>OY101449.1:56516747-56686561 GCA_956483635.1 Panzeria rudis
AGGGATCCTGAATTTGCAGGAGACTTTATAGCCACATGCTTCCCATCAATAGCACCAATACTGTTAGGGAATTGCCATTGGTTATAAAACTTGTTGGAGCAATCATTTTTGAAATCCATTAACCCATTGTGAGCCAAATGCAATTTAAAACAAAATTAACCCGACTTTTTACGTAAAAACGCCGTTATCTCAAAAACTTACCCATATAACGGTACTTAACCATGTATATAAATTTATAGAGAAATTTCTTGAAAGCTATCACTAATGAAATACGGAAGATATGCAGCTTCAAAAATGAGTTTTCAAAAATACATATTTTTCGAGGCAATCTCCATGTGTGCATTGGTATGTATATGAAAAGTGCTGTTTAGTTTAGGAGATGTTAAAATGTATAACAGGTTTTTTGCTAGGCAAAACATTTTTCCTCAGCGAAGCCACTATTCGACATACATAAAGGAGAAAATCTCTAAGCCCGGCCAAAGGCCGGTTAGTCAGACAATCTTTACTCAGCGAAACCACCATTCGACATACATAATGAAAATAAGTATATCAAATGAAAACTTGGAAGGTTCTCTACAAAATTATATACATGCTTAAGTATCGATATATTGGTAATTTTTTCAGATAAAGGTGTGCTGCAAAAAGTCGTGTTAAAAATTTTTAAAACAGTATTTGGTTCAGAATGGGATATCAAATTGGGTTGACGGATATAAACCAGTAGAATGGTATTTTATAGCGCCTTAAAATGATGTACATATCGTTTATATCCGTGCAGAATTGTAGGAGTTATGGTCAGTTCAAAATGAAGTTTTTGAGCCCCGTAGCTCCGGAACCAAAAGAGAGCGCCGAAAAAAACTTCACAAATATTGTTTGTCTAAAAAGTGCTATTACCTCATGTTTTTTTTTTAATTTCAATTTTCAACAGCATTGGTATTCTTGACTTGTTCCGAAGAAATTACTAAACTCCAAAGAATAAGAAAATCAAATAAATCGCGAAAATACGCAAGAAATTGATAACATCTCGGAAATTGGAATGTCCCGTGCCGAATCAGGCAACATAGTTACCATATATTATGAGAGTTGAGCTGAAATATAAATTCTATATGCTATCAAATTTGTTATATGCTGAAAAGCTTGCGTACACTTTTCAACAAACAACATATCTCTCAACATACGTAGTAAATTTGTTAAAACGTAAAAATATGGTGTCTACACGATATGCTAAAATCATGAACATACGTTTGTTGACAACGTTAAAAAATGGCCGCCATATGTGGTTGAACATACGTATGTTGAAAAAATTTTGTGTCTACACGATATGTTGGCACTGGTAACAAATTTTTTACCATAAATATGCTGATTCAACATATCGTCTAGACTAAGCTTTATATAAATATAAGACTTATATGTATATGTTAAAATTTGCGCTTTCAATATTACAGCTGTAAAATCATTACATTGATTTATGAACAGTTTTCTCTTTGCATAATGTTTAACTGTCAACTTCTTTTGATTTTCTTTCATCTTTTCTTTTACTCTTTTCTTAAATCACATTGTTAATTCATTCTTTTTTCAGTACTCGCTTTTGATACAACATTGTAATTTTTGTACCATAACCTTATATTTTCTAAATCGACTTATAGTAATAAATTTAATTGAATTTACGTGATTCATTGTTTTTTTTTTGTCGCGTTTAATAATTTTATTTTTAAGGTTCTCAACAGGTTATGGGCCCAGTAGCCGGCGAACAATAAACAGCATATTTATATGGACGCAGATATTTCTACTCACAAAAATTTAATAGAAGAAGATTCGGCTTTTGTCACTGATACAGACATCACTGCAAATCTGCCAAACCAAAGCTTTGATACAAGTTTATTAGAAAATAGCGTGCAACAAGTGGAAAATATGTATAAAATGTCAGAAAAGGCGTACCAAATTCATCGTTTCAATGGGCAAAACTATCAGCTATGGCGTCGGCAAATGGAGATTTATATGGCCGAAAACAAGCTGAGGCCTTACATTTTGGGTACAATTAGTAAGCCAGAAACAAATGCAACCACCTGGGAAGAAAAAGAAGCAGAGGCCCAAGCATTTCTAATGCGTGGTTTGGAATTAGAACAGCTAAATATTTAACCGACTGCTATACAGCCGCTGAAATGTGGTCAAGGTTAAAAACGGTACACTCAGAGAGAAGCGAGCAATCTGTGCAGGTATTGCTAGAAAATTTTATAAACTGTAAGATAAATGAAGAAGAATCTATGGCTAACTTCATCGCCACACAGTGGCTGAAAATCGTTTTTCATTGGCCAAAATTCTGAACCGATCAAAATATTGAAGTAATTTTTATTTTAATGGATAGATATTTAGTTCAGCTTGACTCAGTTTTAATTACATTAAAATTGATTGAGGACTTTTTAAGGAATTCTAGGTCAAAGTTGAACTTTTGAATTTTTTTAACATTTAGAGTGAAATATGGGTTTATTATTTTTTTATTTATTAAAAAATTTAATATATGGAAATTAATAATAATTATAAATATTTTTTGTTATAATGAAATTTTTTTAATGTTACACTAAAAAAATTTTTACACTAAAAAAAATAGTAAAATCAACTGGAGATTTTGCTGTTATTACAGAAAAATTAAAAATTTTTTGCTGTCTAATTTGCAAATTTGTTTACAATCAAAGAATAGTTACACTTAAAAAAAACGTTAATAATATTATCTAAAAATATTGCTATTACTACAGAAAAATTTATTATTTTTTGCTGTCAAATTTGATCATTTTAAAAAACACATTAAAAATAAAAACTGCAATAAATTTTAATAGCATTTGTAACAATGGTAGGTTCTGTTTATTATTATTTTTTACTAATACTATGTTTTTCGTACTTAAATAACAATGAAAGGCAATTATAATTATTATTCATTTGACTCAAATATTGATTGCAAATATTCCATATTTTGTTCTGTGCTATTTCTGTTCTTTAGTAGTTTTTTGGCTTCTTCATCTAAATCCCGATGTTCCACTTTCCATTGATTTCGAATACTGGAGATGAACGGATCTGACGTTGCCAATAATATATTAAATAGATCTTCATTTGTTGAATTTCTTGAAATTTTTCTAGTATTGTGCTCTCTATAAAATCTGTAATCCTTGTTCCTTTTTTCCTGAGCCTCCTCTGATAGATCTCCAAGTGGCACCAAATGATATATAATGACATCTTCTCCATGATAAAGGATTTTGTGAACTGTTGCAGACATATTTCTCCATGTATATATTTTTGCAGTTTCCTTAGCATAATCTCCAAATTTTCTAGAGTCAATTTCTTCATTGCACGCAAGTACTTCTAGGATTATTTTAAATCTGAAAATAAGGTTTAAATCCACTCCTGTTATTTCACATGCTGTTTCTGGATCTGAAAAGAATCTTATTGCGGTATTGCCATCATTTGTATTGCCTGACCCTTGTTTTGGCTGATCTATAATCAATCCTAATTTGCGATATTCATCTTGAACATGTTTCTTTTTTGAACTTCTTAACTCTTTGTTGGTTTCGTTGTTTCTTAATGATCCTGAAGACCCGAAATCCAAATCATAACTGATTTTTAGTATGTGTTCCATAAGTCGTATTCTTGCATGTAGTGGTGATAATCCAAATTCATATGCATCGGTATTATCTAATGATTTTGTCGGGACTTGGTTTAATTGGGTTGATGTTGCTTGGCATATAAGGCAGCTGGATGCAGCCTTCGTGCTAGTCAAAGCCTGACCTACTTTTCCATCTATCATTGTCAGCACTAATTGGTAGCTCACTTCAATTTGCTGCCCATCTAACTGTAATTGTAATGGCTGTAGTGTTGCAATTTGGGTCTTGATATCACTAACTTCTTTGTTAATGGCATCATGAGTTTCTTTTTTGAATTCAAATTTGATTGGCCTGCAGTATTTCGTAGAAGATGGTGTCTCATTTTTCCAAATATCCATTGTTTGCGTTGTACTAGTCGAAGGCTCTGAATCTTCCAAAATCTTTTTCAATCGCAATGGTACAAATGATACCATGAACATATCTGAGTCCGATATATTTTCACATACAGCTTGTTTGTATTGTTTTTGTCCCGAAGAACCATGACATCCCCATTTACAAAAAAGAATTAACTTTGTGTTTCCATATTTCTTTAACTCATTTCCTGTTATTGATTGTAGCAAGCGTTCGGCTGTGTGATCAAGTAGAGATTGTAGTTGTACCTCTGCCGAAATTGGTGTGATTGTAATAGTGTCCTTTGATGGCAAACAGTCTATTTTAGCAGCGGTTATGTGATGATATGCTGGATACATATTTGAGCCTTTTTCAATCGCACGCAGTCTGAGCTTAATATATTGCTGTTTTGTTAATTTCAAATCCAGAAATAATGCTAATGCCTCCTCATTTGTGTACTGTATTGCATCACTCGGAATTGGTATACTTTTAAGAATCCGTTTTGTTCTCACTGGACTAGCTTTAAAAACTTTTTCAATGATATCCACTTTTGTTAATTGGTTCTGTAATCGTAATTGATGTAGGAAAGATTTTTTTATATTTGTACAACCAATTGCATTGTTAATATCTTTAAGTTTCCGCCTCTTAGATCTATCGCTGCAGTTGCCCATTAATGCGTGGTCTTCCAGCCTTTTCTTGCTTTGCTGTTTCTGCAGCGACAGTAAGTTGTCCTTCTAACCAGTTTGCACTTTTTATATAAAAGTACCTAACTTCTTTGCAGCGTTTTTTTAGTGCTTTGACGAAATTAGATAATTGCTTTTGCATTTCGGTGCTACACGAATTTAAGTTTAATTTTATTTTAACGTAGCTAAGAACATCTTCCTGGTTTTTGTTTCTAAAATACTCTTCGGCCAGTTCTTTATAACTGAAGCTCTCCATATTTTTCTGAATATTTTTATTTGTGTCTGTTATGTTTTATCCGTACACTTAAAGGATGAACTTATTACTGAGTAATCCCTTATCGAATCCGTAGTTTTATACATTTTTAGATACATGTTATTCACACATTGATCTTTAATTTCATAGCAGGTAGTGCTTAAATTGAACAAAACTGCACATGTTATCCAGACCTTAATATCAGGTAAAACTGATTAGTATCTCGTTATAAAACTGTTTATGACTTTGGTTGACCCTAACATTTGATAACAGGTAAATTTAGAAAGAGATCATATGTTTACTGTTGTGATAATTTTATGGCTTATTTTTTGCTGATCAAAACAAAGCCATTAAACCCTTTCGCAGGTATTATATTTAGTTTTTTTAGTTTTACGTAGTCTAAAGTAAAAAAAAAACATAAACTTTTAGGCAAAAAAGTGAAAGTTTAATACACCACTGTATACGAGTACTTATAGGGCTGTTTAAATTAATTTGAATTTTTTTTAGAGTAATTTCATTAAAATGAAAAAAGTGTTCTACCCACGGCTCGTCACGGGTGCAAAAGTATATATAGCGTTAAAGAGGACACTTTCTCCTGGTGGTATACGTTTCTTGTTCCCTTTTGTTCCCCAGAAGTTCTATTCCACTAAAATTTTAATTTGAGAAAAATATAGTAGTTTCATAAATATTTCATAACGGCCTTAATATTAAACGCTAGAGCTGTGACCACTTACAACAACTAAAGACTATAATCCTACCAACATTATAAAAAAGACCGTAGGCCATTATCGATGATAGCTTGCGAGTAGTAAACATTTATTTTTGATAAAAAAACAAAAGAAAAACACCTTTTCCTGAAATTAAAAAAACAGTTGAGAGCATGCCACGCCCACAATTATCAATAGTTTAACCTAATTTTTTGGCTACCTTAATCTGGATATATTAGCTATAAAAAGGCGCAAACATTTTAAAATTCGGCGACAAAAAAAATTTGACTTTTGGCCAATGAAAAACGATTTTCAGCCACTGTGCGCCAGAATAACATCGCTCACGCAAAGGCTTAAAGATATGGATCTCGAGCAAAAGATTCCAGTGGGAATTGCAAAGATCTTAGACAGCTTGCCTGCTAAATATGATCATGTGCGAACCGCATGGTACGCTGTGCCCCGTGCTGAGCAAAATATCGAACGTTTAACGGATCATTTAGTTAACGAATAATCTCTGCTAAATTTACGTACAAATAACAACGGTGCTGCGTCTGTATCTAGTGCAGCTTACAGCGCTGCTTATAAAAAGTCGTATCATAAAACCGTTAACAATATAACAAAGCGTACCGGCAAATGCAATTATTGTCATAAGCCAGGGCATTGGGCAAGAGAGTGTTTCAAGAAAAAGAGAGATCAAGAAGGTAAGCAAGATACTGAACACATAAAAAGGGGTGAGAGGCATTCACTTGTGCTGGAGAAAATGGCGAATGTTAAACAGCCTACAAATAAATCAACTGAAAAGAATTCACAATTATTTATGCTGATGGTTGCGAACTCTAAACACAAATCGAAAAATGAATGGTACGCAGATTCCGGAGCCACCGACCATATGTCGTTTCAGAGGGAGCTGTTTAAAACTTTTATTCCAACTTCGCCTGGCTCATGGTATGTACGAATTGGTGATGGTAATAAACTTGCTGTTGAAGGAACTGGTGATATCGAAGTTAGAACAAACGATGGAAGTGGCGTTAAACATATTTTGAAAGACGTGCTTTTAGTTCCAGAGCTTGACAAAAATTTTATTTCTATCATACGTTCCACCGAAAAAGGCATGAAAGTTATTTTCGAGGAAGGTGCAGAAAATGTGTACTTTATGAAGGGCAGCGAAGTTATTGCTGATGGTGTACGACACGAGAAGTTGTATAAAATGAATTTGTTTGCTGTAAACACAACTGCATTAAATACGGCGTCATCGTTGCAAGAGTCGCTAATGTTATGGCATGAACGCTTAGGCCATGTTAATTTTAAAACATTGCAAGTAATGAATAAAAACAAAATCGTCGACGGTCTAAAGCTTGACATGGCAAACAGTAACAAGAATGACATCCCATTCTGTGAAGGCTGCGCTTATGGTAAGCAACACCGCTTTAGTTTTCCAAAAACTGGAGCAAGGCGATCTAGTATACCGGGTGAGACGTTCCATGTAGATTTGTGTGGCAAAATGAGCGAACCATCTATTGGAGGCGCGAATTATTTAATTTTATTTAAAGATAATTTTTCTAGATATTGCTTCGTATATTTCCTGAAGGCCAAGACTGATGTACTAACATATTTGGTGCAATTCTATGCTGAGGTACAATCAGATGGCCACAAAATAAAAAGGTTAAGGTCAGATGGAGGTCTTGAATTTTGCAACACCTCTGTAAGGCAATTTCTTTTGGAAAGAAGTATTAAACATGCAATTTCAACACCTAGAGCACCTGAACAAAATGGCTTCATCGAACGTCAAAATCGCACTATAGTTGAAAGTGCTAAGGCAATGTTACACGAGAGACAACTTCCATTGTATTTATGGGCAGAGGCTATACAAGTGGAAGTTTATGTGAAAAATAGAACATCATCAAATGTTATTGATGGAATCACACCATATGAAAAGTTGTATGGCGTAAAACCGTCAGTAAAACATCTTAGAGTGTTTGGCAGTGATGTCTACGTACATATTACGAAAGATCAACGAACGAAGTGGGAAAAGAACTCGGTAAAATGCATTATGATTGGTTACAATGACGATAGTAAATCGTACAGAATTTTCGATCCAGAAAGTAGACGAGTATTAATCCGCAGAGATGTTATTTTTCACGAGAGGCGCGCGATATTACATGATGTAAGAGAAACTATATGCATCGACGAAGTGGTTGAAGAAGATCAACGAAGAGAAGATATAATAGATCAACAAAAATCTAATAGCAACGAACGAAATTATAAAAATCCTCGATTGCCTATACCACGAAGCCCATATAATACAAGAAAAAGATAGAAATCTAAAGATGATAACGCAGATGAAGTAGATGTTATGGGAGAAATTTGCGTGCTACAATTTGAACCACAAAATTTGCATGAAGCAATGCACAGTGAAAATCACCTTCAATGGTTGAAAGCAGTTAAAGAAGAAATTGAAGCACTATAGAAAAATCAAACTTGGGTGCTAATACCACGTACTAAAGATAAACATGTAATTACAAACAGGTGGGTTTTTAAGGTTAAATATAAGGCAAATGGCGAAGTGGATAAATACAAAGCCAGACTGGTCGTCAGAGGGTGTTCGCAAAAAGAAGGCATCGATTATACCGAAGTTTTTGCACCTGTTGTAAGATACGAGTCCGTACGAATTTTGTTAGCAATAGCTGCCGCACATGGTATGGAGATATACCAATTTGATGAAAATATTTACATGGAGCAACCATATGGCTTCGAAGAAGACGACCGAATTTGCCACTTGAAACGTGGCTTGTATGGGTTGAAGCAAAGCTCGCGCCAGTGGAACAAAATATTTGTATCATTCCTTTCAAATCTTGGCTTCAAACAATCGAGGGTAGACACATGCGTTTTTATAAGAAATGTTGACAGTATAGTAACATATCTTGCGCTCTATGTCGATGATGGCATCGTATGCGGCAATAACATTCATTGTATTAAAAATTTGCTCTACAAACTTAATAACGAATTCGAGATTACTTTCAGAGAGGCTGAATTTTTTGTTGGTCTACAAATCAATAGACTAATAACAAATTAAAGATATACCAAAGCGCATATACAAACAAAATTTTACAACGGTTTAATCACGAAGATTGTTTTTCCGTCTCTACACCAGCTGATCCTACTATTAAATATTCAAAAGCAAATAACAACGACAATCAAAAACAATGTCCTCACAGAGAAGCCATTGGTTCACTGCTATATCTCACAACATGTACACGTCCCGACATCGCATATATTGTGGGTGTACTTAGTCGATATATGGAGCAGCCGGCAGCTATACATTGGCATGGCATAAAAAGAATCTTTAAATATCTTAAAGGAACTAGTGATTATGGTATTACATTTAATTACGACTCAAAGTGTCCCAAACTTGAATGCTATTGCGATGCAGATTGGGGAGGAGACCTAGATACACGACGAAGTACTACTGGCTGGATAGTGATGTTTAACGGTGGACCAATATCTTTGTGTTCTCGTAAGCAAAGTATAACAGCGACATCAACAACAGAGTCTGAATTCGTTGCATTGTGTGCCGCAACCAAGGCGGTGATTGGAATAAGACGATTGTTGAACGAAATCGGTTGCATACAAGCCGATCCTACCCCGATTAAATGTGACAATCAACGCGCAATCACCTTAGTGAAAACTCCAGAGTCGTCTAAGAGGACGAAACATATTGACATCCAGTATTTCTACACTTGCGACATGCAAAGCAGCAAGGAAGTTCATGTCCAATACATTCCAACAGCCGAGCAACTAGCTGATCCATTAACAAAAGCGCTAACTAAAGATAAATTTATGTTTTTTATGGATAAATTTGGATTAAATAATTAATTAACCTTTAAATATCGAAAGCGAGAGGGAGTGTTAGAATTTGCGCTTTCAATATTACAGCTGTAAAATCATTACATTGATTTATGAACAGTTTTCTCTTTGCATATTTTATAACTGTCAACTTCTTTTGATTTTCTTTCATCTTTTCTTTTACTCTTTTCTTCAATCACATTGTTAATTCATTCTTCTTTCAGTACTCGCTTTTGATACAACATTGTAATTTTTGTACCATAACCTTATATTTTCTAAATCGACTTATAGTAATAAATTTAATTGAATTTACGTGATTCATTGCTTTTTTTTTTGGTCGCGTTTAATAATTTTATTTTTAAGGTTCTCAACAGTATATATAAGTATATAGCACTAGCTACTTGGGCTATCGGCTATTATTTCGTTTTATATTTTTACAAAGCTATAAAATTATACACATGTAAATAATACAACGATAGAATTGCTCAATTCACAAGCTCAGTCGTATGTCTTATCGTTTAAAAAAAGACGACACTTGTTTGTGTACTTGTGAACAGACAAATTTGTTGAATCGTTGTTTTGTCGTATCTTAAATGTCAATTTAATTAATACCAAGGCAAGATGAATTAATACCAGGTGGCCTCGAGAGATCAGGTGACTAAGAAAATCTTTCTATATGAACTATCAACAGTGTTAATATATCAGCTTTTTGACATTCCAAATATAAATTCGCCGTGCAGAATTTATATTTGGACTATCAAAAAAGCCGATACATTAACACAGTTTGCAGTTCAAATATGGTAACCTGATCTCTCGAGGCCACCTGGTATTAATTCACCTTGATTTGATACCATGAAATGAGACCAGGCATGGGAATTTTAATTTGACGCGAAATAGAATAACTTTTTTCGCGACAAGCAATTTTGATTAAAATAGTTTGAAAATTAAATTGAAATGAAGAATGTATTTTCTGGTATTACTTATCATATATATAAAATATTTTTACAAATTAATCTAACAAATAGAATATTTCCAGACCTGGCCTCAATGCAACTATTTGAAGAACATATAAAATTCAATCGTATAATTATAACGCACTATTGTATGAAAATTACCAACAACAAAAATACAATATTGTATAATTAGACGATTACACAACACATACGACGTTAATACGAGCTTGTGAATTGAACAAATGTATTTCCCACTTCTTATTTTCTTTTCTATACCTTGTTTTATTAAAAACACAAGTTTTAATAGATTTTAGAACAAATACCATAATTTACCAAATTTTCAACAACAAAAAAAATCCATTAAAAGTAGTTATGAGCAAGGTAGATCAACACCAGGTAGTCGCAAGCGAATTTACCGTGGATAATTTATATATGGGCTGTCAAAAAAGCTAATACTTTAACACCGTTGACAGTTCAAATATGGAAAAGAATTCGTAGTCAGCTGAACTCTAGAGGCCACCTGGTATTAATTCGCATTGCAAATGAGCAAAACATAAAACAGCTCATTTGAATATCGGTTTTATTTGCATTCGAAAATAGCAAAACCGACTTGTTTTTATGACACCAAAACCATTGCCAGTACATTTTTAAATATTCAAACTGTGATAAAAAATAATTTTTAATGACTTCGTGATTATTTTATTAACATTGAGGATAATCTTACATCCTTAACAAATCTTCCCTTAGTTCCCCGTTCAAGACGATATGGATTTGTCCTCATACAAGGTGCATTTTTTGCCTCCTTCTCCATTTCACTAATAACGACATAAGCTCCTAACAATATCGGTAGTGCTGGTTTCTTATCCATTTATTTATTTAATTTTTATTGTATATGTACATATGTATATTTTGTATTTTTTTTACTAAAACGATTATTTTAATGACACTTCAATGTTAAAATTCTTTAGATAATGTTGTTTTGTTCACACAATGTAATTGTTTATTTACAAACAAATTTTTCTACACAACTCTATAAAACTATTTTTCCGTGTAGAGATAAATGCATAATTTTCAAACCTGAATTTCAGGCAGAAGTGCATACTACGCTTTAATTTATCAAACAAAAAAAATCAAGAAAGAAAACCAATAACTGAGGTAAAGATATTTAAATAATAATAAGAAAAAAGCAAAAAAATAACATACGCCCGGAATGTGAGTATGTATTATGTATATATTATATGCATATGTATATAAATGTAGATATGTTATAGTTATGTTAGGAACAGATTCTTTATTCCTGAGTAATTCATTTATAAGAACAAAATAAAGAGATTGAAATAAAAAGTATCGCATGCAATAAAACTCTGTTTCTAGTTATGAGTGATACCTTTTGTTTTAATATGAGTTTCTTACGGTACAAAACAGTTATATAAAAACCGTAATACAAAAATGTTTTTAAGTCCGTTGTTAATAAAGTCTTATGCGAAAGCAAACTATTTTGAAATAGTTTAGACCAAAGTTGGCAACCGATACCGTAATAAATACCGCTACCGATTCAATAACGTTTGAAATGGAATACCGGTATCTATACCGATACCGTAAATCTTTTCGGTTCAAAAATACCAGTAGTCAAATACCGTTTTATGCAATACCGGTATCATTTCGGTATGAAAAATTTTATTTTACTTCACAAACTAAAGACTTTAAATTTGTAGTAAATATTTTTGTTTAAATTTTCATTTGTTAATGTTTGTTAACTTAACCCTACGTCTCTACGAGCCATCGACATGAACACGACGCCGGCAGAGCAACTGCAAAAAATTCATCAACTTCTTTGTTGTGGTGAATACGTGCGATGTCCATGTTCTGCATTATCAATGTATTTGGCGGTAGTGTAATAGAAATGGAATATTTAACAATTTCTTTCTCTCTTTTCTTTCTATTAAAAATGGTTGTTGACAGCGAATCTCATGGCGAACATTGATGCTCAGCCATATGTTCGGCCATCGATGGCAGAGCATGGACGAAACATGGACATGAGCAGTCTACATTAGCCATATGCGATGTCCGACATGATGTTCATACCAACTTCATGGCTAATGTAGACCCCCAGTAACGTACTATCAATGAAACATTGTTTTCATTTTGTATTTTACTTACAGTCCACACGGGATGTACATATATATATCATGATCAGGGCAACCAAAAATATGATCTTTTTTGCTGGATGTCTACAAACATATAAAGTAGTTATTTATCCGTTTCAGAACTGTTTAAGAATTTTGGCATCGATTTGTTAGAGCATATTTTGCCCGTAAGGGCATATTTTAGCATATTTAACTTTTAAGAGCATATTTTACTTTTAAGAGCATTTTTTTGTAAAATTTTTGTCATTATGTACTATACTCTAGTTATTTTTAATGTGTAATTGAAAATTTTACAACCAGATAACGTTCAGCGAATCGACTACGGCGAACTGAATTCTCCACTAACATAACAAAGGCGAATTCACATCCAGATGATCCTGCAAGCGAATTTACTACGGCGAACTAAATTTGCCACTAACATAACCAAAGCGAATTGACAACTAGGTGGCGCTCCAAGCGAATTGGCTACGGCGAACTGAACTAGCCCATGACATTACCATGGCGAACTTAAAACCATATTGCGTTACTACGGCCACAAAGCAAATTCATAACAGGTAGGCTCGCCTTAATTCGGTTTGGAAAATAACCATTTTGTTTGTAAAAAATGTACTGAAAAATATGGCAATAAAGCATTTGACATCCAAACTAGATCAAAAATACAAGCGGAGAAAATAAGCAAAAAATAATCACCTGATCTGTCGAGGCCACCTGCTATGAGTTCGCCCTGGCATCTGATGCACATCGAGGCGAATTGATGTACGTATGAATGTGGGTGATTATTTTTGCATATTTTCGCCGATTGTATTTTTGATCTAGTTCGCATGTCAATGCTTTCTTGACATATTTTTCAGTACATTTTTTGACACACAAAAAGGATATTTCCCAAAACCGAATTCAGGTGAGTCTACCTGCTACGAATTTGCCTTGTACGAATGAATGCTTTTTCGCAAGGCGAATTCATACCAGGTGAACGCACTGATTCACTATCGTTCACGATCACACCATTCATTCACAGGAAAGTTTTACAGAAGTCTGACAGACTTTAAAAAATCGCATCAAAATGACGTTGTAGGTGCCACACTATTATACAATAAATTCAGTAAAGTGCGACTTTGGCACACGAAAGGGTTCCGTAGGAATACACATACATATGTATAGCACTTTTCGGTTTCGCCCCTTTTTTTCATTTCGGCAGTTTTATCGTTGCGCTTTTTTGTTTATTTTTTATTTATTAAGTTTTTTTCGCTGTTTTGGCGATTTTCTTGCCGCTTTTTGTAATTGTGTTTATTTTTGCGATTTTTAGTTTTTTGCTATTTTTGTTTTTTTTTGCCGATATTTTTAATTTTGGCATTTTTTTGGTCTTGGCGTTCTAGCGATTTATTTTAGTTTTGGCGCTTTTTCTGTTTTGGTGCTTTATTCGGTTTTATATAGTTGGAATATTGAGTTCTGATGAAGAAACTACAAAAAAAGTTTTTGTTAAACTCCGTAACCATAAATAAAACTAATCGCAAAACTTTTTGATGATTCTATTAAAATCTTGGATGTTAACTTTAATAAAGAATTGGTTTTACTTTTTGTAACAGACGCTGCTCCATACATGGTGAAAGCTGCCAAATCCATTAAAACATTTTACCCAAAAGACACATATAACATGTTTAGCCCATGGTTTTCATAGAGTTTGTGAAAATATAAGGGATAATTATGTAAATGTGGACAAAATAATTTCTAATGTTAAAAAGATTTTTCTAAAAGCACCATGCAGAGTAGAAGTATTTAAAGAAATGTATCCGGAACTTCCTCTCCCTCCTGAACCAATAACAACCCGTTGGGGTACATGGATTTAAGCTGTAAATTATTATGCTACCAATAACGAAAAAGTTTTGAAAGTTTTAGATAGTTTGAAGGGTGATTCTCAATCGGCTAAAATTACCAAAGAAGCTTTACGTAAATCTAAAACAAAAACAGATTTAGTTTTTATTGCATCGAATTATGGATTTATTGCCAACAATATTAAAAAATTGCAAACTGTTAGTATTTCCCTAAATGCGTTACTACGGCCACAAAGCAAATTCATAACAGGTAGGCTCGCCTTAATTCGGTTTGGAAAATAACCATTTTGTTTGTAAAAAATGTACTGAAAAATATGGCAATAAAGCATTTGACATCCAAACTAGATCAAAAATACAAGCGGAGAAAATAAGCAAAAAATAATCACCTGATCTGTCGAGGCCACCTGCTATGAGTTCGCCCTGGCATCTGATGTACATCGAGGCGAATTGATGTACGTATGAATGTGGGTGATTATTTTTGCATATTTTCGCCGATTGTATTTTTGATCTAGTTCGCATGTCAATGCTTTCTTGACATATTTTTCAGTACATTTTTTGACACACAAAAAGTATATTTCCCAAAACCGAATTCAGGTGAGTCTACCTGCTATGAATTTGCCTTGTACGAATGAATGCTTTTTCGCAAGGCGAATTCATACCAGGTGAACGCACTGATTCACTATCGTTCACGATCACACTATTCATTCACAGGAAAGTTTTACAGAAGTCTGACAGACTTTAAAAAATCGCATCAAAATGACGTTGTAGGTGCCACACTATTATACAATAAATTCAGTAAAGTGCGACTTTGGCACACGAAAGGGTTCCGTAGGAATACACATACATATGTATAGCACTTTTCGGTTTTGCCCCTTTTTTTCATTTCGGCAGTTTTATCGTTGCGCTTTTTTGTTTATTTTTTATTTATTAAGATTTTTTCGCTGTTTTGGCGATTTTCTTGCCGCTTTTTGTAATTGTGTTTATTTTTGCGATTTTTAGTTTTTTGCTATTTTTGTTTTTTTTTGCCGATATTTTTAATTTTGGCATTTTTTTGGTCTTGGCGTTCTAGCGATTTATTTTAGTTTTGGCGCTTTTTCAGTTTTGGTGCTTTATTCGGTTTTATATAGTTGGAATATTGAGTTCTGATGAAGAAACTACAAAAAAAGTTTTTTTTAAACTCCGTAACCATAAATAAAACTAATCGCAAAACTTTTTGATGATTCTATTAAAATCTTGGATGTTAACTTTAATAAAGAATTGGTTTTACTTTTTGTAACAGACGCTGCTCCATACATGGTGACAGCTGCCAAATCCATTAAAACATTTTACCCAAAAGACACATATAACATGTTTAGCCCATGGTTTTCATAGAGTTTGTGAAAATATAAGGGATAATTATGTAAATGTGGACAAAATAATTTCTAATGTTAAAAAGATTTTTCTAAAAGCACCATGCAGAATTGAATATTTAAAGAAATGTATCCGGAACTTCCTCTCCCTCCTGAACCAATAACAACCCGTTGGGGTACATGGATTGAGGCTGCAAATTATTATGCTACCAATAACGAAAAAGTTTTGAAAGTTTTAGATAGTTTGAAGGGTGATTCTCAATCGGCTAAAATTACCAAAGAAGCTTTACGTAAATCTAAAACAAAAACAGATTTAGTTTTTATTGCATCGAATTATGGATTTATTGCCAACAATATCAAAAAATTGCAAACTGTTAGTATTTCCCTAAATGAGCAAATAAAAATACTGAACGACACCAGCGTTGTCAGATATGGCGATTTCTCGCCAAACGTGGCGATTTTTCAACTTGTTTGGCAACAAAATTTTTGACTTGGCGATATGGCGATTTTTCTGGCGAGAAATAAATTTGTTGGCGATTTTTATGGCAGGAAAATTACTTTGTTGAAAAAGTATACTCGAAAATAAATCCCACCAAAGCTTGTCTGGAAGAAATTAAAACAATGTGATTTTGAAGCTTTTTCATATTTAATTACAGTCGTTAATGGATTTTGAATTTTGATGAGAAAAATTGACATGAAATAGTTTTTGGCGATTTTATTTCTACTTTTAGCGATTTTCCGCTAAATTTTTATACGAATATTTTATAAAAACTTATATTAAAAAACTATTATGTAAAGCCAAATTTACTATAAAATATGTATTAAGATTTTTAAAATCGATTTGGCGAAATAGGTCAGAAAAATTCTGACAACCCTGAACGACACAGTTAAAAAGATCGACAATGTGCCTGACTCCGATTCTAAGCATATTGTTCAAAATATGTTAAAACGTGTTGTGGATAAAAACAAAGGGCTTGAAACAATACAAAATATTTATAGACAGCTCAATGGTTCTAAAGTGAGCCCAACTTCAGAATATAATGTGGGCGAAGTTTTGTCTTTTAAATATGCTCCAATGAATTCAGCGGATATAGAAAGAAGTTTCTCTGTTTATAAAACTATTTTTTTAAGCAACAGACAGAACTTTCTTCTTGAGAGTTTAAGTCAACACCATTGATAAACATAGATAGCAAGCTCTCGCACTGTCAATAAAATAATGACAACTCTCTACACATATAGATATTGTGAATTCAACAAAAATGAGAGAACACTATTTTTGCATTTCAACACACTTGAGAGACTATCATTTTTCCACTTGAAAATGCACTAAATCGTAACTTTTTTCCACGCACAAACACTTTTTAAGTTTATTTAAATTTTCAATTTGTTTTAAAATAAATTTTATATTTCTTCTTGCTGTAATTTTAAAATATTTGTTTAATTTTGTTGACATTTGTGTGTTGAAATTTATCAAAGTTTTCAACCCTATTTTTCATTGAACAGTATTGTATTTTTGTTCCTTTTTGGGATAAAAATTTTTGGTACCAAATAGAAAAATTGCAAAAAAATTTTTAGCAAATCAATATTTTTTGAGCTCGAATGTATTAAAAAGCATTCTAAATTCATGTTTTCATTAATTAATACAACAATAATTGCATAAACTTCTAAAAATTCATGTATAAAAAATATAAATAGTTTAGAATACTTTTTGTTACAACCAAGTGCTGTTTTAGTGCTGTGGGGAAATTTTTATTTTAATGCAATACTAATACAAAATGTTCTACTAATACATCCTTAAGGTACGGTCACATTGGGGAAACATTTTCTTCAAATATGTTTGTTCATGTTTAAAATTTTTTTTTTGTAAATACATACACAATTTGTTTTGTGGTCACACTACGCACATTTATTCGCCCGTTTTGTTTCGTCAAACAGCTGTCAAATAACGGCAGGTACTAACATGGGTAAACATATTTACCATATGGTCATACTTAAACAAATATTTGCCGTTGAAAAACTTTTGATCAAACAGCCAAAATACATGATTTTGTTTTCCAGCAAATTTTGTTTTGCAACTTTTGGCTTCGTGTCTGGTTTTTGTCGTGGCAAAGCTTCACTTTTGTCCCCATTTCGTATTTAAACTAAAAATCAATTAAAATCAATATATGCATGTAGTTATTATGTACATATTTCTTTTTATAAAAATTTATGAGAAATTTCAATTATGTACATACATACCATTCTATGTACATAGAATGTACATACATAAAATGCAGCACCAAATAATACCCTGCAGTCCCAGTTGTAACCGACGACATTTTCATCGATGATGTCTGCAAGACAATCAATGATTTGTCGCGCTTAAAATACATTTCGAAATAAGTTTGGTGACAAGGTAGTATACGTTGTCGTGTATAAATAATTTGTCCTGACGAGATTATGGAAATATGTACATATATGCTAAGAAACCTCATTAACGGCAAGATGGGAAACAACTGTATCGAAGTTGTCGTCAGCACAGTTTTATTGACGACAACAAGAGTAACAACTGCATAGAAGTTATCGTGTGTACTGTTTTATTGACGACAAGATGAGTAAAAATATATCAAAGCTGTCGACAACAAAAGTAACAACTGCATCGAAGTTGTCGTACATCCATTTATGTAGATTAAGGGCCATTATTACAACTCAACAGTAAAGTGGAAGATAGTTACCGGCATGATAAGCAGAAGTGATCGGTAAACTGACCTGCAACAATTTTTCATTATTACAACTTGCCTGTAAAATAAAAATTATCTTTTTCAAAGTATGGCTATACCAGAGCACAAGTGGCAACGTCATACATATGTATTTACAATGGCACAGATAACAGGTACACACAAGTCTACAACAAGTATAAATTTGTTGTAGAAACTATACTACAATTGTCAAAAAGTGTTGAAAGATGGATGGAATTATCAGCGCAGGTAGCTCTATAATGAAATGTCCAATACCTTAAAGAAGGGAAGCTCCATATTGTGACGAAATTGCGATAATTTCATCATTCCACTAAGTTTGCCGGAGTAAGGTCATGTGTTCTAGTGAGTTCACCTGTTAGATACGTCTTGGTGTTTACTTGATAAAGAAGCAAGTATGGCAGCCTATGAAAATGTGTGCCGATAAAAGTTAGCGGAAGAATGAACTTCCCAGTAAGTTATCCCACACTTTTAGGTTAAATTAAAGTTGTAATAATGAAAAACTGTTTATCCGTCCGATAAAATGCTAATTATAACTAAAGCCGAGTTGTAATAATGGCCCTAAAGAGTTTAAGTTGCCCACAAAACGTGTTTATGTACAAAGTTTTTTAAATACCTCGGTAGGATAGTAGATAGCGCGCTAGCCTATCAGTGCGGAGGTTGTGGGTTCGATTGGATTATTACATTTTTAAACGTTAGTATTATTCATTGACGACAACTTTAGTAGCATGCTACCAACGTTGTCGTCAACGACATTTGTGCCCTGTATTCGAAAATATCGTCAATAGTTGGCTTGGACTGTCGCCAATATATCGTCGGTTATAGATACTTGGTTCGAAAATACATCGTTGATGTTTCGAAGACATGACCTACGGGGTAATTAAGCTATCAGCTCTTTGTTTTTTCCAGATACATATTGAAGTGTAGTCAACCAACTACTTTTAAGAATAACACGAAGAAGCGCTTAAATAAAAATCGATGTGAACTGTTAATTTTAAAATAAATTTTTACAATAAATGACAGCCTGTCTGAAAGAGTGAAAAACAAAAATATAATTGCGTGACCAAACTTAGTTCTGGAGTTACGTAGCTCAAAATTGTACTTTCTTTTGTACTTTTTTAAAGGTATGTACTTATTTATTTCAGAAAGAAAATTTTTTTCAAAAGGTACTGTTTTTAAAAAACTTCTTTTTAAACATTTGCTTTTTTAAAAGGGTAATTTTTTAAAAAGGTCCTTTTTTTAATGTTACTTTTATTTAAAAAGGTACTTTATTTTAAGTTACTTTTTTAAGGAAGTCTTTTTAAAAATGTACCTTTTTAAAACTTTTTAAAAAGGTAATTTTTTTATATACTACTTTTTTTTTAAATTTAGTTTTTATAAAAGTTACTTTTTCTCAAAAAGTACCTTTTTAAAAATTTAATTTTCTAAATAAGTACCTTTTTAAAAAGTACGTTTTTAAAAATATTAGTTTTAAAAAAATTAACCTTTAAATTTCTTTTTTTTTTAAAAGAACCTTTTAAATGCTATTTTTTTAGTTACTTGTTTTTAATAATGTACTTTTTTAAAAGGGTACTTTTTCTGAAAACGCACTTTTTTAAAATATGACGTTTTTGCAAAAAGTACGTTTTTAAAAACAGTACCTTTTCAAATATTAATTAAAAGGATACTTTTTAAATTCTCCTTTTTTAAAAAGGTGTTTTTTAAATGTACTTTTTTAAAAAGGTACTTAAAAAAATTTTAAAAGGTACTTTTTTAAAAAGGCACTTTATTAAAAAGGTACTTTTTTTAAAAAGGTAAGTTTTTTAAAAAAGGTACTTTTTTTTAAATGTACTTTTTTTTTAAAAAAGGTACTTTTTTTAAAAATGTGTTTTTTTTAAAGTTACTTTTTTTTAAAAGGTACTATTTTAAAAAAAGATCCTGTTTTTAAAAAGTTACTTTTTTTTAAAAAAGTTACCTTTTTTTAAAAAGGTACTTTTTTTTAAAGGGTACTTTTTTTAAAAAGTACTTTTTTTAAAAAAGGTACTTTTTTTAAAAAAGGTACTTTTTTTAAAAAAGGTACTTTTTTTAAAAAAGGTACTTTTTTTAAAAAAGGTACTTTTTTTAAAAAAGGTACTTTTTTTAAAAAAGGTACTTTTTTAAAAAGGTACTATTTTAAAAAGGTTTTTATTTTGAAAGGTACTTTTTTAAAAAGGTACTTTTTTTAAGGTGTTTTTAAAAGGTACTTTTTTTAAAAGGTCCCTTTTTAAAGTTACTTTTTTTAAAAAAATTACTTTTTTATTGTGTAATTTTAGTAGAACCTTTTATTTAATTAATTTTTAAAAAAGATTTTAGTTCAGCTTGAGGTCCGTTTAATAAATTGAAAAAACTCCTGATTTTCTTTTTATTTATTTTAATTTTATTTTCCCAATATTTCGATCAACTTCGTTGATCATCTTCAGGGGAATCTAAAAATACAAGTGAAAAAAAAAAACAACACTAAATATAATAAAATATAATTACAAAAAGGTACGTTGGAATTAATTGTATTGTAAATTTACATTTTTGAAAAATAAATAAATAAACTTTTAAGTAAAAAGCGTTGTTTAGGCTTTACTTTAATCAGCCCTTATCAATATCCAAACAAACACAATTTTTGTTTTGGTCTATATTTGTTTATCGTGCTCCTATATATCTGCGCGCATTTTTCTACATCGCTCTTATAATTTAGCCTCTTGTCAGCTGGCACATTTATTATATGTAGCATTTCCAGTGTATATCTCTTTTTATAATTAGTCTCTGATGTGAGTACTTTTACATGTTCGAAATTTGGCTTATGACCTGTTAAAGCACAGTGGGCCGATAAATGATAACGAAAGCCTTATATCTTTTGATGTAATTTCTCTTTTTCCGAGCATTCCCATAAATCTGGCTTTAAAAACGATTGAGAAGAAATGGAGTACATTAGAACAACATACGAGGATACCTAAAATTATTTTTATGGAGATGATATCACTTTGTATAAAAGAGGGTAGATATTTTAGATACCAGGACAGATTATATGAGCAAAGAAAAGGAATGCCAATGGGCTCACCGGCTTCTCCTATAATAGCGGATATTATTATGGAGGAACTATTGGACGCGTCTCTAAGAAAAATGGAAAACAAACCAAGATTATTGGTCAAATATGTAGATGATCTTTTCGCAGTTGTAAGATCAGACAGTGTTGAAAACACTTTGCAAGTACTAAATGCTTTTAATGAACAAATTAAATTTACAATGGAGGTAGAAAAGGATGAAAATCTACCGTATTTGGACTCGGTCATAATTAGGCAAGGCAATACATTGAAGTTGGATTGGTATCAAAAGCCATTGTGCTCAGGAAGATTGATAAATTTCTATTCAAAACATCCAAGAAAAATAATTATAAACACTGCTATTAATTTTATTACAAGAGTTTTATCTATTAGTGACCAGACGTTCCACTCAAAAAATATTAACAAAATTAAGAATATTCTGGCAAAGAATGATTTCCCAAGAAAAACTATATTAGATCTATTAGAACATGTAAAAGCCAAAAGCGGCAATGAAGGTATTCAAATAGAAAAAGCACCCAAATCATATAAATCATCAACATATATACCGGGGTTCTCTGAAAGACTAAAGCAGTCTGACATTTACGACAAAGACAAAAACCAATTAGCGTTCAGAACTTTTAACACAAACAATAAACTATTCAGTAAAACAAAATCAAGATTAAAAAATGATGAAAAGTCGAATATAGTGTATAAAATTGGTTGTAATGGAGACGGGTCCAATATATGCTAAAAGGTATATGTTGGTACCACAAAAAACAAAATTGAAGACTAGGATGGCTTCACATAAGTCTGACTTAAAATCAACTCAAAAACCATTATCACAAAAAACTGCACTTGCGGCCCACTGTGCTTTAACAGGTCATAAGCCAAATTTCGAACATGTAAAAGTACTCACATCAGAGACTAATTATAAAAAGAGATATACACTGGAAATGCTACATATAATAAATGTACCAGCTGACAAGAGGCTAAATTATAAGAGCGATGTAGAAAAATGCGCACAGATATATAGGAGCACGATAAACAAATATAGACCAAAACAAAAATAGTGTTTGTTTGGATATTGATAAGGGCTGATTAAAGTAAAGCCTAAACAACGCTTTTTACTTAAAAGTTTATTTATTTATTTTTCAAAAATGTAAATTTACAATACAATTAATTCCAACTTACCTTTTTGTAATTATATTTTATTATATTTTGTGTTTTTTTTTCACTTGTGTTTTTGTATATATTTTTAGATTCCCCTGAAGATGATCAACGAAGTTGATCGAAATATTGGGAAAATAAAATTAAAATAAATAAAATGAAAATCAGGAGTTTTTTCAATTTATTAAACGGACCTCAAGCTGAACTAAAATCTTTTTTAAAAATTAAAATTACTTTTTTTTAAAAAGGTACTTGTTTGAAAAGGTACTTTTTTTAAAAAAGGTACTTGTTTTAAAATGGTACTTTTTTAAAAAGGTTTTTTTGAAAGGTACTTTTTTTAAAAAGGTACTTTAAAAAAAAACTTTTTTAAAAAGATAATTTTTTAAAAAGGTACTTTTAAAAAAAAAAAATTTTAAAAAGATACTTTTTTAAAACTGTTGTTTTGTAAAAAGGTACTTAAAAAAAAATTTTTTTTTAAAAGGTACTTTTTTAAAAAATGTTTTTTTAAAGGTACTTGTTTAAAAAGGGAACTTTTTTAAAAAGGAACTTTTTCTAAAGTTTAAAAAAAATGTTTAAAAGGTACTTTGTTTAAAAAGATACTTTTTTGTAAAGGGGACTTTTTTAAATAGGAACTTCTTTATTAAAAGGTACTTTTTTAAGAGGTACTTTTTAAATCTACTTTTTTAAAAAGGTTATTTTTTTTAAAAGGTATTTTTTATAAAAATATACTTTTTTAAATGGTTTTTTCAAAGGTTATTTTGAAAAAGGCATGTTCTTAAAGGTACCTTTTTAGAAAGGTACCTTTTTAAATGAAACATATTTTAAAAAAGTAATTTTTTAAAAAAGTAATTAAGGTAAAAAGTAATTAAGGTATTTTTTTAAATGTACTTTTCAAAATACATAGTACCTTTCTTAAAAGATATTTATCTTAAAGGTAATTTGTTAAAAATGTAGTTTTAAAGTTATTTTTTTAAAGGTGCTTTTTGAAAATTATACATTTTGGAAAATAATTTTGAACAAAGTATTTTTCTTTTTTTTGCTTCATATTGCATTTATTACTTTTACTAGATGACAACACATCCCAACAGCTGTTGTTTACCTGGCCTAGTATGAATTATATTCAGTTTGCATCATGATTACATATATTTTGAATTTAACAGAAATCTGAGAGCGACGCCGCCAGTATGTCAAGTTCAAGCATTGACATGCAATACAACTGTGAGAATACACACAGCTCTTACCTGGCCTTTACACATGCAAGTGCAAGTTCGAAAAACTCAATACACTCAAATAGACTTAGGTTTTTGACAGCACACTTAGTTTCTGTTTAACCTCTATGTACCCTATGGTCAACACGTCGTAATTTATTGCAATTCCAGCATGTTTTAAGCTAATGTATTTCACAGACTTATACTTGTACAAATTTTCTTACAAAGAAAGTTTAGTTTATATGTTGTATCACACACGTAATGTTCCTAAATTAACAAGTTATATTAATGAATTCGATAACGTGTTTATTTTTTAATTTATTTTTTCATTCTTTTTAAATAAAATTGTATAATTTTTCAGAAAAACAAAACTTTTTTAGAGCATATTTTTTAAATTTTAAGAGCATTTTTTCTGTTTTTAGAGCATTTTTTATGCTAAAGTACTGAACAGATTTTTCTGAAATTTTAAATAATTGTATCAGAGGAGTTAAGTTTTCAGAGTCATGTCTTTCGAAGGCAATATCTGATTTAGCTGAGGTGATCTGTAGCGTTGCCATTCTCTACGAACTCTTCTTTTACGGATAAAAGCCGTTCTACATCTGCTGAATAAATTTTATTATATCTCACCTGAAGATTTGTAGTACAGTATAATTCGTTTATAAGCCACACCGCTTATAGTAGAACTAGCGATATATTCCAAAATGTTTGTTTTTCTGTCATCTATAAGTAAAATACCTGCAAAATATTTTTTATTTAGTCCATTAGTCCTATAGTCCATTTTCGCTTATACGCCACCAAAATTTGGTTTGAAATATCTTAAATATATGCAGGTTATGGAAGATTCAATCCAAAATTCAAAAGTCAAAAATAATATATTTTGTAATCATAATTTTATGAAAACATTACTCATATTGAAGTAGACATTGTTTTTATTTTAACAATCTTAATTGCAATATTTGTGAATTGAGTAAATAAGGAAGTAATTTCTTAACGTCAGTTTTATTTTTCTGTTTTAAAAGAAATAATTATATGGGGATTCGCATATAAACCACAAATTGGCTTATATAAAAATCAAGATATAGTCCAATTCGCCTTATAGTCCACAAAAAGGGTGCAAATGAGGCAATGGACTATAAGCGAATTTTACTGTAGTAGCATTTAGAGTAGCTTGCTTAAGGTTTGCCTCAAACATTCTAACAGAGTTATCTATGTCAGCAGCTGTTTTTAATGGAATATTTTCGGTGCAATGAGCACTCAAATATTTTTTTTATTTCAAACCATTTATACATGTGGTTGTCATCGTTAAATCACAAGTGGGTGAAGAAGTTGTATGTGAATATATATTGGCAATAGTTGGTGAGTGATCTGAAGACAAATCTAAAGATGCTTCAACTTGGATCATTTCGCTGGGCACACGCTTTACCACTACAAAATCAATAACATCAGGAATTTTTCGGCGATCTGTTGGCCAGTAAGTTGGCTGCCCGCTTGATATAACATTCAAACGCATTTAGGAAATCGTGTCAAACAAAATGCGTCCCTTCGGTGTGCGGAGACGTGATCCCCAGAACGCATGTTTAGCGTTGAAGTCACCGGCGGCCAAAAAGCGTGGGCCTAGTGAATTAAAAAATTTACTATATTGATTTTCTGTAATAGATTACCTGGGAGGAGAGTAAATTGTAGGCTATTCATTCGGTTAACCGTTAAGCGGTTAACCGGTTAATTACTACCCGATTAACTGACCGGTTAATTTAAAATTGGCTTTTTTCGATTAACGGTTAAGTTGGTTAATTTTACTCGATTAACCGATTAACCAACGTAACAAATTTTTTCGTATTTTGTAGTATTATAACGTATTTTTTGTGTGTTTAATTATTTGTTTCGTCTCATATACAAAATGTATGCGTTTAGAAATTACTTTTCATACAAAAAAACAAATGTGAGCAGTGATTTTAACTTAAGTAAAACACTAAAATGTTTGGACGTACCTATAAAAGAATTTAGTAAAGTCTCAGTTACTCTAATTGAACTTGAGGGAATTATGTATTAAGTTTTTGTTTAATAGTTTTATAAAATCTAATAATACTGTTGGCAACGATTTAATTAAAAATCTAAGGATTAGAGTTAATGAGAGACGAATTTCATTATTTTATACCTCCACTCAGGAATACTTCCTTCTAGTAACAGTGTTTTGAAATACAGTACAAAAACGGAAACTAAGGAATTCTGATATAAGCTTTTTTTCGCTGAGCTCTGCCAGCATGAATTAGAAGATAACCTTACAACAGAAGAAACTATCGATAGTAATTCAAGAAATGTTATAACAGAATTAACCGAAGCAATTAGAAGTTTTGAAAATTAAAAAAAAATTCAAAAAGGTCTCTAATGGCATAATGAAAAATTTTATAAGTTTAGAGAAATCCAGGAAAAGGACTGAGAAACTAGATTTTTTGTATTATGGATTGCTTTCGATTTCTTCAACATCTACGATAAATGAACGGATTTTTTTAAGCCAAGTTTTATCAAAACTAAAGAAATTATTTTTCTAAAAGATTGTTTTAGACGATCTCCTTAAACTATTGAAATAACTGATATAATGGTCTAACAAATTTGTTAATTTTTTAATGAATACATATTAATGATTTTTTTTGCTTGATTAAGCTGAAGAATTGTTATGTTATTGTTTTTGTTACTAATAATTCAAAATAAAAGATAATTTATGCAATTTTATTTGCTAAAATTGCTTGTTTTATGAGAAAGCTTCATTAATCGGTTAACCGGTTAATATTGCAATTAATCGATTATTAACCCATTAAGCCAAAACCTCGATTAATTAATCGAGCGATGAACCGACTAAAGCAGAAACCTGATTAAATGAATACCCTAGTAAATTGATGAAATCACTAGGTTTTAATGAACAGCTTTAATGTAGATGTTAGTTGCTTGAAGATAGTCTTCACAATGATCACTCATTAAGTAGTGTTTTAATCGCGATTTTATTAGTATAGCCGAGCCACCACAAGCTCTGCCTTGGGGGTTCTTTGTATCGTAGAGAGTATATCCGTTGATTTTAAAAAAGCTTCTAGCCAACAAATGCGTTTCAGAGATAAGCATAACATCAATTTGTTTATCCATCAGGAAGTATTCGAGTTCGATTTTATGTTGGCGGATGCCGTTTGCGTTCCAGAAACAGATTCTCAAGTTCATGGTTTGTTTAATGCAGCCTGCAATAATGTAGACTGTATTTGCAACACGTACTGTATCATGCAGGTTATGTTGGTTGTAAAAAAATTTACTGTTTGTATTAAGTTTTCTATTGAAGCCTCAATTCGATCAAAACTGAAACCAGTGTTTTCATTGGCAAGAGGCCTTTTTTGAGATGTGGGCAGGTTAGACTTCAAAGCATTAGCGTATGAGAACTGACTGGTATGTTTTGCGCTATGGCCTGGGGGTCACTTTGTATTTCGAATCGAAAGCAAATGCTTTCGAATTGTAATGTAAATAAGATACAAATTCGAACAGTTTTCTTTTCGAATCGAATTACAGAGTAACCCCCCTGGTTAGCCTTAAAAATATTGCCGTATGAAGACTTTCTGGTAGCTAGTTGGCGCAACTGGGTATAATTGGTTTTGTCGTAAGTAACAGGTTGAGCATAGGTGTGATTACGTTTTTTAGATAAATATTGCTTAACATGCACATAGACAGGGCAGCCCCTGTAGTTTGCAGTGTGGTTTTCATGGCAATTGCTACACTTTTTAATTTTGGAATCATCTTTTGGCTTATTACAATTTGCAGTGCTGTGTAGTTCACCAAAGACGACACAAACGATGCACAACTTTCAATATGTTTTGGTGTGCCCATATTATTCGCAATTCAGGCATTGATTGGGCCCTGCTGGCTTGTGCGGTTCTTCTACGGTAACTTGTCGGTGCAGCAAATATCTTAAGGTATAAATGGGCATACTTAATTTTTTTTTAATTTCATGTCACCTGGTTGCAGTTCCACACGAAATAGTGGTTGGGGGACTCGCTCTCTATTTTTAATGTTAGTAACATTTTCCACTTTAAAACCATTATTTAGCAGACTCGCTTTTACCTCTTCTGAATCCACGTATGAATTAATGCCTTTTATCACTACCTGGAGGCCTTTTGCACTTTTAAGTTGTTAGGTGTAGAAATTTTTATTTTGTTTCAAAATCCGAAACTACTGTGCGGTAATGATTTTCTTCATTAACTGGAAGTTTTGTCTCTTCTATCGAGCCTCGTTTTATCGGGATGACGTAAAACGCCTCTTCACCGATTAGTTGTACTAGGTTTTTAATTAACTCGTCTGACAAATGTGATTTCATCTTCTTCGCTTTGTAGTATTGAAAAGCGATTTTCCGAAGGCGCCGCATTAGATTTACCGTTTTTGGGCATTTTCGCCACTGGAGCGAGGTTTTTCGATCTAGGACTTGCTTGTCTTATTTTTATTTACAACTTTAATATAGCGGTCAATACCAATTTGTATTATTGGTTTTTCTGTAGATTTTTCTGCGGGGTCACTTATTGTATTTTTACCACTTTCGGATAGTTGTGGGCTCATATTGCTGGCACTTGGTTGTTCCTGTGAATTTGGTTTCACAAAATTTATTTTTATGTCACTGTCTGCCATTGACATTGAATTTGAGCGTACTCGTCCTTTTGACGTCAAGTGTAAATTTTTGTTTACGACATTTTCACTTTCTGTAGCCACGACAGTGAAATACACATTCCTGCTATTAGCCGTTGTTGTTATGTATTCTTTATTTTTTTTGATGGGTAGTACTACTCATATAAATACGTATGTATATGAGTGTACAGTCTTTGATTTGTGTGTCTACTTGTCTATAGATTTATGATTTACTTTACAAATCAAAAGAAAAAAGTATAATATTAACGAACGATATTGTTAATATTTGTTTTTGCAAATATTTGTCTCTTTTTTTAATATTCAATATTTGTATGTATATTGTTATTTTTTTTTTGTTCACTGCCGACCGAAAATCAAGACGCGTCTGTTTAACTCAAGAGTAAATTGCGAACTGGATATTTTGGTAACTTTTTTCATCAAAATCGCTCAATGCTACTTCAAAATTGTTGCATTGGATGAGAAAATAGCTAAATTACCAACACTTTATCGTACAAATTGGCAGGATAAATACAAATTTAGAGAAAAAAATGCCCAATGCGCCTCTTCCACCATACCAAGTGATTACCAGATATCCAATCTGGTTACATGACGTCAAATGTTACAGAAATTATTTTGACGAAATATAAACTATGAGTTAAATCCAAAAATTAAAAAGTTTTAATTTTGAATCGATGATTTTTTTATATTCAAACTATATTGTTTTTAAGTGAAACGATTGCACTACTGCAGGGTTAGTAGTGCAATGGCAGCGCTCAGCCATACTCACTGTAAGGCAAGGTATACTGTGAATCTCAGTGAATAATATCTTGTATAAAGTTATTAAATAATTGAAATATCATTTACAAGAAATAATTTGTATTATATATTAGTTAATACATTATAGCTAATAACATTTTGCATATATTCTATATAAATAAAAGAGTAACGTTATTGATTGACTGACTGACTGACTGACTGATTCATCATCGCCCAGCCCAAACCACTAAAGCTAGAAAGTTGACATTTCGTATGTGGGCTCCCTTCAGGATGTATAGATACACTAAGACGGGGTTTTGGGAAATTCAAACGCTAAGGGGGTAAAATCGTTAACCTTATATCTCCGGTAGAAATAAAATTCCAAACACATCATAATAAGATAAAAAAATAAGCGGACGGGTGTTTGGTACTTTTTTGAAATTTTTACATTTAGAGGCCGAAAAAGGGTAAAAATATAATTTTGGTACTTTTTTTGTTAACCGCTTATCTCCTAAAGTAATGAAGATATAAATTAAATTTAAAATGCATTCTTCTATCCTTACGAAGCCTTCAAACATGTTTTGGTAAATTTTTGTAATTGAATATATAAAGGGTAAAATTGGTTGCTCTTCTTGGTACTTTTTTCCATCCAGCCATTTTTTATGCAAATTGATGTACATAGTGAATAAATATGTTTGTATATTTTCACTAAGAAAGGACTTTGAAAATTTTAATTCTAAGGGGATTAAAAGGGGTAAAAACGGGTAAAATCGGTAACCTTATATCTTCGAATCTAAAAAAAAATTCTAAAAGCATCATAATAAGATAGAAAAATATGCGAACAGGTGTCTGAAAATTTTTTAAAATCTGTACATTTAGGGGCCGAAAAGGGTGAAAATATAATTTTGGTACTTTTTTTGTTAACAGTTTATCTCCTAAAGTAATAAAGTTAGAAACTAAACTTGAAATTCATTCTTCTCTCCTTAAAAAGCCCTCAAAAATAGTTTTATATTTTTTCAAATTTGAATATATAATGGGTAAAATAGATTGCCCTTTTTGGTACTTTTTTCCATACAACTAATTTTTATGCACATTGATACACATGCTGAATGCATATGTTTGTATATATTCTCTAAGAACGAATTTTTGAAAACTTAAATTCTAACGGGACTAAAAGGGGTGAACACGGGTAAACTCGGTGTTCTTATATATCCGAATCTAAGTAAGATAGACATAAAATTCCAAAAGCGTCATAATAAGATAGAAAAATGAGTGGATAGGTGTTTTGTACTTTTTCTGAAATTTTTACATTTAGGGGCCGAAAAAGGGTAAACATATATTTTTTTACTTTTTTTGTTAACCGTTTATATTTTAAAATAAAGGTACTTTTTCGAAAACCTACTTTTTTGAAAATGTAGTTTTAAGAAAAGGTACTTTTTGAAAAATATTTTTTGGAAAGGGTACTTTTTGAAAATTGTACTCTTTTGAAAATGGTTACTTTTTGAAAAGGTTCTTTTTAGGGCTCTGTACACCAAAAGTGTAAATTAATATTATTGTTTTCGATACGCTGTCCGTCTGTTTTTCTGTCTGTCACAGTCTGTTTTCTCGAGAGCCGTAAGAACTACGGGCTAAAGGTTAAAGGGTATTCTAAAGTGAGAAACGAAACATATCGAAATACTTATATAATATACACACTTTTGTATAGACTCAAAGTTAGTGTTAATTGGTGTAGTCTGCAGAGTATTTAACACAACAAAAATTAAAGGGTGTTCTGAAAGTTAATGTAATTTTTACTATGTAGTTGAAATAGTTTGCTGTATCTTGGAAACCGTAAGAGGCAAACTCTTGAAATTTTAAAAAAACTCTAAAATTAAAAAATTCCAGAATTAAAAAAGTCAAAACGAAAAATCGCAAAAATGAAAAAATCGCTAAAACACAAAAATTTGCCAAAACTAAAAAGATCGTCAAAAAACTAACCAATTTTATGGTTATTTTTAAATGAGTTAATTAATTTTTCTATATTTGCACAACAATGGGGTAGCCGGGTATAGCTAATCTAGAATATTCGTTTAATAATACTCATACAAAAAGAAAAGCACCGTTCTAAATTCAAGTGTTTTCTACTTACTTTGAGTGCGAGTCGTACTCAAAAATTTAGGTACGTATAACACTAAAATGTACTTAAATCAAGCCGAAAACGGGAAAAAATTCTTAAATCATGTAAAAAATCTTGAATCGCGTACAAGTTTCTTAAATTAAGTACAAAAATGTTCATTTTAAGTACAAATATTTTTATAAACTTTATACAAAGTCGTACTGTGCTGGTATTTGTTTGCTTGTTGATAGCTACAATTCACTATTGTGCTCTTGTTGGTGTTTTTGTTGGTATTTTTGTTTGTATTACATCCTGCTGGTGTATACTAGATTTTGGCTGCCGTTCTTTCATGTACTGATTTAGTTGAGTTGTCTAAGGCGTTGGTTTACAAACATGATCCGCTAAGTTCAATACCAGGAATGAACAAAAATAAATTTTAAAATAAAACAAGTACGTAGCAGTATTAAATTTAGCTAAGTATTAAAAATATAAATTCTCAAGTCTCTTCTGGGATTAAATAAGGAGAATTAAACCTGATTCGGGATTGATTTAAGTACGCGGCGGGATTGATTAAAGTACGCAGTAGTATTGATTCAAGTATGCGGCGGGATTGAATGAAGCATGTAATACGACATTTGTCGATACTTGTCGGCTATGCCCAAGAAATGAAAATAAACAACAAGAAGAGCACATCAGTGAATTGTGGCTAACATTAAAACAAACAAACACCAACACAATACGAGTACGACTGTGTATAAAGTTTATAAACATTTTCGTACTTAAAATAAGAATTTTTACATGAATAAAGCCGAATCAGGCTAAAATCAAGTGTTTTGCGCTTGAATATGCCGTAATTGAATCAATCTTTCTGTTCTTGCTTTCATGGTTTGACACCGCTTGGGATTAATTTAAGTACTGATGGATTGATTTTTCTTTTCTGTGTACCTACTTTGTGTAATTAAACACTCATTCGATGAAATATTTATTGTAGGTATATTCTAATTCGTATTAGTTTATTTAAAGTATTAGTTTATTTAAGTTAGTTAAGTAGAAATAAACGGGGTAAACTGAGATCCACGGTTGGCTTTGCATTACATTGAGTATTGCTGAGCGCTCCGGGCTCTCTGCCCTCTACCATAAAAACGGTTTGGCGTATGAAAAATTGCTTAACAGAAAATTTTTCGCACATTTTATATTCTAAAATTTGTATAATAAATGTTAACTTCATTAGAGATATAGAAACCGAGATAGTCACGAAAAACTAATTTTTGTGATCTTAAATATCTTACCGCGCAGAAACGAGATTTTATGAGACTTTTGAGACAATATTCATAATACCAAAGGGAAGGCGTATACGAGTTTACAGCTTATTATCTCTCATTCCGTAACTTTAAACAAGGTATTATTCACTGAGATTCACGGTTGACCTTGCATTCCATTGATTATGGCTGAGCGCTGCGGTCTCTCTGCTCTCTATCTCAGAAACGGTTGGGCGTATTAAAAAATCTGTAATACAAAATTTGTCGCAAATTGTCTGCTCTACAATTTTTATAATAACTGTTAACATCAGCTATAGAAACCGAGATAATCGCGAAAAACTTATTTTTGTGACCTTTGACCTTGAATAACTTACGGTGCAGACAGGAGATTTTATGAGACTTTTGAGACAACTTTTAGAACACCAAAAGAAAGATGTATATGTACTAATTTTCAGCTTATTATCTCTCTCCTTATTTGACGGGGCTATAGACGGTGTAAAAGATACTTCACTCAATCTGATCTCCTCATTACCTATACCACCTAGGCTTGCCAGACGGGCTTGATTGTCAAGCTTTTTTAAGGCATGTCAAGATTCAAGTTAAAAAGCTAAAAAAAAATTCTGTTCTGTTAACAATTTTATGCACGAGCATCAATCATATATGTATTTTGCCGTTGAAATCTAATTTATGAAGCATGCTAGAATTACACTGTGGAACAAATTCAAGTTAGCAAAAGTTAGAGACCAACCTAAATTACGACGCAAAGCGTTGTCTGGCTGTCAAAATTTCTCATGCCCATACAAAATGTATGAAACCAACCGAAATAACGCGGCGTCAACGCTTTGCAATTGGAAAATCCAATTTTGACAGCGCGTAAAGAAGTGAAGTTGGCTGCAAAAGTAGTGTTGTTTATTTTGTTAATGCTCACACATATACTTACAGTAATGTAAATGTAGCTACTTTCAGGTCAATTAAGCGTCTTCATCTCTATTTCTTATTTCTATTTAGAGTTTTTTATTAATCAAAGTGAGTAAACATTACTGTTTCTGGCACAACGTTAACGCTCTAATTTAGGTTACCCATGTCAGCGTAAAAGTTAAGCGTTAAATTACGTTGCGCTTTGCGTCGTAATTTAGGTTGGTCTGTTAGGTCGATTCTGAGAGTGAGGGGTGAAAATAGAGGCTAAATTAGAAGACCAGTATCGCGGCGTTTGTTTATGTTAGTTCGAATTTTTTTTAATCGACCTTCGAACTTTGCAGTCAAATGCCGATTTTCAGCATATTGTTTATATGGTTTTTTGGCTAATTGATATTTTTTAAATCTGTAAAAGCCAAATTATCGCGAGAGACCTGTGCAATAAATTTTTTAAAAAATTTATTTAGAAAACTCTTGTGGGGCTTATGAAGCAAAATGTTGGAAAAATTATTTTTTTTCATGTTTTTTGAAAATATTTTCCACAAAACTAAGTCTTTTTTGCTTTCTGTTTGATCTATAATATGCTTCTCAGTTTCTTCAATAAATTTCATTCAATGTCGTTGTTTTATCGTTAATATAATGAAATGTGCTCTGATGAAATCAGGGAACTTATTCCCGAAACCCGCTCTTTTCTGCGAACAACACGTTCTTCACTGAGAGCACATCCCTTTGTGGGCGATACACCAACGAATCGCACTACGCATTACAGGAAAAATTCGTTCTTTTGCCGCACAGTTCGTATGTGGAATAAACTACATGCAGAGGTCTTACCTGCCACTTTCAGTATGGGAAAGTTTAAATCGAATATTCACAAACACTATTCCCTCTATCATCTTTCCCATAACCAATTTTCGTAGTTCTGGCACAATGCATCGCATAAGTAGGGGTCATTCCCCTTACTGTTGGTAAAAAAATAAAAATGAAAAATTAGAAAATAATCTAAAAAAAGCAAATGTAGAATTTATTATTCTAAATACATGGTAGAAAAACTACAACGTTTAGAAGAAATTAAAGAAAAAGTTGATAATTGTAAAAAATGTGTAGAAATTGATACAGGATAGGTTGACGAATTCAAAGTTTTATATAAGAAAATATACGCGGTAATTCAAAGTTTGGAAATCAAACATACAAAAGAAGTAGAAGAAAATTCCAAAACGGAAACATAGTTTGGTAACTTTCCAAATATGGCACATTTTGTTATTTCGGATCGTATGAGGCGTTAAAAGATTTTATTGTGCAAACAGAATTATTGCACGACATTTGAGAACAGAAGATAGGCAGATTTTCATCAAATATGTCTACAATTTCAAACTATCAACCCATGTTCGCAGCATTTTAGGTCGTTCAAATAGACCGACTTCATGTTTAGAGTTGTAGAATTTATTAATAAAAGCTATTCCGAATCCTAGGAATTTGTAACAAGTTTTGACAGAATTTGGTACAATAATTACATATAGGGAAAAGACAGCATTGATCGCAGAAAAGTTAAGTGATTTTGAAATAAAATTGATGGAAAATCCAACGAGAGAGGCGAAAGATGCCATTTACAAGATACGCAGTGTTGCCAATCTGTGTGTAATTGCACATATTGTATGTAATTTTTACTTGCATGTGTAGCTCATGTGTAATTAGTTTCATGTGTAATCTGTGTGTAATTTCACTTTCTGTTCTATTTTTTGATTAATTTTTGACTTCATTTGCAGTAAATACTAAAAAACGTGCATACTTTTTGGAGCGTCAAATAAATATTTGGTCATGAGCTTTCCATGTTAATAAAAAGCTTAATGTGAACTTTCCATCTAAAAACAAGATTAAAAAAACGCCTCAAGGTATAAAAGCTTTATCATTGTAAAAACGAAATATAAAATAAACGGAATCTGAAGACTGCAAAACAAAAACAATCGGAATGCAAGTACGGAACGAAAACCATTCCGATCGTAATGTTTGACATGGCCGTATGTTTTTCAACGATTATTTACGACAGTTTGGACTGTGTCAAAGTTTCAAAGTCATATCAAGTACCGTTACGGTAATAGAGCAAAAGCAATTTTATCTTAAGTGCAATTTGTCTTTAAATTTTTATACATATGTGTGTATGTACATCGCTTAGAAATGCACTGTCATCAGAATGACGAAAAATATCGGAAAATGATACTACAAGATTAGTAAGAAGCATGCGCCAACGTCTACAAGCGGTAATTCATGCATGTGGAAATATTAATTTACCTTAAAATTCGTTGTTGGCCTTTTTTGGAAAAAGCTTTTATTTAGTGTACGTAAACTTGTTTTAAATGAATTACGGATATTGCGGAGTTTTTGTTGCTTTTTTTTATAAACCTGTGGTAATATTTTAAGAAAGTTCTGGTTTTACGTTCCATAATATATGTACAAAGAATGCATACAAGCTTTAATAAATCTCTATTTAAAACATAATAGCCAAATTCACAATCTTGTGCAAATGGTCTTGCATCCTAGCATTTGCAAAATGGTTTATTATATTTATACTCACCACTAACAATTGTTAAGTGGTGAGTATCAATATGCAATAACATTTGGCAAATGCTACGATGCAAGACTATTTGCACAAGATTGTGAATTTGGCTAATGTATTTTATATGTATGTTTTTTTTAATGTTACCCTACGTCTTCACGAGCCATCGACTTGAACATGACATGACGACTTCTTTGTTGTGGTGCATACGTACGATGTCCATGTTCTGCTTTATCAATGTATTTGGTAGTAGTGCAATAGAAATGGAATATTTAACAATTTCTTTCTGTCTCTTTTTTTTCTATTAAAAATGGTTGCTGACGGCGAATCTCATGGCGAACATTGATTCTCAGCCATATGTTCGAGCATCGATGTCCGAGCATGGACGAAACATGGACATGAGCGGTCTACATTAGCCATATGCGATGTCCGACATGATGTTCATACCAAGTTCATGGCTAATGTAGACCCCCAGTTATGTGTACTTAAATTCTATTGGTTCACTGTATGTTTGCATTTCTTTGTAAATGCACAGTTTCGCTAGAGCTTTTTCAAGTAGAGCAAACTTAGTGACAAAAACTACAATGATATTCATGAAACAGTTAAAGAACAGCTTTCTACGGATTTACTGGTTTTAAAATAATTTGATTAAACTAAGTGATCAAGTGACAATGAAAATATCTTTACCCACGTTGTCTTGTAAGAAATTTATAAAACTATTAACATTACATATGACATCAGTCCAGTACAATGCTATGTTTTCAATATTAAGTTTTTAATCCCATTTAAAGAAGGTATAATTAAAAAATACTTCTCACGTAAAATTTAATTTTTGTTGGTCAAGCTTTTTTGTGGTTATGGCTCGATAGGCTTTAGGTTTTTTGGTTTCATTTAACGGAATATTTCAGTATAGAAAACTTATTTTATTTAAACTGAAATACAAAGTTAAAAATATATTGCAAAGTTCGCAATTCCTTATTGGCAACTCTGAAGATGAGTGAAAATATGACTTTAAACGTTTTTAGGGAAGATGTCAATGCTGAATATCATTTTAGTAGCTAGTTCTCCAAGGACTTTTAGCGAAGCAGTAGAGAAATCAGGGATGGCAAAATTGGTACAATTGTACCATTTTTGGTACAAATCGAACTTTAAAAGTACAATGGTACACCGCTGAGCTATTTAGTACAATTAGGCCCAAATTTACAGTCATTAGTTAATTATTAGTAAACTACAATGGTAACTATTGTTTAACTAAAACTTCATATTTACAGTGTATTGTTTAACTAAAATTTTTAATATGGGTAAAGAATGGTAATTATCAAATATAAATAAACAAGCAAAAATAAAGAAATAAAGAATATTACACATCTTACGGCGGCAATTTAAAAATTTGTAAGCGCACAAAGCTAATAGAGCAAATGTTTTTTGTCGCTCCTAAAAGTATGCTATATGAACGTAATAATTTCCAAAACATGGTGCAATAAGTATGCAGGTTCAATAAATACAACAAAAACTAGATAATGCTTGTCAAAAAAATAAACGTGCTAGACGTTACTTATGTACAAAACTACCAGAACAAAATATAATCAGCTGACGTTATGCTGCCACCTGTTTACTTATTGCACCATGTTTCAAAGCATCTAACTAGTTGTTAACCAATGGCGTTTGACGGTTTAACTAATGGTAAACAAAGAAGTGTGAATAAAATATCATTGGCTAACAATAACTAATGACTGTGAATTTGGGCCTTAATAATTTTTCCATATTTTAGAAAATCTCTTTATTGCAGCTCTTTTATTTTGATAAACAATAAACAATATATAAAGTGGTCAGATAAGACCAGCCAGAAAACGTAGTCTCTGCAGTTTAAAGCTCTTGCTTTAAATTCATTTTTATAAATTTATGTATTTGTATTGTAGTAAGGCGAATATTTCGGAAATTTATTCTTCTACCTTCCGATAGTAAGTTTGTCTAAATTAATGAGCTATTTTTGATTAGAAATTGCTAAATTTGACTTAAGCACACTTTCCTTTTTGCCACAGATAGTACTCTGTATATACTTACATATGTATGTATAGGTATAGAAAAGTGATATATTTTCTATACTTAATCCATGATTTTGGTTTCAATCTGTTTTGGTACAATTAGGTCCCAAAAAGTACAATTTTAGACAACAATTGGTACAATTTTAAAATATCATATGCCATCCTTGAGATAAATGCATGACAGCAGTGAGAAACATGCAAACCAATAATGATATTTTTAGAATTGGAAGAAGAGGGAATAATTCTCAAAGATTTAACATTAATTTTACAATGTACATATATAACAATACCAATTATAATAGAAACTATAACAATTATCAAGTGTTTCAAAATAACAATGCTTGTCGCAACAACAATTTTAACAGAAATAACAATGTTAGTAACAGAAGATATAACAGCAATAACAGACAGCATATAGAAATCAGTGTTCGAAAATTTACCTTATATAATGTACATTAATGTTCTGTACGGCAGAATCTTGTAATACACAAACGCAAATAGTGGTTGTGTAGGAAATACATAAAAAAAAAGAAGAATGGTATTTCTGTTAGTGGTCTTGTACCCAACGAAAATACTGTTTTTAACAAACTCAATATAAAGATAAGAACATTTAATAGTGATCTGTTTTTCGTTGAAAAACAGTACACTTTGTTGTGTTCGGCACAGCACATTATTCTTAATGTATATTTTGTGTATTTAGCATTACCTGGCCTTTACACATGCAAGTGCAAGTTCGAAAAACTCAATACACTCAAACTTTTCTACTAACACACTTTTGGTTCAGCTATGAGAAAGACAGAGAAACGAATACAAATTGATCTTTCGTTGATAATACGTACACAGAACTTGCATGCAAGTACTTACATGTCTAAACGCAGGGTTAGTATTCGTTTGACTCTCGTGCATGTATACTTGAGTGCGTAGTTGTATCACAGGCTAAACAGACGCGACAAAAGAGAGGGAAGATACTGCATATTCACTTAAACGAAATCCGAGCGCAAAACGGAATAAACATTTTCATTGTTTGTAATTAAAACAAATTGTTTATTTCATAAATAAATGGATAAGTTTATTGTTTTATACACGAAAAAATTACACATTTCATACACATTACTTAAAGTTTTTATAGATTTTGCAGCTTGCTTATACAATTTTCAACCACTTTTGCTACCGAACCAACAACAGATGCACAAACACACGCACAGGCAAACAGAACACTTCATTTACACTTCAATTAATAATTAAACTTTCAAATATCCCTTAAACACACTTTAAATGCTTTATTTAATTTTTTTACATTATAAAGCAATAATTGTTTGCATTTTTATGCTAATTAAACACTTTTTCACTGTGAGCTAAAACTTTTATTTTGTTTTGTTTACTTCTACATCTTCACATCACTATATGTCTCTCTTTTCTACAATAGCCGAGTGGGAAAAAAGCTGAGTTTTTCAATTATATCACTCATTTTCTTCGTCGCTACTTTGTGGTTATATATGATGAAAAAAGAACATTATAAAACGCTAAAATATAATGTATGTAGTACGCAACCACTACAATTGTACTGTTTTTTGACAAAAAACAAAATGCTACATAATAGGTCCGTTCGTTTACTTTCCCAGTAAAATCCAGTAGTTGAGTAAATTCTGGGTAATTTGAGAATTTTACTCACAAGAATGGCTCTTGCACAAAGAAGTACGCGAACGGAAAATTGCAAAAATTTGTAGGCTTAGCAAAACAGCTGATCACTAAAATGGATAGGGTTGTAAAATATGTGTTGTTTCGACTATCCAGCACAAATATTTTTTTGGTACTTGGTACAATGTATTTATATTATTATAAATTCGTAGCGAAATGTATTTATTAAATAGAACTTCGGAGAAGCTTTTACATTTGTTTATTTTGTACATGACTTTTAAGTTTGTTTCTGCTTAAATGACATACGAAAACACATCATTACTTGATTTTTGATACTCGGTAACACAAGTAACTTGCAGTAATAAGTATTCAAATATATATTAGCTTTACATCTATAAATCATTAATTTAAATAAACCAATTAGAGGAAAATGTTTGCCATGGGTGCCAAGAAAAGAAAACTTGGCGTTGAATGCTCTTCTGGAACATACAAGTTGAGAAGAAACTTGCTTAGGATGTATGTACAATACTTATTTTGAATTTTTGTTGGACTTTTAATTCAACTTTTCTTCTTTTAAACGATTTTTAAAATTGTAGACATTTTTATTGCTTACTTTTCTTTGTTTATTTTATTGAATCATATGTTTTTTTCTTCTACTGGATTTTACTGGCACAAATTTGTTCAGTAAAAATTTGCAGACACTCAGTCAAACAACTGTCACTTTACTCTCTCAATTGATGCTCTCTTTTGCAAATTTATGTGTAAACGAACGCATTTCAGTAAAATCCAGTACAAATTTGTACAATTTGTTGCAAATTTTGGGGTAAACGAACACACTTAATGTTTGTTACTTGCATTAAAAAATCGTTATGTGTTGTGTTCGGGTTGTGTAAATATACGCAAACACTAAAAAAAATAGATATCGTTTCTGCTTGTGTATATAGTACACAAAATAACGTTCGGTTTATTTTCGAACACTGATAGAAATTCAAAGGAGTTCAACAACAATAAATAACAATAATAATTCATATAGGAGAAATAATCATAATTTCAATCAGGAAAACTAGTAGGGCGGGATAACAAAAATTTTTATCCAGAGCGGCAAAATTTATTCAAATTGTCAGCAAATATTATAATTCAATGATAGTAATTTGTAAAAGCGTGAATGCAAACTTGAAATTTTTGATACATACAGGAGCAGAAGTTAAAGAATGTAGAAAATATTAGTACACTGAGTATTTCGTCATTAACCGGTATAACTCGAGAGAAAATTGATAGCATTCGCACAGAGAAGCTCAATATAAAAATTTTGATAATGAAGATACTGAAATTCAATTTCAAGTCCCATATTGCTATGTACGACTTGAAGTTACATCCCTGAGGAGTAGTGAATGGTGAAAAGAGACATATCGTGTAAATGGTTACTTATAAATAATTTTCAGTACATTTTTTGGGGCTCGTGTTAGTATTGTAGTAAACGTCACTGAACAAACTCGGTTCGGCTTTGTTTTAGACCTATCACATAGTACCTAAATAATGTTAATTGTGCCCGTCGATATCACTCAGGAACCAGTCCCTTAACTATATATATATATATACTAATGTCTACTTAACTGGGATTTATAATTGTGAAATATGAATGCTCATGTGGACGAGTGGGAAGTGTGCTAGACTGCCGTTCCGAACGCCCGCATAATAATAAAATAAAATTTTTACTTGCATTTGTAACAATAAAGAAAAAAAACTCTAAATAATATTTATAATATAATATATAATAATATTTATATACTAGCACTATACCCGCTACTTTGTTAGCGGGAAACTCTTTTGTATTTAAAAATAAATATATGTATGTACGTATAAAAAAATAAATAAGAAAAAGCAAATTCGAAAAGTATAATTTCAAACATCTGCCGTTTCCAAAAATACCTATACCTAAAAGTGTCCATTCCGAAATTACCTTTTTCAAAAAGTACATTGTCAAACAATATCTTTTGGAAAAAGGGCTTTTCCAAAATAAGAACATTTTGAAAAAAAGGAACTTTCGCAAATAGTTCCATTAGCAAATAGCTCGTTTTTCAATAGTTTCTTTTCCAAGAAGTACCATTCAATAAAAGTGAATTTTCAAAAAGTACCGTTTTCAAAAGAGTATGTTTACCAAAAAGTGCTGTTTCGAAAAGTAAATTTCTAAAAAGTACATTTTTGAAAAAGTACCTTTTTCAAAAAAGTAACTCATCAAAAAGTACCAAATAAATCCTCAATGTTCCAATATGCGTTAGATCAGTTAAGATTTGTGTGACTAAAGGCACCTGTATTACAATTTTGTAAACATTTGCCGAATAGTTTTGAATTAATTAAAAGTATTTTACTTGGTTTACCTTGTTTTATATTATATTTATCTCGCTTGTAGAAACAAAATTTTTCTAAAATCAGGTTTTGCTGAGTGAAAATATCCATAAACCATATCAATATATATTAAAAATATATGCATAGAAAAATTACTAAAACAAGGTACGGTTTTTATCCCATATACGAGTACATGCATTAGAATTTTCAAAAAAGTACAAAAATGTGTTTGAGGGCCCCCTTAAAGAATGAACAATACAATTTAGTGTAATTTCAATCTTTATGAGATAAATGGGCTACCAAAAAATACCAAAATTATATTTTTTCCGCTCCCTATATGTACATATATCAAAAAAATTATGATGTCTTCTCAGTTTTTCGTCTACCTTAATTCGATCCCGAGATATAAAGTTACCAAATTTACCAGGTTTACCTCTATCAATACATGGAAACGGAAACCTACATTCAAACTGTTTTTCTACTAAAATATATTCTTTCAGTATATAAATAAACACACAAAATAGTTGTATTGCAAAAAGGACAAAAAACAACTACCAATTTTACCCTTTATATTCGAATTCCAAAAAAGGACCAAAATATGTTTGAGGGCTCCTTCCGGCGAGAATAATACGATTTAAATTTCATTTCCAGCTTTATTAATTTTTACTTTTTGAAGTTTGATACAAAAAAGTACCGAATTAGGTTTTTACCCTTTTTCGCCCCCTAAATGTGCAAATTTCAAAAAAGAACTAAGTTCCTGTTAGTATCAGGCCTGTCACAGAAATACATTTTGATCGAATTTCGTTTTAATCCGAAAAAAGCTTGTAGCATTTAACGTCCCAAATATTTCTACTGGTCTAGATAGTATACGTTTGAGTAGTGTAGCATGCATTAATATCCGGCTCCTGTCTCGTCGGCTAGTGGGGGGGTTCATAACTACTCATTTTAGAAAACCAAAAACACTACAGAAATTTATAATTTAATATGCATGCTGAGCTAGCTTAGGTGTATAGAAAAGAGGGAAAGATTAACTTCATATCGGGAATACAATTTCATTGCGCGAATAGTTGCTATTGGTGTTAGCACAACTATAATGACCCTCCCAACCATGACCATGTAATCTCCAGAAAAAAATTTGTGTACATGATCCCAATTAAACCTACCTGATTCAACAGTAGCTCAAGAAATCAAAAATTTAAAATTTAGAAATTCATTTTCAAAAAGGATTTATTACTACAAAAATATTCGCACCATAACTTAGCCGTTATATAGTATTCAATAGTTACATAGTTACATTTAAAACTATATTCAAGTTAAAATTGAAAAAAAAAACTCTATGCTATCAAAACAACTAACCAGGCAAAAATCACAAAAATCTTAGCTGAAAACAAGAAAGCATCCAATTCGGCTGCTCAAATTCATTATTAACTTTGGATATAAATATAAGTAAATTTAAAATAATATAAAGATAAGTAAATCTAGGGTAATGAAAATAAATATAATAACAAAAGATATATACAAAAGTTAGATCGTTAATTCATTAGCTAGTGTGGCCTTTAGTACCTAGTTTTGAAAGTAAGCCAAAGTTACTGGAGTTGAAAGGAAAAATAATAACTCTACATTTTCGATTCTGAGAAAAAAAAGGAAAAATTCATTTCCTATAAATACTTTTCTTTTCTTGTTACTATGATTAATGAATGAGAACGGTTTTTATGTAACAACAAACTTTAGTTACCCTTCTTTAAGATCAACGAAATTTTTATATATTGAATCTGAATTTTAATAAACAAAAAATTAATCGAAAACAAATCTGAATTTACATTGTATCGAAAAGCTAAAGTGGCAACACGGACTTAATGCAAACACTTGCGGCGAATTCACTCATTGCTATTTATTCTGGTTTATTTATTATTTTTAAAACGGGATCACTTTATTCTTGATATTAAATAATTAAATACGTTTTCCGATATAATTCATCTAATCCTTGATGCATTTCTAATGTTTTGGTACTCAAAATTTATATTTTTTTATTTTCGAACCGATTAAAATATTAATTTCGCGTTTTAACTACCAACACTCTCACAAATATATGTAATCATTATTATACCGGTGCTTAATAACATAATCAAAATTTAACAGAAAGGTATTATGTTATTAACAGAAAAAGAAAAGCAATTTCTTTTGCTTAGGAAATTTATTGGAATTAGCTAAACGATGATTACATATACATGTGGAAACCAAAATTTAGGATATAAAATATATTTGAAATTGACTTACATGAATGTTAATGCTCCAACGATGAAAGATATCTTTCCGCAGGAACATGAACTGTAGATTTGGTTAAGTTCAGATTTACATGCTCTAGATTAGATGTTTGTTATTACTGATGCAATTTCTCGTCTAATTGTGTAACTTAAATTTCCATATTCTTTGATAGCAAAAATAAAGTTATTGAGTTAAGCGAACTTTACTACAAACCACTAACTTTGCATTATACCGTTTGTCATTTTCTCACTGTCGCGTTTTATTTATTAAATTTTAATAGAGTTAAAATGATTTCAAGATTCTTAGTTATTAATATTCTCTTTTACCTCACTTTTCCATTTTCTTATATATATATATATATATATATACATATATATATATATATATATATTTTTTTTTTGTTTTTTTTTTTTTGGTGTTACGTATAATTTTTATTTTTTTATTTTTTTGTGATTTCTTTTTCACCACGATTGTTGTAACTTTTGCCTTTAGAACTTTAGCATAAATGTATAATTAAAAGACAGCCAAATCTGAATTACGTTACATAATTTTAAAAGATGTATGAACTTTTTTCCCCATCTTTTTTCATGATAAATTTCAGGTTTGCCCGAAATTTCAAATTGCGTTACCCGACTAAAACTTCAATACAAATTCCACCAATGTCCAATAATTTACTGTGATACTAGGTTAAGGATTCTGCTGTTTTTTCCCACTTTCTTAGTTAACTATTTTAGTCAAATTTTTACTTTAAAGCTTTCCGTTTATATATATTCACTGCTCCTTATTTTCACTTAACACTGCTCTTTTGCTTTCTTTCACTGTGTAGTTAAGGTAGAATTGTCCTGAACTCGGCAGGCTTATATTGAGGGTTTTCTGTTCCCAATTTGACTTCAAAGGACTCCTAACTGCCAGGTGGCCAAATGTAATAACCAATATATCGCACTTGAGATAAGGAGTTGATCAAGGCTAAAAAAAAGCGCACAGATAATCAGATGGGATCAGAAATCGAAATTTTCATTCTGGGTTCCTAAGAATTATTTTTCTTACCTTTTCTTGCCGGTTCAAAGGCTAATTGAGATTAACCTTTACCTAAGAAAGGAGTAACTTAATCTTCCTCCAAAGAATATAACAACGTGGCACTTTTGCTTGAACTTTCTTTACTCAATAGGGCAAATTACTTTAAAGTTACTGAAATCTATCCACAGTGAAGATGACGATGGTGTGACTTTTTCAAACGCAAATAATTTATGATATACCGCAAGCTCTTTTATACTACTTGTGAACATCAGTTATTGGAAAAGTAATGTTAAAAAAAATTCAATATAGTTGAATTCAGCTTAGTCTTTTATGTGCTCACTTCAGACCAAACCCCAGCAAACATATAAGTTTGAGTATGAATTACAAATTATGTATAATCACATTATTGTTTTATATAACAAAAATTACTTGCAGCTTAGAAATATTTAAAGAATAGTAACATTCTCATTAAACTGAAAATTGTACCCAATCAGTCCTTTCACGCATAGAAAAACATTCAAATAATGCATTTTTAATAAAAAAAAATATCTTAGTATTACGATTAATGGCCTTTGTGTTCATTGGGAGATTTTGGACACTGCACTACCATTTCTCTGAATGTAAACGCAAACACAGAGTAGTATTAGTGCAATTCTGTTTATGTTAAATTGCATTTGCCATAATAAAAGTTGTATAAAACTGTTAAAATTCAAAAACGCAAATAATCTATAGATCATATAAAAATATATATAAAAATATAAGTGTGCTCTACTACAAGCGCCTCTACATTACCCCCCTGCTAAAATCAGGTTTGGGGTGTAAACACACCAAATCTGATGCCGCTTGTAGAAAGATAATAACCTGCATCTAACCAAAAGTAAAGTAAGAATCATTGCCGTATATCCTTAGCATGATAGACACCCACTGACCGACCTGTTAAATCCTCTAACTCGTAGTAGCACGTACCAATTTTATTTCTAATTCTAGACTTTATAAATGGTGGAGCTAGTTTTGCACTGAATCCCTTTTCAAAAGTACTCTGTTTAAAATTCCGTCTAAAGACCTCTTGCCCGATACTATAACTAACTTCTCGCGATCGTAAATTGTAGGAACGTCCATTGCGCTGTTGTTGTTTTGCCATGTTTTTGGCAGCTCCATCACGAATCAATGCAAAGGAATCCTCTCGATTGAAACTAATTGACTTGTCATCCAGCATTTCCAGTTTACGTAGCAATTCATAGGATTTACCATTAGTAATCATGTGCTGTCCAAAAGCCATATAATAAGGTGAAGTACCTATAGAGGCATGTATAGATGACCGCAAGGCACAACTAATACTGCTAAGGTATTCATCCCAATTACTTTGGTCATGTTTGATGTACGCCCGTATCGCAGATAGCACTGAACGATTGACACGCTCAGAAGCATTCGATTGCGGCGAATGAATTGCCGTATAAATGTGGTTAATGCCGTACGTTTGCAATAATTTGTTAAACTGCTCAGATTTAAACTGTGAACCGTTATCCGAAACTATAGTCTCGGGCGTGCCAAAAGTATGGAAAAGCTCTTGTTCGAGATATTTAGTTACAATATCAGTAGTAAATTTCCTAACTGGTTTTAAAAAACAGAATTTCGAAAAGTGATCCAGCACTATAAAAATGCCTACATTACCAGCTTTCGAGCGTGGATAGGGACCTAGAAAGTCTACAAATAGTTTCTGGAAGAATCGCACAGATTCAGATGTTTTCCCCATCGGCGGTCGCATAATGTAGTTTGGATGTTTTGTACCCTTACAAATCTCACAAGAATTTATGTACTCCCTAACGTCGTTTAGCAGATTTGGCCAAAAGTAAAATCTTCTGATACGCTCTAACGTTTTGTTTATTCCACCGTGTGCCGATAGATGATCATTATGAGCCTTTTGGATGACTTCTTTTGACAATTCTGTAGGCAACCATAGTTTCCATGCTAGATCGTCCTGTAGCTTTTCTCCAGAGCAATGCTCTGTTCTCCTGTATAAGTAGCCATCTATTATTTTTAGGTCTGGGACTTTATCGATATTTCGCCTAACTCTGTCTAACAATTCCACGTATTCTGCTCCTTTAAAGTACATAGAATTTAAATCCACAAACACGCCAGTGTCATCAATACCAGACATCTCCAAACTAGGAACTGTGGACAGATCTTCGGTGTTAGCCCTCGAAAGCGTATCAGGAACTATATTGCGACTACCCTTACGATGTTCGATTTTAAAATTAAAGCATTGTAGCTTCAAAGACCATCTTGCCAACCGAGAGCTCAGGTCCGTTTGGGACATGAGCCACTTCAACGATGCGTGATCGGTGATGACAGTGAACTCATGTCCCTCAACGTAAGCCCTAAATTTCTTAATACTTAACATTGCTGCCAAGCACTCCTGTTCGGTTACGGAGTACTTACGTTGGGCTTGGTTGAGTTTCTTCGACATGAAGGCGATTGGAACCTCTTCACCTTCCGCAAGTTTTTGAACCAATACACTTCCTATCCCAGTGCTGCTAGCGTCACAGTGAATATAAAAAGGTTTGGAAAAATCTGGACTATGTAACACTGGGGTGGTTGTCAAGATGGTCTTCAAGCCATCAAATGCCTGCTGGGCTATTTCACTCCAAATGAACTTACGATTTGCTTTTAATAAGTCTGTTAAGGGCGCAGTAATGGCTGCGTAATTCCTGATAAACTTTCGATACCATCCCGACAATCCTAAAAATCTACGGAGTTGCTTCACGGATCGTGGTGATGGAAAATCTATAATGGCTGAAATTTTATCCGGGTCAGTACGAATTACGCCATCTCCCACTATATGCCCGAGATAATGGACTTCGCGAACGCAAAATTTTGACTTCTCTACATTTAGTGTTAGTCCGGCAGCACGAAACCGTCTAGCTACTTCACGTAACACGTTCAAATGCCTCTCAAATGTTTCCGACACAACCAGCAAGTCATCCAGATAAACAAACACCTCCGATCGCAGTTCCGCTGGCACCACCTTATCCATCAGCCTAGACATGGTCTGTGGCGCATTACATAGACCAAAAGGCATAACCTTGAAATGGTATAAGGGGCGACCAGGAACGGTGAATGCTGTCTTATCTTTCGATGCTTGATCGAGGGGTATTTGCCAAAAGGCGTCCTTTAGATCTAGGCTAGATATATACTCTGCCTTCGGCAATCTTGACAAAATTCCATCTATGATCGGCAGTGGATAAGCATCTTTACAAGTTACCGAATTAACTTTCCTACTGTCAAGGCATAACCTCACCTTTCCCGGCTTACGTACTAACACGACTGGTGAAGACCAAGCGCTGTCCGACTCTTCAATCACATCCAATTCTAACATGCGATCGATCTCGTCATAAATTAACTTCTCGATTGCAGGAGAGACCGGGAAATGGCGCTGCTTAATGGGTGCTGCGTCACCTACGTTTATAACGTGTGCAGTCATATTAGTCCTCCGTAGACCCTCCCTAGCAAATGATGGAAACATCTCAATAACACTTTGCAATTGTTGTCGTTCTGCACTAGTCATAAATCTTTGCTCAGCTGTTATCTCCAAAACCGTCTTAGAATCTATTTCAGAGATTATCCCAGCAGGTAAAAGTTCGAATAACCTCCAGAAGTCAATACCGAGGTATAAGTCCTGAGATAAATTTGGGATTATATATAAATTAATCTTCTTTGTATTTCCACGAAATGTAATATCTGTTAATGTATAACCAATCACGTCCTGAGTCTTACCATCCGCAGTTCTTACAACTGACTTAATTTTCTTATAATTTTTAACAGAAGCTAAAAACTCCCTAGCAGCCTGGGCTCCTAAACAGCTGACTGAGGCCCCGGTATCTAAGAGACCTATAACAGACTTTCCAAATAACTGCACATTAGCATAAGGCCGAATATCGTTAGGTTTATCCAAAATCGTACTTACTAAACCACGCCGCGTATAACTTATTTTTTCCCAAAAGGATTTCATACGTTTAGATGATCGTTTGGTCCTTATACTAGGTGTCAGTGCATTAAATATTTGGGCACGTCTGCCATTGTATTCAGCTAATCTGACGTGAAATGGTTTAAGAAAAGTGGGTCTTGAGATCGATTTATTATTATTAATATTAAAAGCACGGTCAGGCGGTTTTAGCACGGTTAAAGAGCTGGAAGATGCTATTGCTTTATTAGCGTTATCCGAGTTCGTTTGATTAATGGCTGAATTTTCAGTCCTATTGAAAACTGAAATATGAGTTATATGATCAGGGGTATTAACAGAACTAAAAGGAGTCAAATTTCCAGTTCTTTCCTTTGTCAAATCCGGTGTTTGGGTATCACTGTTAGTGTTTACTACTATTCTGTGCTGGTCGATTGGTTTTGTCTGCGTGCACCGGTGGGTGCACTCGACTTGTAGTTTTTTGAGTGACTATTACATTGAACACACGTGGGCTTATACATGTTAGCTAGTCCGCACCCATAGCAAAAGACTTGCCGATCTTCCAGGCAGTCTTGGTAACGATGCCCAGACTTGCGGCAGTTCCAGCAAATTAAAGATATGGCTGATACGTCTTCATCAGTCCCAAAAGGTTCAACCTCATCCAATTCATTCACTTGACGTCTAGTAAAATTTAGAGGTTTCGGTAAAATTTGTCTTCGCCCAACATCTTGCAAAAAAAATTCTCGTCGCCTACAGATATCACGAAGTTCAGCTATGGAGTTTATCTTCAAATTCAAAATCTCGTGTTGAATTTCAGGTAATAGATTTCTTCTTAGAATCTCGACAAGAATTCTTTCATTTAAAGGTTCAGTCAACCTATCCGATATTTCTACAATCGATTCATAAAAGGTATCGAAATTTTCATTATGTTTCTGCTTCCTATCCCTTATCATCTCTCGGAAGTCAATATCTGTGCGCGAATCTTTGTATTGTTTTCTTAAAGCAATACATAATTGTGGCCATCTAATCGTTGATACCGACTGATGGTACCGCCAAAACCAATCGTTTGCTTTCGAATCGAAGAGAGTCGATATATGATCGCATAATAGATCAAGGTTGCCGCCGAGCGTTTGCTTAGTAAGAGACTCTACTCTATACAAAAAATTTTCCACAGATATCCCACGGGAATCACCCGAAAATCTGATTTTCCAATTATGTATTATGTGCCCTATCTTATCAGGACGCAGAGGTGAACTATTTGAGCCGTTTACAGGGTGACTAAAATTGTCCCGATAAAAATTTTGTTGTACAGATGGTAAACCCAGTAAACCGTCAAGACTTTGTTGTTCGATCGGAGGATTATTCTCAGTTGAAGCACGCCTATCACCTAGAAGAGATCCGCTAACTCTGTTATCATTTTGCTGATTGTTGATTTGCATTCTACGAAAACCTGCTTCAATATTGGTTTCAATTAGCCTAGTCATTGTTTGACTTAGACTGACTAGCATTTCGGCTTGTTGTGCCCCAACCGCCGCGGTAACTAGGTTACGAATTTGGTCGCGCTGAATCTGAGGAGGACTGGCTGATAACGACATTTCATCACTATGAGTTTGTTCGTTTGTACTCTCAGGGTGTACGTCTACTTTCGTACTAAAACTTATTTCCTTCTGCACCTTTGATCTAGTAATCATTGGGGGTGGTATTTCTGTACCAGGTGTAGAAACTGATAAAAGCTTCTGGCAAACAACACAATTCGGTTTTAACTTAAAATTTTTCTGAAAACACGACTTGTGAAGAGGGTGACCGCAAGGTGGAATAAAAAGATATTTTGCATCACTAATACCATGCCCGCAAATTACACAATCACGTACTTTGGTAGCATAAGTGAGACTGATCAAATCATCGACTGGACCTGTAGCCATCATGTAAATTGTTAAATGATAATATGTGGAAAAAAAATAAAAAAAATATTTACCTTAACACCTAGATTACCATAAAAATTTGATCGCCAAAATATTGTTATATTGGTAAAGAAAAAGATATAATGAAGTAATAACAAATTTCTAAAGCAAAAACTTAGCCTCTACCTTTGAAGTAAGAGTCTGTTATTTCTAAGTGTTTTATATGTTTTATACCAAAATGTACCAATAGTATAGAGAAAAATGAAGGGAGCAAATTAATTTATAACAATTATTCGTAAAGAACAAAATATCATAAGCGTTTTCGATTTCCTTGCATACTGTTGAATAGGTGTTTATTTTATTTTTGTGTGTGTATGGCAATTTATATTATATTCCGATATGAAATTAGGAAAATCTATTAAGAAAGAAGAATACTATGTTAGCTGATTAGAAAGACAACACAATACATTGAATTGAGGTTGGTACTAATTTGAGATATCGACAAATGGTCATTTCCAAACCTCTCAAACATAAGGAAAGAACCACATCAGAATGTTACGCTAACGGTCTAGATCTAGCTTGCTGCTAGCCAAATCTAGCAATTCCAGAAAGTTTCTCCGAACGAATGATTAAGTTTACAACATGAGGAAAGGAGAATTTACAAACACTAAGAGGTAACCACATCAAAAGGTTAGACTAACGGTCTAGATTTAGCTTAATACTCTCCAAATCTAGCAATTCCAGAAAGTTTTCCCTAGAGAAGGATTAGACCTGCTACATTGGTTATATATGCTATGTACAAGAATATATTGGTTAACAGCTAATATTGCAGACTATTAAATTCCACTTATATTGCAAACATAGCATAAACACAAACAGGAGAAAAAGATAATTTAATAATAGAAATAGAACAGGAAAAGAAAAGAAAGACCCCACACAGCTTAGTAACTTGGATAAATCCAAATGCTGAAAAATAATTAAATTTTGAAGCGTGTCGGGCCCCACGTTGGGCGCCATAAATTATAATCTGTAGCATTTAACGTCCCAAATATTTCTACTGGTCTAGATAGTATACGTTTGAGTAGTGTAGCATGCATTAATATCCGGCTCCTGTCTCGTCGGCTAGTGGGGGGGTTCATAACTACTCATTTTAGAAAACCAAAAACACTACAGAAATTTATAATTTAATATGCATGCTGAGCTAGCTTAGGTGTATAGAAAAGAGGGAAAGATTAACTTCATATCGGGAATACAATTTCATTGCGCGAATAGTTGCTATTGGTGTTAGCACAACTATAATGACCCTCCCAACCATGACCATGTAATCTCCAGAAAAAAATTTGTGTACATGATCCCAATTAAACCTACCTGATTCAACAGTAGCTCAAGAAATCAAAAATTTAAAATTTAGAAATTCATTTTCAAAAAGGATTTATTACTACAAAAATATTCGCACCATAACTTAGCCGTTATATAGTATTCAATAGTTACATAGTTACATTTAAAACTATATTCAAGTTAAAATTGAAAAAAAAACTCTATGCTATCAAAACAACTAACCAGGCAAAAATCACAAAAATCTTAGCTGAAAACAAGAAAGCATCCAATTCGGCTGCTCAAATTCATTATTAACTTTGGATATAAATATAAGTAAATTTAAAATAATATAAAGATAAGTAAATCTAGGGTAATGAAAATAAATATAATAACAAAAGATATATACAAAAGTTAGATCGTTAATTCATTAGCTAGTGTGGCCTTTAGTACCTAGTTTTGAAAGTAAGCCAAAGTTACTGGAGTTGAAAGGAAAAATAATAACTCAACATTTTCGATTCTGAGAAAAAAAAGGAAAAATTCATTTCCTATAAATACTTTTCTTCTCTTGTTACTATGATTAATGAATGAGAACGGTTTTTATGTAACAACAAACTTTAGTTACCCTTCTTTAAGATCAACGAAATTTTTATATATTGAATCTGAATTTTAATAAACAAAAAAAAATTAATCGAAAACAAATCTGAATTTACATTGTATCGAAAAGCTAAAGTGGCAACACGGACTTAATGCAAACACTTGCGGCGAATTCACTCATTGCTATTTATTCTGGTTTATTTATTATTTTTAAAACGGGATCACTTTATTCTTGATATTAAATAATTAAATACGTTTTCCGATATAATTCATCTAATCCTTGATGCATTTCTAATGTTTTGGTACTCAAAATTTATATTTTTTTATTTCCGAACCGATTAAAATATTAATTTCGCGTTTTAACTACCAACACTCTAACAAATATATGTAATCATTATTATACCGGTGCTTAATAACATAATCAAAATTTAACAGAAAGGTATTATGTTATTAACAGAAAAAGAAAAGCAATTTCTTTTGCTTAGGAAATTTATTGGAATTAGCTAAACGATGATTACATATACATGTGGAAACCAAAATTTAGGATATAAAATATATTTGAAATTGACTTACATGAATGTTAATGCTCCAACGATGAAAGATATCTTTCCGCAGGAACAGGAACTGTAGATTTGGTTAAGTTCAGATTTACATGCTCTAGATTAGATGTTTGTTATTACTGATGCAATTTCTCGTCTAATTGTGTAACTTAAATTTCCATATTCTTTGATAGCAAAAATAAAGTTATTGAGTTAAGCGAACTTTACTACAAACCACTAACTTTGCATTATACCGTTTGTCATTTTCTCACTGTCGCGTTTTATTTATTAAATTTTAATAGAGTTAAAATGATTTCAAGATTCTTAGTTATTAATATTCTCTTTTACCTCACTTTTCCATTTTCTTATATATATATATATATATATATATATATATATATATATACATATATATATATATATATATATATATATATATATATATATATATATATATATATATATATATATATATATATATATATATATATATATATATATATATATATATATATATATATATATATATTTTTTTTTGTTTTTTTTTTTTTGGTGTTACGTATAATTTTTATTTTTTTATTTTTTTGTGATTTCTTTTTCACCACGATTGTTGTAACTTTTGCCTTTAGAACTTTAGCATAAATGTATAATTAAAAGACAGCCAAATCTGAATTACGTTACATAATTTTAAAAGATGTATGAACTTTTTTCCCCATCTTTTTTCATGATAAATTTCAGGTTTGCCCGAAATTTCAAATTGCGTTACAAATTCCACCAATGTCCAATAATTTACTGTGATACTAGGTTAAGGATTCTGCTGTTTTTTCCCACTTTCTTAGTTAACTATTTTAGTCAAATTTTTACTTTAAAGCTTTCCGTTTATATATATTCACTGCTCCTTATTTTCACTTAACACTGCTCTTTTGCTTTCTTTCACTGTGTAGTTAAGGTAGAATTGTCCTGAACTCGGCAGGCTTATATTGAGGGTTTTCTGTTCCCAATTTGACTTCAAAGGACTCCTAACTGCCAGGTGGCCAAATGTAATAACCAATATATCGCACTTGAGATAAGGAGTTGATCAAGGCTAAAAAAAAAGCGCACAGATAATCAGATGGGATCAGAAATCGAAATTTTCATTCTGGGTTCCTAAAGGTACGTTCACACTTGGCAAATATTTGCCAAAAAAAACGTGACCAACAGACAAGCTAAAATTGTATTTCCTTTAATTTCACTATTTTTCAAATATGGGTTCGCATTTATTAAAAATAATTTAAAAATAGCTTTTTGCAGCATAATTAACTTTATTTTGTGATATAAAAACCAAGTTAAATCACACTAACGCTTAGCAAAAGTAGTGGTTACGTTTTTTGGGCAAATATTTGCCAAGTGTGGAAAATACCTTAAGAATTATTTTTCTTACCTTTTCTTGCCGGTTCAAAGGCTAATTGAGATTAACCTTTACCTAAGAAAGGAGTAACTTAATCTTCCTCCAAAGAATATAACAACGTGGCACTTTTGCTTGAACTTTCTTTACTCAATAGGGCAAATTACTTTAAAGTTACTGAAATCTATCCACAGTGAAGATGACGATGGTGTGACTTTTTCAAACGCAAATAATTTATGATATACCGCAAGCTCTTTTATTGTGAACATCAGTTATTGGAAAAGTAATGTTAAAAAAAATTCAATATAGTTGAATTCAGCTTAGTCTTTTATGTGCTCACTTCAGACCAAACCCCAGCAAACATATAAGTTTGAGTATGAATTACAAATTATGTATAATCACATTATTGTTTTATATAACAAAAATTACTTGCAGCTTAGAAATATTTAAAGAATAGTAACATTCTCATTAAACTGAAAATTGTACCCAATCAGTCCTTTCACGCATAGAAAAACATTCAAATAATGCATTTTTAATAAAAAAAAATATCTTAGTATTACGATTAATGGCCTTTGTGTTCATTGGGAGATTTTGGACACTGCACTACCATTTCTCTGAATGTAAACGCAAACACAGAGTAGTATTAGTGCAATTCTGTTTATGTTAAATTGCATTTGCCATAATAAAAGTTGTATAAAACTGTTAAAATTCAAAAACGCAAATAATCTATAGATCATATAAAAATATATATAAAAATATAAGTGTACTCTACTACAAGCGCCTCTACAAGCTTCTTCAGAAAACGAAAATCGATCAATTTTCTCGAATTGAAATCACTTAATTTTGTGGTCGAATTAGTAGTTTTTGTGCCTGTTAGTACAAACACAAGAGCATAACATTTTTATTTGTACAAAGAAAACCCTTTTTTAAGCTTTCAATTACAATTTATTGATATTTTTAAGTTATTTTTAATTATTTGTAAAAATTGTTCAAGTTAAAATAAACATGTATAGAAACAAGGAAAACTCAAAGTAAGTGTTGCCACACAATTTTTTAATCGAAACAACCTTAATTTGTTAGAAAAAATATTCATTGTTCAATATATTAACACACTGGCATCACGAAACACGATAAAAACAAAATAAAAAACACATGTGTCTGTTCTTAATCGTTGGAAGGTGGTTAAAAAATGTAAGTTTTGTAATTTTTTAGAAAATAACTTAAAATTTTATTTAAAATATACTTTTTTTAGGCGTAAACATAGAAATCTTCAGCAGGAAAACATTTTTATTGAATTTATGCAAAACAACCAAGACATAGCTAGGGGCTATGTGAAAGGCGACAGGGTGGCAAAAGAATCGCTATGGGAATCCTTAACATTAAAGTTGAATTCGTGCGGCCCACCAAGCAAAGATTGTCAGGGTTGGAAAAAGACATGGACAGACTGGAAAGCATATGTGAAGAACAAACTGAGCCACAATAAAAGGGAGATTAATAAAACTGGAGGTGGCCAATTCAATAAATTTATTTTATTGGACGTTGAAGAATCTATCGCAGCATTGAGTGGTATTTAAAGAAGTGTTGAAGGCATTGTTGGTGCAAAAGATTTTGCTGATTCAGACTTAGTTATTTTAATGGATTCTGATGAAGAAAATAAAACAAGTATTGCAAAGCCAGTTCGTACAGTAGCACAAAGAGCAGGGAAAGGTTTGGAAACTATTAACGATACTTTTCACTCAAATATGCCTCAGCTTAGCTGCGCACCTTCTACTTCAAAGGATGCATTAATGGATATTGAAGCTGAAAAAAGTTTTGAAAGTTCCTCACATCTTGATTTGATCTTTTCTAATAAAACATGTAATATTGATTCAGAACAAAACTCAAGTGGTAAAAATAACACAACCTCAGCAAGAAAACGACTTTGTTCAGCACCATCACCAAACCTAAACAGCAAGAAAACGCGCACATGTACTCCTAAATCTGCACCAGAACATGACTTACATAATCTTCTTTTTGAAGAAAATAAACACTTAATATCTATTGTTAAGTTAATGGAGGAACAACGAGAAGAATTTAAAAGTCAAAATCGAAAGTTGGGAAGACTTTGTGATATTTTTAAAAACTATTTTGAAGAAAAAAAGAAACACGACAAAGAAATGCACAAATTGTTAAAAGAAAAAAATGATATAAAGGCAAAACTTTTAGAAATTGAGGAGCTTGAGCTTCAAATTGAAAAGACTAAGTCAAATCACCTTTAATTTTTAATGAAAACTATCTATAAAAGTACAAAATGAATAGTACAAATTTAAATATACCATAAAAGTCTGACAAAAAGTGGTACAAATTAGAATAAGTATAGCATAAAAGTAAAAAGTTCCTTATTAAAGCTATAAGATGGATAAAAAAGAAAGTTTAATTTTTAACACAAATACATTTTATTTTTAACAAAAACAAGTTTTGTAATTAACAAAATACAGAATTAAAAGTTCCTTATATCGTACTTGTGCCTATAAATTGAATACTGAATTTAATAAATTTATTAAAAGTTATTTATTTGAAACTTGTTAATTTATTTGAGCAGCAATGCCATCACGTATGCGTTGTCCTACTCTAAACAATTCTCTTTCAAAATTATTTTCTTCATTTAAAATATTTTCTTCAATGCCATCTGTTACAATTTCCTCCAGGTCAACATTGTATTTTCTGCAAATATTGTGCAATGCACAACAAACATTAATTATTTGGGAAGATTTACGAGGCGTATAGGGAAGGGTCCCATGCAGAGACCTAAACCGGCTTTTTAAAATCCCAATCGTACGCTCAACTATGTTTCTGGCTGAAGCGTGTTTTAAATTGAATTTGTGCTCTATACTCCCAGCAACTACATTTTTGTAAGGTGTAATTAAATAAGGCTCTAAACCATAACCTAGTAGCCAAGAATTCTTGTTACCGTTTAAATAGTTGTCGAGAAGTATGTTCCTTGGCCTGCTCATGTGCCAAATAAATGAGTCATGGCATGACCCCGGCCTGCAACCGTCTACAGCGCGCACTTGCATTTTATAATCACATATCTGAAATAAAGGAAATATATTGCTTTTAATATTAAGAACAAAATAAAAATTTCAAGTAATTTCTTACAATCATTGCATTAATGCTAAATGTCCCCTTTCTGTTTAAGTAGAGAGATTCATCTTCAGATGGTTTACAGAGCTTGATGTGCGTACCATCAACACAACCTATAACACCCGGTATCTGGAATTTCTGAAAAAAATTAATTTTTGACTTTTCAATATCGTCTTCCGTCATCTGCAGCTTTATCCAGCGTGGGCATAGAATATTCTCCGCTGCAGTTATTACCCTCCACATCAAGGTTGATACCGTGCTTCTCCCCAAATTAATATCATTATCTTTAGCTGCAAACAATGTACGAGTATGTATGTATGTATTTATATTACTTACTTGTTACAGTTGTACACAGTACTTACCTATAACACCTTGAAATGAGCCTGTGGCTAAAAACCGCAATGTGGTTGCCAGTTGTATACTTGATGGAATTGAAGAACTTTTAAGGTAAGGACTCAATTTTTGTAAAACCATTACGAATGCTTCTTTCTTTAAACGATAATAACTGATAAAACTTAAAATACAGAATTACACTTAATTACTTGATTGCAACAAATTGAGAATACTTACACTGTGTCAGGATTAGAAAGTGGATCTGAGGCATCTCTTAAGTTTCTTCGATGTAACTTTTCAACGGAATGTTGACGGTTTTGTGTATTCAACACCAAAATAATTGAAACTCCCACCATTTTATTATTTTAATTTCTTGTAACTTTTATATAAATTGTTATTTCTTTACTTTATTTTGTTTTCTTCTTTAATAAACATATGTTTTTGTTTTGGTTTACACAATGTAGCCACATTTAACGCACAATATTGCCACATGTAACTGAAAAATAACAAATCTAAAATTTGTCGGAATGGAGTAAATCGAGTAAAGTCTGAAGAAGGTAAAAACAACTTGATCGAAATGAAAACTCGGAATCAAAACCATTCCGAATAATTTCTGTGACAGGCCTGTATATTTTTAAATCCAGTATGATACCTTTTAGATTTTACATCTACCTTAGTCATATACGGAGATTTAATATTACTGTTTATACACCTTTGCATCCCCTAAGAATTTAAATATTCAAAAATCCCATTTTGATGAATATATACAAACGTATTCATTCAGTATCTATATAAATGTGATTAAAAAATAGTTGTGTGCAAAAAAGTACCAAAAAGAGCAACCAATTTTACCCTTTATATATTCGAATTTCAAATAAATACCAAAATGTGTTTAAAGTCTTTGTATGGGCAGAAGAATGCATTTTAAATTTAATTTCTCTCTTCATTACTTTAGGAGATAAATGGTTAACAAAAAAAGTATCATACTTATATTTTTACCCTTCTTCGGCTCTTATATGTAACAATTTTAAAAAAGTACCAAACACCTGTCCACTTCATCTTATTACGATGCTTTTGGAATTGTATATCTACCTTACTTAGATTCGAAGATATAAGACTAAGGATTTTACCCGTTTTTACCCCTTTTAATCCCCTTAGAATATAAGTTCTCATAAAGCCCTTCTTAGTGAATATATACAAACATATTTATTCAGTATGTATATCATCAATGTGCATAAAAAATAGTTGTATGGAAAAAAAGTACCAAAAAGGGCTACCAAGTTTACCCTTTATATATTCGAATTTAAAAATAGTACCATAATTTTTTTGACGGGTTTGTGAGGAGAGAATAATGCTTATAAGTTTAATTTCTGTCTTTATTACTTTAGGAGATAAACGATTGACGAGAAAAGTACCAAAATTATATTTTTACCCTTTTTCGGCCCGTAATGTGCAGATTTTAAAAATAGCTCCAAACAACTATGCGCTCATTTTTCTATCTTATTATTATGGTTTTGGAGTTTTATGTCTACCTTACTTAGATGCGGAGATATAAGGTTACCGATTTTACCCGTTTTTACCCCTTTTAATCCCGTTAGAATTTAAATTTTCAAAAACCCTTTCTTATTGAAAATATACAAACATATTCATTCAGTACATACATATATATCAATGTGCATAAAAAATAGTTGTATGGAAAAAAGTACCAAAAAGGGCTACCAATTCTACCCTATATATATTTGAATTTTAAAAAAGTACCAAAGTACATTTGAGGGCTTCTTAAGAATAGAAGAACACGTTTTAAATGTTATTTCTATCTTTAGTATTTTAACCAAAAGGTACCAAAATTATATTTTTACCATTTTTCCCTAAATGTAAAAATTTAAAAAAATTACCAAATACCTGTCTGCTTATTTTTTATCTTATTATGCAGCAAAGGGGAAAAACCCGGACATTTGCTTAAAAAAGTAGGACTTAAAAATAAAACGAAAACAATTTTTTTTGCTAATAATTTTACTACCATACATATCAATGGTGTTGCGCAAAAAGGGCCAGTTTCGCAACATTATACATAGCAGATTGGCGCTTTTTAAGCAACAGCATCGATATGTTTGCACTAAGTTGTACATAAGTATATACATGTACATTTGAGAATAAATACTTGCATAAATCGAAGTTTATGCTCTACATATTGTTAAATAAAACTAAAAAGCCCTAACTAACAAAAAATTCAAAGCTGATTTTTAATAAACTGCGATGTATTTGACCAACAGACATTATTACTAAAAATAATCAGACTTTCGCGAACAAAAATAGCGGTATAAGTACGAAAATATTAAAGGAAAAATACCCGGCCAATTATATAAATTAGTTTATTTATTGCTTCTCCTGTAAAATTATGAAAATGTTAGTTAGGGCGTTTTGCGTTTCAGGTGACGATATATTTATCAGGACTTTAAATATTATTTTAAAAGTTGGGATAAATATATTTTAAAATTATAGCTTCGTCGTTTATACTTTCCAAAAATGTTTTATAGCACAAGAATTTATTAAAAAGTAGTTCTTCATCAACTGAGAACCGGAAGTTAATTAAGAGTTCAATCGATTATACATCAAATATCTCTAACGGTAGGGCTACAGACTTTAAATAAGCTTTAATTGTTTGGTAAAAATTTCTTATTTGTTCATTAAATAAATATTATGAACTCTAAAGAAATCAGGAAAAAAATGGGAATGAAGAAAAATAAACCAACGGTAAGACTGGAATTGCTATGATAAACAGGATAGTTAACATCAACTTAAGTGATTTAATTCTCGCATTCAATTTTCACGAAAACTTTGTATATATAAGAATTGAAATCACATTCAACACATTAGCACTGATTATGGAAGTGTAGTGGCTTCCGAAAGTAGAGCTGCTATGTTCCGCTGGATGCGTAGAAAAAATAATTTGCTGTTAATTTTTCCCTTGTTCCATGGAATCATTCCTGATTCTTTCTGAATATAACGATGCGAACCATAGCCTAATAATCAATTTGGGTTCACAAGAAAATAAGTTCGAAATAATCATATTAAATAAATTATGAATTCTGGCTTAAAGCTATACGTTCAACTTTGGCCCTTTTTACGCAACGCCATCGATGTTTTAAATACCAGTAACTTTACTTTTTTAGTCGGTAAAAAGTAGGACTTTCCCGGACGCAAATTTTTTTCCCGGACAGAGACCACGAAAAGAAGACAGTGTCCGGGAAAAAGAGGACAGATAACAACCCTACCTTAGTTAGATCCGGAGATATAAGGTTACCGAATTTACCCGTTTTTACCCCCTTAGCATTTGAATTTCCCAAAACCCCGTCTTAGTGGCTCTATACATTCTGAGGGGAGCCCACATACGAAATTTCAACTTTCTAGCGTTAGTGGTTTGGGCTGGGCGATGATGAATCAGTCAGTCAGTCAGTCAATAACGTAACTCTTTTATTTATATAGATAGATACATGTAAAAATTTTAAATTTTAGTTTAAAAACAAATATGTAAAATTTTTCTTAATGTAGGGCAGGCGTCCCCAAAAGTTTCTTATGGAAGAGCAAACACCAATCCATTTAAAGAAAAACTAATTTTTATTCAATATTTTTTGTTGTAAAAACCAATGCATACAAGAAAAAAATATTTCATATATTTATCTGTTGTTGCATTGCACTTGCCTGTATACAGTGAAAAACGAAAAAAAAATAATAAGACAAAGTTGTTTGTGTATCTCGTATTGCTAGTGCTGAGTGCTGTATGTGTGTATTAAAACACACAGTCAAAAACACGTATTGCTAGTGCTGTGTGTGGATTAAAACACAACCTATAGCTAAGTGATTTTCAAAAACAAATGAGCACCAAGCGCATAGGGCAACGCTGCTGTAGGGTATTGCTAGTACCACTATTACCACTCACGATTATTTTTGTATTTTTAATTATCACTAACCCCGCGAAAGGGGGATGGTTTTTAGCTACACGGACATGGGGGTTGGGTCATAATTACCCACTTTTTAAACACCATTTATTTCATTATATTTATGAAAAAATATTTTGACTTTTGATTATATCTGATTTTATTACGGAAATAAAACATGATTTTATTAACAGAAACATATTTGTTTTTATTTTTTAACAAAAAGAACCGTTTCACAATAAAAAAGTTAAAAGTCATATATTTCTTTTTTAAGTTTCAGTACGTATAAATCAAAGTGCTATCACCGTTCGGCTGATTTCAATATCTCCAGCTGCTGACAAAAGCGGCGTAGTCGCACGAGTAGTTATAGAACCACAAGCAATTCAAAAGGTGCCGGGTAATTTTGACCCATCCCCCTTTCGCCGGGTTAACTAGTTATTATTTGGAAATATAAACTACATAAACAAATTCATAACAACAAAATAACACTGAATTGGAGTTTTGTAAACAGTATTATAAGAAACACTTAGGCTGAACCCACACCGAATAAGACAAAACAGTTTTTTGTGACGTATACGAGAACAGAACAAGAGTCGACACACACCAAATTTTTTTTATATGCGTTATAATAATACGAGTGTGTTTGACGTATAAGAAAAAAACATTTTGTCGTATTTGGTGTGTTTTCAGGCTTAGAATAAGTTTATTTTTAAGGATACCGTTAGTTTAGTTTATAAAGGACGAATTTTTGTTTATTTAAAGGCATTCATCTTCTAAAAAAACAGGCATATAAATCTGCCTAAATATAAGTTTACTGCCAGTGGCGTTAAGTACGCCGGCAAAAACCTCATGCAGGCAGGATTTTAAAAATCAGTGAAGTTCTTTAAGATTATTGTTTACTCTGTACCCATATATAATTTTAAGACAGCCAGTGGTAAATTAAACGAAGTTCCTAGATAATAATCAATGATGTCAGGATGACGTTATAAGCGAGCAACCTAAGTACTTAGATTGTAATGTACGTGTAATCTAACATGTCAGTATTTCGTAGTATTTCATAGAATTAAGCCCTTAATATACAAAGAAAAACATTGTGGCCTACTTTTGTGCTATATTTCAACAACAAGCTCGCGTACAGTTAAACTTATTATGTAATCGAAAAAGTAGCAACACGTACTGACATCGTAGCTTACTTTTTAAGCGAGAGCGCACCGATTAAACAGCCTATGACACGCTTATGTTAAATCTAAGTGGGAAAATAAGCCAAAGCGTCCTCACTAGTTGCTACTAAATATTGCTTACATCAGCGATTAGGTAATGATTAGTTTTACCACTGGGAACTTGCGACTCAACTAAAACGTGAAGGGACTCAATTGAAAAAAATCACAATTTCCATACAACAGCAAAATAATTTTGCGCCTCGAATTTATAAGTAGTTCCGAAACAGTTGGAAATATAAAAAAAGATTAATGTGTTGTTTCCACAATGCAAACAAGCACTGTTTGTCTAAAATTTATATGAAAAGCACTCAGTTTTTTGCAGCAGTGCTTGCTTGCATTGTGGAAACAGCACATAAATGAATTAAAGAGAATTTCATTCCATTTGTTCAAAGCAGACAAACCTTTACCAAGTTATGATGAAATATATTAGCGTGACCGCCCAACGCTATTAGTACTACCCAACAAACACGCACACTTGATTTCAAATTAAGAATGATTTGAAATCAAACCTTTTCTTAAACGATAAACGTTTGAAAATGATTTGAAAATAACTTGAATCATAGCATGCTCAACAAAAAGGGGAAATTATTTTCAAATTGAGAAATTTATTTATTATCAACTCCCCTTCAAACGGGTTTCTCAAAGGTTTTTCAAATGTGGATTGTAATATAATGTGGAACATAAATTTTATTTTATTAATTTTTTATTTTATTTATTTCTTCATTTATTTAATTGAGCACATGGGGCCACATATGATTAAAATATATTAGACTGAATTTACATTATGAAATTTTTCATGAAATTAGTTGCATGAAATTTTGTTTTATAGGCAGGAGGTGTAGAGAAGCAGACGGATTTTTTTGACACTTGCTTCCTCTTCATTTCTTTCGTTGACGGTTATATTATAAAATTGTTTACATTTTATATTTTTAAATAGTGTTTTGTTTTGTTTTTTTTTTCAATATTTAATTAAAAATATACGTTCATTTGTTTTTATAACAAACGCACAAACTTTATTTCAAAAGAGAACTATCGAAAAAATTTCAAGACGATTGCTTGAAAGTTTCAACGTTTAAGCAGACGGTGAAATACGTATCAACTTTACAACATAATTGAACAAAATTTCATGAAAAAATTTCATAATGTAAATTCAGTCTTATAAAAAGTGATGAACTTATATTATAATTAAAAACGAAAAATCTAAAATGTAAATTAATTAAATTGATTGCATATTTACATATATACATATAATCCTTTGAGAAAAATAATAAATTTTTGCGTAACTTAAAGAAATGATGGTATCTTGCTAACATACTGCTTGCAGATTAGTTTAATTATAAACTTTGTATAATTTGTGTTTGAAGCTAGAACTAGAATGTTCAAAATTCCTTATGCTAATAGGAAGATCGTTGTAAAGTCTGCATACTCTTATCTGAAATGATCTTTCGAATGTGGTGTTGTTTATTTTTGGAATAACTAAATGAGGATTACGCATTGATCTTGAGAAATTAAATAAGTAAGATAGATATGAATTTGATTTAATAATATTATAGAAACTGTACAGAGTTCTTATTTTAACGAAGTCAAGAAAGGCACATTTAAGAAATAATTTGACGTGTTCAGACACGTGTTGAAAGACCCTCAGCTTAAAGATGTATCTTATAATACGATTAAATATCAGCCTCAGTCGATTCATGTTTGATGACGAACAACCACTGTATACCTCAAGACAATAAAGAATGTGTGTCATTAGTAGGGAATTCGCCAAATTAAGTCTTACTTTTATTGGAAGGTGACAGTTGAAACTATATAAAGATCTCAATGTGATGTTTATCTTCGCAGCAACATTAGAAATATGATTCTCAAAAGAGAGGTTATTGTCAAGTATTAAACCCAAACATTTCATAGTGTTCACAAAGGGTATACGAACGCCATTAAATGCAAGTCAAATAGATGTATGATCATAATTCCCCGTCCGAAATGCTAGCGCCTTAGTTTTCAATGGATTGAAATTAAGTTTGTTGCGTTCCGCCCAATTAGAAACTAGCGACAGTATGTAATTAATAATTTCCTCATGGCAATCACGAAATTCGTGTTCTCCAGTGAATAGCAAATTAATGTCATCCGCAAAAAGAAATATCCTACATTGCGTGTTTCCGATAAAGCTCACGAAATCATTCATATAAATTAAAAATAGAAGCGGCCCAAGGATTCAACCTTGAGGTACACCACTTGTACAGGTGGAAATAGCGGACCTAAGACTACCCACTCCAACGTATTGGCATCTATCAGTTAAATAAGAGAACAATAGTTTGCACGCAGACATAGATAACTTAAACTCGGACGAAAGCTTGTTGACTAAGATGATGTAATTTACAGTATCAAATGCCTTACTAAGGTCAAGTGATACTTGAGATCTTCTTACTGTTAGTGTTATTTCTAATGCACTCTGTTAAGCTTAGTAATAGAGGTGAAGTGCTACACCCAGATAAAAATCCAAAGTGGCAATTAATGAGCAAATTATTTGAGTTTAAATGTTCCATTATCTGTTCTTTTAAAATAACTTCAAGTATTTTAGATAAACATGGTAATATACTAAAAAGTTCTTTTTTTGGGAATTATTAAACATTAATTTGGGAATTATTAAACATTAATTTTAATTTTTAACGTGCTTTTTCCCAACTTAATATTTTACTGTTTAAGTAAAATATTCAATTTTTTTATTAAAATACATTGAAATTGATTATGGAGGGGTATTAGCTAGTTTATATGGCCATTTCATTGGGGCTAATGCAAATCGTCAGGGAACCTTTACCCAAAAATCTCATAGAAAAACTAAAGATATTATATAAAACTCCTAATCATAAGAATAAGAAGTTTATAATATCAAAGTTGAAACATGAGCTCCATAATCAATAATGTTTTTTTATTTTCTTTATGCTAGGAACACAACTAGGTCGAACGACGAATTTTTGGTCGCGAATATTCGTCGCCAAAAATAAAACACATTTGTGTATATGAAAATACACACAATAACGGCGTGCGTACTGTGAATAGATTTATTTCTATTTCTTACGCCGGCGAACGACGAACATATCAGTACCAAGTGACCATGTTTGGTTTAATTTTCAAGTGTTTTAGTAAATAAATATAATTTTTGCTTTAATTATTTTTTTATTTTATAGTAAATATAGATAATAATTAACTATAAAAATTGGTGTTAGCTGTGCTTTTGCTAATGTTTAATTATTCAAGTATGTATTATTTTTTTAATACGGTCACACTTTGCACAAACAGTAAACAACTTTTACAGGTTGTTTAAATACAACCCTAGCAGAGATCCCATCGCGAATATATAAAGCCACCCCTCCACCTCTCATGCCTAAACGGTCGTTTCTTAGAATGTAGTAATTAGTAATAAATACTTACAGAGCCATCAGAAATATGTGGCTTAAGCCAGGTGTCTGACACGGCCAAAATAACGGTAAAAGAGTTATTGATAACATGTCTGAACTCATCAAATTTAGAATTTCTTGACGAACGATTAAAACTTTGAACATTAATATGCACGAGCTTCAAACCAGAATTATTAATAAAATTGTTTCTTAGTACGCTATTATCATTAACTATAGGACCAAAATTTGAACTTAAAGGATTGTTGATATTCATAATGTGGAAAAAATATATATTATAGTTAGACAGAGAAAATTTAAATAAATTGGAAAAATATATACATATCTAAATTGGTAATAAAAATTCACATGAACGTCAACTGGGTATAATTATAAACTACAGATTGTCTTATACATATATATACACATATCTATACACATACACATATACACATATATATATATATATATATATATATATATATATATATATATATATATATATATATATATATATATATATATATATATATATATATATATATATATATATATATATATATATATATATATATATATATATATATATATATATATATATATATATATATATATATATATATATATATATATATATATATATATATATATATATATATATATATATATATATATATATATATATATATATATATATATATATATATATATATATATATATATATATATATATATATATATATATATATATATATATATATATATATATATATATATATATATATATATATATATATATATATATATATATATATATATATATATATATATATATATATATATATATATATATATATATCTTGCAAGGTTTGCATAGAAAGTTGATGGTACCTTTACTTCTTTAAATAAATGTCAGCTGTTCCGTCGACAAACCAACACAGGTGGCATGTTACCACTTAGCATATAAAACACAGCACACGCTTCCTTGCGACTTAGTAGAGTTGTGTCGTTCCGGAACGACCTAGTTCCATGGAACGATTCCCTAAATGGAACGATCCAAACGTTCCTTTTTTATCGTTCCTCGTTCCCCAATTGGAAACCGTCTTCAGGAGTAATTAATTTGCTTTGACAAACGTTCAAGACAATATTTTTGCTTCGTTCACTTATTTGTATACACTTTTTTTATATAGAGAACGATTTATTTATTTATGCTTATGATAGATTTTATTATTTTCAAAAATTTATTGCTTGTTATTGGCTATTGTTTTGTTTTACAAATATTTTACGAAAACAAAGAATTATTTTATTGTTATTATGTCAGAAAAATAAAATAAGCCATGAAATATCTTTGTTGACGTTTTTAGGAGCGACAAAGACATTCTATCGTTCCTCATTCATACACTGTTAAAAAAAACCGGAACGATGAACGAAAGGAACGACTTAGTTGCTTTAGTCTTTCGGATCAGTCGGAACAATTCTACAAAAGGAACGATTTTGTCCTACTCTACGAGTTATAGGCTTTTTACACCTGCATACATTTCGCAGCAACGCATAGAAAATTTTGAAAATGTGAAACATTGATTTGTAGGCTTTTTCCACTTGCCAAAATCTAACATCTACCAGCAATTTGCGAAGATGACAACATTTTCCCATAATCATCTTTAAAAGATGTTCCTATCTCATTTTGTATCATCTTACATTTTTCGATAATTTTGGTGTCACCACTAGAAAAATTACATTAAATTGAAACGAAATTCAAAGCTAGTGAACCAGGGATGGCACATAAGATATTAAAATTGTATCAATTGCTAAAATAGTACTTTTTAAAAATTAATTGTACCAAAACACCAGAAACATGTAAGTACAGAAAATATATGCAAAGTTTTATGTGCTTTAATGTTGTAAACAATGTAAAGTCGCATCAATGCAATGCATTGTGGCGTTTATGAAGTCGGCCTGCGCTTAAGTCGGATTTAGCAAATCCAATTTCTATTCGAAAATAGCTCATTAATTTGGACATAATAGCTATTGGAAGGTAGAACGATATATTCTCAATAAAGCTCCAAAATATTCACCTTTTATATCCTAGTTTTCATATTTTATATTATTTTATGTATGCATAAAATTGTATTTAAAGTTCTCAAACAAAAAGTTCATAAAATTTTACACATGAATGGCATGTGTTTTAAAAAAATTGTATTTCATATTCTTCGATTTTCTTTCGAGTTTTGATGTTTAAAATAAAATAAATTAAAATAAAATGTATAAAATAACAGAAGTTTTTGTGAAAAATAAAAGTGTAAAATATATCGCAATTTAATACGAGCAAATTTTAAAATTAACTTTTCGGGGGGAAAAAATAACCGTTCTGATACATAACCAGTTCAACGTATCAAGTACTATTTAAATACAATATACGGTATAGAACAATATGCAAGCTTGCTTTGAATTGCTCATTTGTATCACGATCAGCAAGACCTTTAAATTAGCAGCGGCTACGTTTCGTGAGTTAATATTATTGGACCATTTTCAATATTTCTATTTTTAAGGCGAACTTTGTTTTCAATACTTCGCAAAGCTAAAATCTAATTCATATAAAAAGTCGCATTCATATAAAAAGTCGAAAAATATAAAATATTTTATTACAATGGAAGAGTTGCAATAAGTAGAATTTCTAATATATACAAAAATTATTAATTGTACTATATGAGCCATTGCTATACCATTGTACTTTTAAAATCTGAATTGTACTAAGATTGGTATCAATTTTGCCATCCTTGATGTGAACACTTTTCAGATGTATGTGTGAAAATTTATGCAACAATATAACAAATACTATTTTAATACAAATTACGGGATAGAACAATATGCAAGCTTGCTTTGAATTGCTCATACCCTGCAAAAATTATTGGACCAAGTGGTCCATTTTAGTTGAAATGGAGTAGTTACAACATGGTCCTATGTAATGCAGTCATTGACCATGTCATTTGCAAACAAGAGTTTGTAGTTAAGCGACAAGTTTTCGCGTTTTAACGATTGCAAATAACATAACCAATCGTTAAAACACGAACACTTTAGTGCTCCATCAAGTGGTGACATGGACTAGTTTCAAAACTAGCCTCATGTAGGTGCTCCATGGAGTAGTTACATAGGGTTAGTTTTTGGGGTAGCCCGATGTAATGCAAATCTGGACCACATAGTCCAGTCCTAGGACATCGTAATGTTAAATAGACCATATTTATTGCATACATTTGGACCACTTTGTAACTACTCCTGGTCCCTTGTGGAGTACTCTATACATGCGTGCATAGAGTAGTCACATTTTTTGCAGGGTATGCATCATGATTAGCAAGACCTCTAAATTAGCAGACGCTAGAATTCGTGAGTTAACATTATTGGACCACTTTCAATATTTCTATTTTTAAGGCGAACTTTGCTTTCAATACTTCGCAAAACTAAAATTTAATTCATATAAAAAGTCGCATAAGTACTAGGTACGAAAAATATAAAATATTTTATTACAATGGAAGAGATGCAATAAGTAGAATTTCTAATAAATACAAAAATTATTAAGCCATTGGTTTACCATTGTACTTTTAAAATCTGAATATTACAAACAATTAATTTCTTGTTTTTATTAACAAATTAAAATTTTTTAGTTTATTACGAACATTGTGACTTTTCATATATCTGCCATTTTGAAGATGGTAGATGTTAGATGCTGCAAATGTAAATCAATGTTTCACATTTTCAACATTTTCCATGCGTTCCTGCGAAATGTATGCAGGTGTAAAAAGCCTATTACACTTGCAACATCTAACATCTACCATCATCAAAATGTCAGATATATGAAGTCACATTATTTGTAATAAATTAAAAAATTTAATTTATTAATAAAAACAAGAAATTAATTGTTTGTAATATAAAATGAGAAAAGCAATAATTAGTGCATTGTTTTTAATTAATAAAAACCCATCTTAGAGGAAGGAGATAAAACTTTATTATATATTTAATTATTGTTGCATAAATTTTCACACATACATCTGAAAAGTGTTCACATCTGGCATGGCAAAATTGGTACAATTGTACCAATCTTAGTACAATTCAGATTTTAAAAGCACAATTAATAGTTTTTGTATATATTAGAAATTCTACTTATTGCAACTCTTCCATTGTAATAAAATATTTTGTATTTTTCGACTTTTTATATGAATGCTTCTTTTTATATAAATTAAATTTTAGCTTTGCGAAGTATTGAAAACAAAGTTCGCCTTAAAAATAGAAATATTGACAATGTTCCAATAATATTAACTCACGAAACGTAGCCTCTGCTAATTTAAAGGTCTTGCTGATCGTGATACAAATAAGCAATTCAAAGCAAGCTTTCATATTGCTCTATACCGTATTTTGTATTTAAATAGTACTTGATACTTTGAACAGGTTATGTTTCAGAATGGTTATGTTTTTCCCCTCGAAAAGTTCATTTTAAATTTCGCTCGTATTAAATTGCGATATATTTTACACTCTGATTTTTCACAAAAACTTCTTTTATTTTATACATTTTATTTTAATTTATTTTATTTTAAACATCAAAATTTGAAAGAAAATCGAAGAATATGAAATACAATTTTTTTAAAACACATGCCATTCATGTGTAAAGATTTATGAATTACTTGTTTCAAAATTTTAAATACAATTTTATGTATGCATAAAATAATATGAAATATGAAATCTAGGACTGATATGGCATTACTTTGAATTGCCCAGTATTAAAGTATGAAAGGTCATATTTTTATAAATTTATTTGCATTGTTTAAAAGGTGAATATTTCGGAGTTTTATTGAGAATATATCGTTCTACCTTCCAATAGCTATTATGTCCAAATTAATAAGCTATTTTCGATTAGAAATTGGATTTGTTAAATCCGACTTAAGCACAGGCCGACTTCATAAGCGCCACAGTGCATTGCATTGATGCGACTTTACATCGTTTACAACAACAAAGCACATAAGACTTTGCATCACTGCAGTGCATTGTGGCGTTTATGAAATCGGCCACACTTTCATTTTTACCACGGATATATGTATAGAAAAGTGATATAAATATTGAACATTCAAAGAAAAATTTGGCTGTACGCAAGGTTGAACTGACAGCTGTTTCGTGACCACCAAGTCTACTCATCAGAGTCCTTTACCCACACTACCACTTAAAAATGAGCTTAAGCCAAACTAATTTAATAGCTTTGGATAAAAACTATACAGTTCGACTAAAAATTCATAACTCAATTATGAATAGTGATATATTTTCTGTACTTAATACATATTTCTGGTGTTTTGGTACAATTAATTATTAAAAAGAACTATTATAGACAGCAGTTGGTACAATTTTAATATCTTATGTGCCATCCCTGGTTCACTAGCTTTGAATGTCGTTTCAATTTAATGTAATTTTTCTAGTGGTGACACCAAAATTATCGAAAAATGTAAGATGATACAAAATGAGATAGGAACATCTTTTAAAGATTTAGAATGATATTGATTTTTAGCCCTGTATAATTCTTATGAGAAAATGTTGTCATCTTCGCAAATTGATGGTAGATGTTAGATGTTGGCAAGTGGAAAAAGCCTATTAGTAATGTTTTGTCCACAAGTAAGCAGAGAGCAACAGGTATTTTCAGCGGTAGACATGTTCTGAATAAATTTTTATTTGTGTACAATTTTTGTTGTATATGTGATGTGAGGTTAAATTGAAGACTTTTTATTTATTTTTGCCAAGTAATTGTGTATTGACAAAAATGTTGTTGAACACGCACTGTTGGTGTCAGAACTTTACTTAGTTAAAACTGCTTAGTTAAAAAGTAACTTTTTATTATATTTCACGAATATATTTTGTAGTTTATAGCTATTTTAAATTTATGTTGTGAAATTTTATTAAGCCAACCAGAATTTTTATATCTACTCATCACAGAGTTGCGAGATAAATGAAAAAATTAATTTGTTTAAGTCATATATAAAATTTTTTCTAATTCAGGTTATTACTAATGTTAATTAATTTTTGATCACAAACCAGCAAACAGTAAAAATGTAATTTTCTTGCAGTTGTAATAACCCTGCGGAAAATTTGGTGAAAAATGATCCAAAAGTACACGTCCTATGACTTGAGAAAATGAGACTGGTACAAAAAATAAGGAGTACTGAATAGTGAAAAAATAAATAATTGTGTAAATGGTCACATATTAACCATTTTCAGTAAATTTAGTTGGTACTCCGGCTAGTATTGTAGTAAACGGCACTGAAAAAATTCGATGCACCTGGATCTAAGGCCTATCACATAGTATCTATATAATATTAATTGTCTGCCTTCCATGAGACTGCCATGCCAGTCAGGAACCTGGGGGTTATTATGTATTTCGATTCGAAAGAAAACATTTTCGAAACACAGTGTATAAGGTATATAAATACGAATGATTTCCTTTTCGAATCGAAATCCATAATATCCTCCCTGTTCCGTAACTATTTATCAGATATTAGCTCCAGCTTAACTGGCGTTTATAACATGGAAATATAAGTGCCCCTGTGGTCGAGTGGGTAGTGTACTAGCCGTTCATGCCGGAATTTGTCGGTTCGACTCCTATCAAATAAAAAAATAAATAAATCGATAATTACAGCTGAATTTTAGAATAATATTTATGTATATATAATATATATTATTCTACACCGAATAGGACTCCATAATATATTTCAGAGACAAGATACAAGGTACATACAAAGTATCAATTAGCCCCGTCCTAGGCCATCCCCATGTAAGAGTGGCTGGTCCGCTTCATAGGAAGTGTTAGAACTCGGGCTGGTCTCTACTACCTGGGAACCGGTCATGTGACTTATTTTGTGTCAGTTCCATTTACCGTAGGGAAATAACTTAGTTGATCGTCATATTGTTAAAATGTTTCGAATTTATGTTTCGCTTTAAATAGCGCTTCCACGTTGACTTATAATTTGAGAATAACACCACATCAAATAGATAAAACACTAATTGTCAAATGTTTATATTCAAATCATTATCAAATTGAATTTAAGTGGTAAACAGAAAGCTTTGAAAAATGTTTGACAATTGTGCTTGATATCAAATGATAAAGTCATCTTATTTCAAAGGTTTGACTTCGTGTTTGTTGGGTAAGTACTCTTATGCCTTCTTTACATTGTCTGAGTTTTCGTCTGATTTCAAAATCTAACTTTAAGAATATTACATTTAAAACTCATAGTGTATATTAGATGGAAATAGAATTGCTTTAATTTTCAACTGAGCTTAGACGAAAAATTAAAAATTGTATATGAGATATTTTACTTTTCCGTATTAAAATCAGACGAAAACTCAGACAGTGTAATGGCAGCTTTACATGAAAAACAGATTGTATAATTACGATGAAAAATTTTTTTTATTAAGGGATATCAGTGATGGAAAATACAAACTTCGATGTAGAACTGAACTTCAACTTAAAAAGTACTTTTTTCGCCTTAATGGCACTTTTTTAGAATTAAAAAAAAATAGTTTAGGTATTCTCAATTATCATGCAAAAGAAACATTCTTGATATTTGAATATATTTTTAACTTCCCGCTATCAAAAATAGGAAATCAGTGATATCGCCTCAATTTTTGAAAATCGAGTTTTAATCAGATCTCGACGTTTTGAGGTCAAAGGAATCTATTCTAGGGGCAAATTACGGTATTCGATATCGATCGAAATTTGTATTTAAATTTCGATCGATATCGACTGCCGTGATTTGCCCCCTGATTACTTTTACGATAATGTCTATATGTATGTACGTCTGTATGTGTGTGTGTATGTATGTAAACTTTCCATAATTTAAGAATGGATTAATCGGTTAGGTATATTTTAAAAATTGTTTAATATAAGGGGCTATTCACATATTACGTAACGCTATTTTTAGAGTTTTTATTGTATTGTAATTGATATTCCAGGATAGCTATCAGATGGGCAATCTGTTAATTTTATAGTATACTTAATGTGACTAATGACTTCATATTTATACTATTTACGCCTACAACTTATTCCAAATAAAGGCAAAGATTCTAAGTCAACACAAATTCACCAAAATTGACATTTTGTCAACATTTAAAGTTAGGTGATTGATAGCCTTGAAGTATCAACATTGAAACGCGAGAATATTAAAAATAAATCGCCGAAAAAGGAAGAAAAAAAATAAAATGATGCCACTAGGGCTAAAATACCAGTAGCGGCAGTAATTTGCTGTTTCACCTTCTTGTAAACTGCGGTTGACAATCAAAAAATGTGATAAAAGCCGGTATGGGGAGCCCCGAAGAGACTTTAATGCCTCTTACATAAAATAACGACAGATGTTTTTCAAAACGTGTACCGATCTTGTTTAATATATCAATTTTATTATTCAAATACATTTTGTCGTCTATATGCTTTCAAATTTTTTGTTTCGATAATTTTTAAGCTTTGTTTTACTAAATATCCCGAATAAAGTACTGCGGTGAAAACTTAATTTATTGTTGAATAAAAACTAAAAATTAAATAATTTTTTTGTTATATTTTGATGATATACAACACAGATATTTAAAAAAACTCAACATTAAAATTTTTTATAAGTGTGTCATATTTACTGCCACTTTTAGTAACACCGTCGTCGATTCGACGAAGTATAACCTTTACGCCATAAAAATAAGTATGACTTTCTAGGGTTAAAGATTTTTTGACAGTCAGACTGATTTTGATTTGATTTTCGTCTTACAAAAGCTAATAAAAATCTCAAAGCTTGTATTACAATGTGAAAGCGCCTTAAGCAATTTTGCTAGAAATAAAGCGTAAAGCAATTGGTATTCAAGTCAAACAATCCAGTTTCAAGGGTTGAAATACTCTTTATTTCAATAGCATTATCCAGTAAAATGGGAACTTGAATTCAAGTCAAACATTACAGTTGTAAAAAAGTTTAATTCAAGCCTTGAATTATAGTTTATTTCAAGCCTTGAATTTAAGTTTAATTCGACTCTTGAAATATAGTTTACATCAAGGGTTGAGCAAAAGTGTGTTTCAAGTTGAAAATATAGTCCATTTCAAGCTTTATTAGAAAATTGTTTATTACAAGCAAAGATTAACTTAATAAATTAATGGAGGATATTCTGGAAAGCGCGTCAGAGAAGTAAACGCTTCCATGCGTTACAAAAATCAAATCAACGTACGAGTATTTCTTGTACGCATTTCATTCTCTTTTATAAACACATACTATGTAGGTACATCCTCATGTATTTTTGAAATTTTAGCAATTTAGTTTTTATTTTGCATGTTTCTGTCACAACGCGATTGTAGAACATCGACCACTGATACATATATGTTACATAATTGCAAATTCTTTTTTACTTTTTCATTGAATTTTAGAAAAATTTTCAACTTTTTTCTCGAATTTTTATTTTTTAATTCTGAAAAATGATTTAATTTTTCATTATTTGACAAACAAAATAAAGTTTGAGCATGCATTTTTGTTGCTTTTAAATTATTTTCAAACTAGCAAGGCACTTGAAGCAAGGCTTGAAATGAAGTTTACTTCCAGTTGAATTTCAAGTGCTGGAAGTTTAAGTTTTTGAGTGCTTATTGGGTACTATTTTAATAACTCCAAAAGTTCTTGTCAAATCGATTTTCAGGATTCATTTCGAATGCGTATGGAACTTCGTAGAAAATTTATAAATGTTTGATCTCTTTGGAGTTGAGCTTAGCGGTAAGTTCCATGGATGGCCTGCAAAAAGAATGCATTGAAAATCAATGTCAGAATTTTTTTGGTAGTTTCTGTAAAGCAGTGGTTTTCAACGTTTGATTTTACAATTTTATTCTTTCACTAGCATGGGCGATTCTCATTCTGAGTGTATATTTTGGGTTTTTTATTAGTATTTTTAAGTTTACCAATTTAATTAATAGAAATATGAGAAGGTCGAACTCATGTTATATTTTCTGCCTTATTTAATGGATAATAATATAATATATTTTTCGATTGTTAAAATTTTTGTGTATTGAACGTTACCATTCCTTTCTCGGTGGTTCTGAGAATAATTTTTGCAAAAAAAACATATATCCGCTCTCTAAAAATTAAAAATCGCAGGACTAAATTAAATTTTATGACTACTTGTTTAACTTTGACTTCGGTTCACATGGAAAAGTAAAAGATTACATCTTTTAAAATAATTATTTACAAAGATTTATACATGAGCACAAATTAAGGTTTAATTTGGATTTTATTTTTCATTTTGCCTTATAAATACTTTTATTGTTATCCAATGGATTTCTAATTATGTAAAGGTGTAGAAAAATAAAATAGATTCATATCGAATATAAATTATTTGCTGGCTTTTGTATAATTTTCAAAGCCTACTATGCTTATTTTTGAAAATCATTTACATATTTGTGAATTCTCATATGGTTTTTGAAAGTCCGTACAAAAGATAAAGGATTTGTAACTTTGCAAAATTGTGTTTGAAGTCTACTGACGATTTGGTAAAGCACCAATGAAATGCTGCATATAGACAATGCTTAAACACCAGAAAATACATTTAAAATAAAATTATGACAATATGTCAAATAATAAATTTCTTGTAGATAAATTATATTTAAGAATTTCTTCACGTAACGGTCAATACATTTTCTGAATTTAATATATTTTTCAGAACACACACTATATTTCGAATTTAAAACAATTTAGATGTATAATCATCGATAAAATTTAACATGAACTCCTTTTAAACAGTTTTAACCTGACTTTTTACGGAAAAACACGGTTATCTCAAAGACTGACCGATATAGCGGTACTCAAGCGCATATTTTATTTCCTTGGAAGCTTTTAGTAAATAACCGATATATCGTATTTCAAACGGTTTGAAATTATCTGTGGTGGGTTGTCTTTATATTCAATAGCTTAAAAAAATATTTTTGCTGACGTCAGACATGTCGGCAAAAAAATTTTTATTGGGCTTATTTTGTTGTAACATACGTAGTTGATATGCCTACCTAGCAAACATTTTTTGCCGATTTCTGATCGAAGTGGAAATGTTATTCAGCAAGCTACGAAATGTAATTTCGTGAGTGCGTGAAAATTACATTTTTAGAACCACGCACGATCACGCACGGTACTAAACTTTTAAATCACGTTCACGCACTATTGCGTGATTATTTTTTAGTTTAATCACGATCACGCGTGAATCACGCCATTTGCACATCTCTATCAAAAATGTTAATTTAAGAAAATAAAATTATTTTAATATAAATTTTTTATGGTACAAAACTTTATTTTTCGTAAATTTTGGCTTTTTCAGAAAATCTGTGCTTATAGCCACATTTATGAAAAGGTTCTCTTCTTAGGACAATCTTCAATATAAAACTTGTTTTTGGAATTTTCAATATCAACAATTTCAATATTTTTATGTTTTACCCTTTTGCCGATTTCAAGAACGCAGATACTAAAAAACTTGTTTCTCCAATTTAATGTAAGCTAAAAAGTTATTAGCGTAATACCAAAAAAATCAAGACAAAAAATTTCAAATATCTTCTAAACTATAATGCTATAAACACATTCGCCACAGCAGGCTACACGACTACAAATGCTGCACACAAAAAAATAATATGCATATTATTTATGAAAGCTGTTCATAATTTTTTTTTTCATAAAATCCATGAAATGTTATTAGTATCTAGAAAACATTTCCTATATTTAATAATTTTTTTTAGGTTCCCAGTATTTAATTAGGAATTTGTTCATAATTGTTATGAAATCCCTTCATAAAATTGTTCATAAAAAGTTTTCATAAATATATTGAACAATTCCCTAAATATTATGAACAATTTCATAAATATTAAGAACTTCTTTTAGCGTAAAAAGTTTTTTTCATGTGCCTACTTTTTGTAAAATCAACTACATAAATGTTAGAAATTTGTCCTGTATGTTATGAATGTTTTCATATATAATAACACCAAACTCTAAGAACAAGTTCTTAATATTTATGAACAAATACATAAATCTTGTTTAACATAAACTAACGGTATAAACTTGATGAGTGATGCTTGGTATGCCATATGTAAGAACAGTAGAAAGGATTATGTTCTCTGTTTAGCGCATTACAAATTGAAAAAATACAAAAATTATTTCAGTTTTGTCTTAGCGTGCATTGTATAAGTGTGTATTACAAGAAACAATAAAGAAAGAAGCGTGCGGTTAACAAGTGTTTTAAGAAGTGTTGTTTGGAATTAAATTAATTAAATAAAATATATGTAAGTAAGTGTTAAAATGATTCCATGTTTCAAGTGTAATAAAATATTTTTAGATGTAAATTTATAAATGATGAGTTTGAGTGTACTATAAAAATTGTCATCAATTGTTTGATAACATTTATAGATTTAAAAGACATTTTATAAGAAAACATAATATTACAAAAAGTGAAATCGAACTGCTAAAGCAGCCTACAACTTCAACCGATAACATTAATATTGATCCAGTTAGAATTTTTAATGTCAATTTGGATGCATCAGATCGTAATAACGATAGTGAGATGAATTTAAATGAATTAAAAAGTTCTTTTTTTAATTTCGTTTTGCACTTGCATAACAAAGATAATATTTGCCGTAAAGATGTGTTAGAAACTCAACAAATGGTTAAAAATTTTATTGTTTTACCAATAGTGACTAAAAAAGAAACGTTGTGGCAGATAGAAATTTCCGAAGTAACTCGTTATCTAGAACATTGGATGACATTAGTGCATATTTAGACGAAATGGACAGTGAACACAAAATTGTAAAAAAAAATTTAAAACCTTGATTTAGTTGATAATCTAAAGGTTTAAAATATCCATTCCGAACTGCAATCCTTCCATTATAGAAGTGAATTACAATTTTCTACAAAACAATCATATGCAATAATACTTCCAATAAAATTCCAAATAAAATCAGTTTTAGAAAAAAATAATAATATCATGAATATGTTTGAAAAACGTAAGCACAATCGAAAAATCTACTTCATTTATTAATTTTATTCAAGGCAAAATTTGGATTGAAAAAAAGCAACTGTACCCAAATAAAACTGTATTTCCGATTTTTCTATATTCGGATGACTTTGGTATTAATAACCCATTAGGGTCCAAAAGCAGACGTCATAATGTATGTAATATATATTATTCATTACCATGTTTAGATATTCAATCATCAGCTCTTGAAAATATTTTTTTAGCGTCCATAGTAAACTCCAATCACGTTAAGAAGATGGGCCCAAACAAGTGTTTAAGAGGCTTAATAGACGTTATAAAGGACCTTGAGTTGAATGGAGTTGAAATAAAACTAAGTAATGGTGCAACGCAAACAGCTTATTTTGCACTTTTTTTAGTATTAGGTGACAATCTAGCTTCAAACGTAATGATGGGATTTTCAAAGTCATTTTCCAGCAACCAGTATTGCCTATTATGTTCAGCGTCTAAAGAGAGAGCTAAAGGCCTATGTATGGAAATGTTTCATTTATTTAGAACGTCAGAAACCTATAAAGAACAAATTCTTAATAAAAGTAACGCAGTTATAGACGATTCCGTATTTAATGAAATTCCTTCATTCCATGTAATAAATAACTATGCATGTGACATAATGCATGATATCTTTGAAGGCATATGTCACTATAACTTTAGTGAAGTGTTATTAGACTTTATCAATGAAAAGAAGCATTTTGATTTATCATTGCTTAATCATCGTCTCAAATACTTTAACTTTTGGTTTTTTTGAAGAAAAATATCGTCCTAATGAAATTTTGCAGAACGAATTAAGTAAAAATAAATTTAAAATGTCTGGACGTCAAATGATGACTTTTACATATTTATTTCCTTTATTTGTATTCGACCTAATTCCATCAAATGACATTGTATGGGAATTCGTTCTCAATTTTATAAATATGGTTGATGATTTACTAAATTTTTACGAATTATATAAGTGATGTCAAACTAGAAAATAAAGTATCCCATTTTTTCAAAAGCATAAGTTTTAAATTGTATTTGAATGTGGAGCATTATGGATATTTTTACAAGCAAAACTCATATATAGCAACATATTCTAACGACGTTTTAATTTTTAGAATTGTTGCCATTATAAAAATGGCTGACAATTTTATTTATGTTTATTGTGAAGAAGTTCAGTCGTACTAATATAGACCACATTTCTTATCGTACGAAATAATTTCCGACGATTCGAATAAATATCACGTTATTAATTTTGAAAATATATTGGGCCCAGCAGTAACAGTTACGAAAACGGCATGTGGAAAATCCTTTATACGTTTAAAAGAGTACTTCAAGTCAAAGCATATTTAAAAAACAACATTTATATATACACTTATTTCAGGATGGAAAGCGAGCCGCAGCGAAACGAAGAAGATGAAAACTTACATGTATTACTTTCATCTTGAAACTTACTTCCCCTTTTTGATAAACTAAAAGGTAATAGTTTGTTGAAGTATTAATAGAAAATATAATAACTTTTCTTCTTCAAAGCGCAACATTGTTATGTCCCGGTACTCAAAATTATAAAAGCACACCAAATAGAGAAGATTCTCACAGATGTTCCCATTGGATTAACGATATTATTTGAACAATAATTGGAGTTCTGGCGATCCAAAATCAACTTACCTCTACATACTACGCCAGATAATATAAGCACTTGTTCATAATTCTCCAACTGTTCCAAAGAAAATACAAAAGAATTTAAGTCATTCAAAGAAGCGCAACGTAAGCTCTTAATAAGTATAATAGCAAAACATTGTTGATTCAGATTCAACATTTTCATTGGGAGAGAGTTATAGTTTGGAAGAAGAAATACTTAAGCTATTTCCCAATGAAAAACTTGTAAGTATTTTTCTTTTCGCATTTGTTCAATATTTATACATTTATTACAACAAAAAATAATTTTTAACACATCTATGTATTTGCTTGAAGGAATTCTATCGTACATGTAAAAGAGGACGTATTTATGCTAAAGTTTGCAACATGAAAACCCAAATGAGTCTTCAGAGTCTTCAACACCTACCTCAACGTCAAGCAATGAAGAGAATCAATATGGTAAGCAAATATACTATATAACATATACACACGTACTGGATATATAGATATCCTTTTCTTTTCATTTATACATATGTATGTATATTTCAAAATAGTGCCCGAAGAAGATTGTGTAATTTTAAGAAATTCTTTATGTGATGACAAGCTAACTGAGGACGAGTATATAGACTATTGGAAAAAGTGTAGCCAGTACAGGTTTTCACAAATAGAAAAATGTCAAACTGCTGCTGATGTCTTCAAAATTTGGCCCGAGTACACAAATGGAAATGGAATTCGCATGGTAATAAAACTCTTCAAAGTTCAATTTATATATTACTAATTTATTTTAAATTTAGCTTGATGTAGACTTTTCTATTAAATATCCAAGTTGCGAAAATATTCACGAAAACTGGGCGTTAAGATCAAACAAAATTGAATCATTTTTGGTGGAAATAAATCCAGAAAGTATAGTCTTGCAGATTCTTAAGGAACATTTGCAATTTTTGGAAATTCACATGAGGAAATTGAAGATAACCTTCGTCACATAAGTACAACAAATCAATTCCTACAACCTCGTATTTTAGTAATAGGTGATATAAATAAAATTAAGGACATTTTCGTATACGTTGACGGCATTCGTTTTAAAACTATGTATATTATACATGCTTTAGACGTATGCTTTAAAATATTTTTTGTTTTCAATTTAAAATATCCGGAAGAAGCTACAATTTTCTGGACCTTTATTGAACACTTTTTTTACAAATTGAAATATTCAAAAACTAACACTGAAGTGTCAACACTTTGCAATGAACTAAATGCATAATTATTTATATTCTTATACAACATATTTATTTTCAATTGATGTACTTATTAGTAGAACAAACAGAATTATTTGTTTTACGTTTATTTGATTTTGTAATCTTGTAAAAATTGCAGTATTTTGATTTGAATTTTTATAAAAAAGAAAATATAAACACTGTCATAAATTCTATGAAACTTTTCAAAATATCAATATAAGTATATGTATGTATAAAAATTAAAAATATATGTAATAAATACGCTAAAGTTCATAGATATTATGAACCTTTTCATAAAAACCAATTCTGCATTTTCATTAATACTATGAACAAAAAAACCAGTATTGTTCATATATATGAAATAATTCATAAATATTAGGATTTGTACATTGGAAAATTTTTTATGAAATGTTTCATATATAAAAAGAAATTTTTCTTATATTTTATTGTATTTTTCATAGATATTATGTACACATTTTTCCCATTATTTTCTTTCTTTTTATGAATTTTTTCATTTATATTCACCCTTATTCTATTTGACAACGGCAATAGAAAACAACGCCGTTTTTTATCTTTTGTTGCAAATCTGTATTCTAGTTGGCAGTATTGCCATTTATCGATAACTTTTAACATATGTTTGGTATTTTGCAAGCAAAATTGACGTTGATGTTGTCTCTAATTGCCTTTGAATTTGTCGTCGCCATTTTTGGTGTTGTCTTGCGTTGCTTTCTGTTGTGTTTAAAAACTTTGAAAAATTCAACATTACAGTTTTCTTTCTTTCTGTGTTTTTGGTATTTTTTTTTTATATATTTGTGTTGAATTTTTGGTATATTGTGTTGATTTTTGGTTTAAATGAAATAATGGAAAAAATTAAAATAACAAATAAATGCCAATTCGAGAAGCTTGTGCAAGAACTTGAAAAGAATCCAAAATAACAAATAAATGCCAATTCGAGAAGCTTGTGCAAGAACTTGAAAAGAATCCATCACTAGCCAGAGGATTTCGCAGGGGCATTGCTCCTACTAATTTTAAGGAAGAGTGGGAGAGTATTGCTACTGTGCTAAATTCGCTTGGTCCACCAATTAGAACTGGCGATGGATGGCAAAAAGTAAGGTAAATTGTTTGTTTGAAAAATATGTTGTCTAACGAAATTTTTTTATAGATTTGGCGGGACTTAAAGTTCAAAGTCAGAAGGAAAATGGCGACAAACAGAGCAGAGTGTAAAGCTACTGGAGGTGGTATATTTAAGCAGGTAATACTGAGCCCCTTAGAGGAAGCTGTGGCTAATCTGCTGCAGTTTGAAAAACAAATAAATCCCGAGGGTATGGTTCAGGGAGTTCCAGAAACTGATGTCAGTGTTGATTTTCACATGTTGGAATCAATGCAATTGGTAAGCCATATTTTTTCAATAGGTCTACTTTCTTGCGGCACATTAATATTTTACTGTTTACAGGAAAGTGTACCTTCCATCAGTGGCAATGCTGCTGCAGCATCAACAGCATCTGTGCCATCAACATCAACAGCTTCTGCGCCATCAACAGCAACAGCATCTGTGCCATCAACATCAACAGCTTCTGCGCCATCAACAGCTTCTGAGCCATCAAAATATACAGCTTCTGTGCCATCAACAGCTTCTGCGCCATCAAAATCAACAACCAGTTCTAACCATTTAAAAAAAAGATTAGCTCAGCGCCAAAAAAGAATTCCGCCAACCGCGACGAACTGTTTGAAAGACATACTACTGACCAAGCCAGAATATTGACAGAGTTGTCAAGTTCCATAGCATCAATAAAACGTAGCCTAAGGGAAGTTAAGGATATTGAAGCCAAAAGGTTGAAATTAGAAGTGGAGAGAAGCAAACGGGAGGAGGAACGGCACATAGCCTATATGAAAATTAAAAGAATTGAGCTATCAATGAAGGAAAAGGAGCTGCAATTACTAAATAACTCAAGTTGATAAAATGTATTTCTTTTTTATTTTTGTTATGAAATGAATTTTTTGCTTTTGTTAATCGGATTTTTTATTTTTTTTTTGTTAATTAGAATTTTAATAAGAATTTTTTTATGAAATTAATTTTTTTTATTTTTTGTTAATAAGAATTTTTGTATTTCGTTATAAACGTTTGTGCCTTATATTCATAAGTATTACATACATACATATATAACACAGGTCAACACGATTTCTAAGGCCCGTGATTTCCTAGTCAATTTGTACATATGATACTGAGCTCCAATGCCTATAAATTACTTTTTTTGAATTGACTTTATCTCGAGATTTTCCGTTATAAAAAAAAGAGGATGCTGCATCACATAATTTGCATTTACTCAAGAACTAGTTCTTCGATTAAATTAAAAAAGCACAGAAGGATCGAAATCAAAATAACCTTTAAATTACTGCCTGTATTAGACTGTTTGAAAATTAATAAGGCAGTAATTTATAGGTTATTTTGATTCCGATCCTTCTGTTTTTTTTTTAATTTAATCGAATAACTAGTTCTCGAGTATATGTAAATTATGTAATGCAGCATCCTCTTTTTTTCTATATAGCGGAAAATCTCGAGATACAGAGTCAATTAAAAAAAGTAATGTATAGGCATTGATGCTCAGTATCAAGTATATACAAATTGACTACGAAACCTTAGACCTTAGATAAAAAATTGTAATTTGTTGGTCTGTGTAATTTATTACTTTTAATTAAAAAAATGTATAGATAAAATAACAAAATTTTTAAGTTAAAATAATTTAATAAAAGTGAATTGAAAAGACTGATTTAAAACTATTGGAAGCTGTTTTTTATTTCTTCTCTTCTTTGATATGCCTCAGTACTTTGTGTACTTTCATGACCATCATTCCCTTCCATGTCGTTTGAGTAATTTTCCGTTTCTTCATTTGTCATATTCAATCCATATTCAATACAAATGTTGTGAAGTGCAGCACAAACATTTACAATTTTAATAGCTTTTGCTGGTCTGTAGTGAAGTTGACGTGCACCGAGAAGGCAACGAAATTTGTTTTTTAAGACACCTATAGTTCTTTCTATTACATTTCGCGCCTTAGCGTGTTTGGAATTGTAAACAGCCTCTGCACTTCCTTCACAAGCCGAGCGGTATGGCGTCATCAAATAAGCCTCTAGAGGATAGCCAGCATCACCTGATTAAAAAAAGGTAAATTAATATACATATATGTAACATCTAAATTAATATTATGTTACCTAAAAGCCACGAATTATGGTCATTTGCGTCATAGCGTGTTTTCAAAATTCGTTTTGCATGACTCACGTTCCAAATTAACGAATCATGGCTAGAGCCTGTACATCGTGCGTCCAAAAATCGAATCCGCATTTTGTGATCACAAATCTATGTTAGTATAAAATAGTTATACATAAATATAAAGAAAATAAAAAAAAATTACAAACTTACTATCATGGCATTTAAGCTAAAATATCCTTTGCGGTTGAAGTATAGATGCTGCTCTTCTTTTTTTGGGGCTAAAATTGTGATATGGGTTCCGTCCACACATCCAATCACACCTGGAAATTGTGTATTTCGGAAAAATGTAACTTAGCTTCATTTTTTTCAGCATCCGTCATATCAAACTTTATCCATTCTGGACAAACTTCCCTCTCCATGACAACCAGAACCTCGGATAAAATTTTGGATACGACTGGCTGTGACAGTCCCAGGTTGAAATCATTTCCAACACTGAGCTGGTACGACCCCTGAGCCAAAAATCGCAATGTCGCTGCCAATTTTATGGTATTTGGAACATATGTTGACCTCGTCCCTTTTTTTAAATGAGGCTCTATTATTTGTAGGACATGTTTAAAAGATGGTTTATTTAACCGAAAATAACTTTCAAATCTTAAAAAGGATAAAAATCCATTACTTGGGAAATTATTGCTTCAAATTTGTTACTTACTTCTCATCGGGCAAGTTAAAAATACAAGATTTCTGTCTAAGCAGTCTTCTTTCCACTATCAATTTTTTTTTATTTTCTTCGTCACTGGAGTCCGAGTCGAGAAGAAAAATCATTTTTATTTTAATGTATGCACAATTTTTTATTTATTCAAAAGCACTTACTGAAAATAATAAACAAAATGTATCAGCTGACTCAAATATTAGATATGTGTGTTGTAGGTATCGATAAACAGGCAACATCGTCATAAGACTGTTACGAAATACAAAATTAGTATTGACGTTGTGTTAAATTGATGTTGCCTCAAAATTGACGACGATGTTGCCGACGCCAAATAGAATAAAGGTGATTATGAAAAAGTTCTTAAAAAAATTAAAAATCGTCCATTAGCAAAATTTTCATAAAATATTCATGTATTTTATGAACTTTTTTTTTGTGTGTGTTGGCAGCAATCGCCGTCTTGTACTCAGCTACTTAATTATTTTGAACACGGCAGCTACATCGTAACCAGCTGCCATTTTGTTGTTGCAGTACATATTTCAGTGGTGCAACTTTCAAAAGTTTTACTTGTATAAAAAAATCGCTTATTCAAAATGTTCTTACATCTCGCATAATGTAAAAACAAGTCAATTTATTTCTTTAAAACCTATTGATTGTTGTGGCACTTTTAATACTTAAATTTTTTTATGTTTTTTTCTGTTTAATAAAATAGAATATTGACTTAACTCAATAATACCAGCATCGTTGAAAATGAAAAAAAACTCATGAGGCAGTAGCTTTTTTTAACCTTATAATTTTAGTGTAATTTTTTTAATCTCTTTTGGCTTCGGAAAAAAACTTTTATTTTTTATTAGCCATAACTTCTAGAATATCGAACGGATATAAGCGATATGGATATCACTTCAAACTGCTCTAAAATACCTTTCTACTGGTATACAATTTTTTTTTAAAACAATTAACCCATTCCGAGTGAAATGCAATTTTAAAATTATTTTATCTGACTTTTCACGCAGGAACTCAGTTATTTTAAAAATTGGTCGATACAACGGCACATATGCATGTGTATAGTTTTATAGAGAACTTGCCATGCTTTTATTTGGTGTATACTTGATAGCTGTCACCTATGAAATACGTAAGTTATATTACTTTAAAGATGAGTTTATGAGGTAAATGAGTTAATTTATTTATGAAATCTCATTTTCATAGTGCCATAACTTACGAATTTCATCGATGATAGCTTTCAAGTATACATCAAATGAAAGCTTGGAATGTTCTCTATTAAGCTAAACACATGTTTAAGTACCATAGTATCGGCCAGTTTTTAAGATAACGGTGCTTTTACGTGAGAAAAAATGTTTTAAATTCCATTTTGCTCGCAATGGGTTAATTGATTTCAAAATTGTAGATATATACCAGTACAAAGGTATTTTAGAGCATTTTGAAATGATGACTATTACTACGTTAATACAAGGACTATTCGCAAATAAGTTAATTCATTGTTTACATGGCATAGCAAAATACAAAAACTTGGTAGCACTTCTATAGAATACTTTTGTATTTAAAAAAAAATAGCTGAGATCTATAAAAGAGCAAATAATTATTTGTTTTAATTGTCATTATTTTCTTCTATTAATATTTTTCTCAAAATATTTTTCTATTTATTGTTTTTTATTAACAAAGCGTGGCAGCACCAAACATTTTATTTGCAAATAGTGCATTACTCTACGTCTCCACTTAACTTGAAATGCTGTTGTAACTTGAAGTTATGACTGCGTTGTTAAAACAATTGCACTAACAACTGTGTTATAACCTGAAAAAAAGCATTAACTTGAGCGGTATACCCTTAACATTAACTTGAAGTTAATGTTAAGTTAAGTTAGGTGTAGACTGCAAATTAATCGTGAATAGTTTTCGTGAGTCAATAATTTATTTAAGTTTCGAACCCCGTAACTCCGGAATCAGGAGAGAGCGCCGAAAAAAATTACACTAAAACTTTTAGGTTAAAAAAGGCTATTACCCTGTGATTTTTTTTAATTTCCAATAATGTTGGTATTTTTGATTTAAGTCAATATTCTCTATAACAACAAAACAAATAAATTTATTTATTTAAAAATTCTTGATGCATATATATTATAACATTTAAATTTTGTAATTTTCTTTTTTATTTTACAATAAAAAATATTTCTAATCACTAATTTGCTTTACATATTTTGATATATTGTCAACACTGTTTTTGTTCTGTAGCCAACAAAAATAGAAATCAGTTTAATTTGACTACACGACAGAAGTAGCAAGGACAACAACCTGAAGTTGAGTAGCCGTGCATTCGTGAAAATAATTATTTTCATGTAGTCGGTAGCCTGCTGTGGCGAATGTGTTTAATGCATAAGAGATAGGAAACACATTTTATGACATTTTTCTTTGTATTTTTTAGCTTAAAAAAATAAAAATTAAATTATGCGGTAATAGCACTTTTTAACGTACAAATTTTAGTATTATTTTTTTGGCACCCACTCTTGTTTCCGGATTTATGGGGTCTAAACTTGAAGTTTTTATTGATCATAATTCCTACAATATAGAACAGATATAAACGATATAGTATGACACCTATATCGTTTATATCTGTTCTATATTGTAGGAATTATGATCAATAAAAAGAGTTCTGAAATATCTTTGTACTGGTCTACAACATTTTTATATCCATTAACCCATTGCGAGGAAAGTGGAATTTAAAATAATTTTTATATGACTTTTCATGTAAAAGCACCGTTATCTTAAAAACTGACCGATACAACGGTACTTAAGCGTGTATTTAGTTTAATATAGAACCTTCCAAGCTTTAATTTGTCATCGATGTAATTCGTAAGTTATGGCACTATAAAAATTAGATTTTAAAAATAAATTAACTTATAAAATCATTGTTAAAGTACCATAACTTACGTATTTCATTGGTGACAGGTTTCAAAAATACACAAATTAAAAGCATGGAAGGTTCTTTATAAAAGTTGATAAATGATTATGTATCGTTGTATCAACTAGTTTTTAAGATAACGGTGATTCTGCGTGAAAAGTCAGATATCAAAATTTTAAAGTTGCATTTCACACGCAATGGGTTAATAGATTTCTGAAATTTATACACCAGTAGGAAGGTATTTTACAGAACTCTACCGTGATACCCATATCACTTATATATGTTCTTAATTATAGGAGTTATGACTAATAAAAAATTAAAGTTTTGACCCCCGTAACTCCAGAGCCAAGAGAGATTTTCCAAAAAAATCCTTTAAAATTTTTTTGCCGAAAAAACGTGACCAACAGATAAGCTAAAATTGCATTTTCCTTAATTCCAATATTATTTTAAAGATGGGTTCGTATTTATTAAAAATAATATAAAAATAGCATTCTCCGGCATAATGGACTTTATTTGTGACATAAAAACCAAGGTAAGTCACACTAACCCAGGGCAAAAGTAGTGGTTACGTTTTTTTGGGTAAGTATTTGCCAAGTGTGACCGTACCTTTAGTCAATATTCTATTTGATTTAACAAAGAGAACATCAAAAATTCAAGTATTAAAAGTGCAATAACAATAACGAGGTATTGAACAAATAAATTTATTGGCTTTTAGATTTTGCGACATTTAAGTATATTTTGAATAAGCGCTTTTATTTTTATACACATGAAACATTTCAAAGTGGCACCACTGAAATATGTACTTCTACAACAAAATGTCAGCTGGTAAGATGTCTCTGCCGCTTTCAAAATAATTAAGTAGCTGGCTACACGGCTACAAATGAAGCTAGCGACATTTGAAGTCGTGTATTCGTGTAGCCTGCAGTGGTGAATGTGTTTAATGCATAACTCAAAACGCTTCATAGTTTTAAAATCGGATAACAATTAAAAAAGTTACAAGCCCCAGAAGTTTTATTGAGTCCCTAGTAGTCAACTTTGGCCCACTATAACTCCGCTCGTGCATCAACCAGAAAGCCACCAAGACACGCTTTGTAAAGCCTAACTCCTCTTTTAAAGATGTTCGAAGCTTCAGATAAATGCAATCAGCAGTTTGGAAGTTCCAGATTTATTGCCATTTATTTTGCAAAGTCCCCAATGTGCACTGTCAGAAAAGTTGTCTCATCTAAAAGAAGTACTATCAAGTACACAGAAAAAATAAATATTTTAACACATGTATGTATGTTTAAAGTTAACTTAGATCTTATTATAACTTTATTTATTTTCATAATAGTGTTTGAATTATTTGTATTTGCAGTGAACAAAATAGTTTAATTTTCACAAAAAAATATTATTTGTATTAAAAAGCATTTTTTTTATTTTTTCCCTTTCAATATTGCTTATCATAAAATACTTTTCGCATATTTTGTAGCACATGTATGTATAAACTTTAAGCTTTATTAAAATTTATAATAATCTTATTTCTAAGATTATATATTATTTCCATTCGATCATTTAACCAAACTGTTTCACTTGTAGTACTTTGTTTTTTTAAAACACTTCAAAGAAATTCCAACCCGTCCGGTAAACAAATACTAGACAAAAATGTTCATAAGTTGAAGGTAGAAATAAAAGTGATTTTATTCATACAATTCGTGTTGCTTTATACAATTTTCAATACCTGGTTGTAAATAAAAGTAACATATAATTTAAGCATGAACAAAGTTACAAATAAAGTATTGACCAAATCTGATAGTGTTCAGGGCTGCCAGGTCTTTTTTATCACGTTCCCCAAATTTAAAAAAAATATTTCCCCAAAAAATCCCCTGTTAAAAGGAAAAACTCTTAAGAAAATCTTCATTGAAAAAAGTATTTTTTAAAAAATTTCTAGCTTTACACGATAAAATAGTTCATGAAATTTGTTGCGTGAAATTTTTTTATGGTCAGGGAGGAGATTTATGTAGAAAAAGAAATGTGAAATGAATGTTTCGATGATTCTTGTCAAGTTTCTTTACCCCATTTGCATCTCCACAGTTGCAAGAAGCAAATAAAAATGTTTCATGATAAATTTCAAAATGTAAATTTAGTCTATATTATTCACGGACTTTTATATTATGTATCAGGAGATAATTTTTATCACATATAAAGTGTTACGAAAGTTTACATACGGCTGAAAGTTTTAAAGCTTTTTAACAAATTACACTAAGCAAGTCGTAAAATTTCACAACTTGGGCTCCCTACTGGAAAAGTTAATTCAAGTACCCTGAATTTAATGGCGTTAGCCGGTTTTCGAGGTTAAAGATCGTTCGTACTCGCTATTTTAGCGACTTACATTTTTCGTAGTAAATTACAATAAAAAAGATTTTTTAATAATTTTAGGATGATTTTCAAATTTAGCTATCTTGATTATGTATGTACAACATTAAGGATTCTATGATTTTTTTTTGCCAAAATTAAAAAATTTTTTTAGGAAAAAAATTTTTTTTTGTTAAAAACGATTTTTAGCGAGAGACATTACAGTGTCATTTTGTTTTATGTAAGTTTAATAGAATTTATATGACTAAAACTCGAAAATTGTAAAGTTTAATGCAAACTTTTTTGCGAAAAAAGTAAATTTTTCTAAAAAAAAATTACAATTTCGTGTTATGTTATCTTTGTTTAACCGATTTAAACTCGAAAATTTACGCAAAATTACAAAAATATGGTTTTACATTACTTTAAGAAAATAAAAACAAAAATAAATAAAATTAAAAAAAGCAAAAATATAAAACATTTTCAAACCATTTGCTAAAAAAATATTCTTAAAAATATTAAGTTTTTTTCCAAAGTGAGCCACATGAGCTCAATAAGCCTACTCTTTCTAACAAACTCTATTCTGTAGGAACATGCAGTCTACTTCCTTTTGTCGTAGTGGAGGCATTAGAGCCGTTAACAAGAAAAATATTAACATGAAATTAATACTAAACTCAAAATTTCGTTAAGTTTGATTTCAATAACTAACTTTAAGAATAAGATTTTTAAAACTTACATTTCATAGTAAATTAAAATAGAATTTCTTCTATTTTCAACTGAGCTCAGACGAAAAACTAAAAATTGTATATTAGGCACGATATTTCACTTTTACATATTGAAATCAGACGAAAACTCAGAGGCTTTTGTATAAACTCATTAACGCAAAAACTACACCAGCACACAAAAACAAAAAAGTTGGCCGTACATATGACTAAACCCACCTACCTGAATGTATTTCGATGAGCTGAATCCGAATTATATTCGATATAAAAATAAAATAGATTCATATCGAATACAATTTGTTTGTTGTACTTTGTATAAGTTTCTAAACCTACTACGCTTTTGTAATTCTTAAATGATTTTTGAAAGTTTGTGAATAAGGTAAGAGGCTTGAAACTTTTCAAAATTATGGTTGAAGTATACTAATGATTTGGTAAAGCACCAATAAAATGTCAAATCAAGCTGTACGTCATCAAGAGTTCGAAGCTCACGACCAAACATTAAGAAAGCTGGTGTGTACTTTGTGGCTTGGCACTGGCTTGTATTCATTGCAAACCGAATGTTATGCAGTTTTTCGTCCCAGGATTGGTGATCGTTTCCAACTAAAATTGAAAGTGGGGCCTTCATATCTTGATTTTTCCTTTCAACAGGACTAGCTTCAGGATGATACACAGGAGCCAATATGTGATTAATGTTAAGGCAGAAAACTACCTTTGGCATAACAGCCGAAAGGAGTCGAAGACCGTTGTCGCTGATAATTTTTCTAGGTACTCCGTGGAGCAAAAATACTTCGTTGATCAATGTCTTAGCACACGGTTCTGCTGTAGCAATGTCTAATGGAAATAGTTCCACCCATCTGCTGGCGATGTCCTCAATTATAAAAATCTACAAAGAGCCTTTCTGTGTTCAATGGTCCAAAGACATCTACGACCACTACTTCAAATTTTTGGTTACTGCATACTGCCTGATAAATTCCTACAGGCTTGAGGTTTGTAGCCTTATATCTCTGACATTCTAAGCATTCTTTGACGTGCTTCTCTATATCTTTTCGGATCCCAGGCTAATAATGGGTGTTTTTTATTGAGGTATAGAACTTTAAGTTGGCATCACTTTTTTAACTGGCGGCCATTTTGTCAGCTGTCAAGTGATTAATATTTAGTTTGGTTTGCCATTTCATCATGAACAGGTTGACAAAAGAACAACGCTTGCAAATCGTGCAAATTTATTTCGAAAATAATGGTTCAGTTCGCGAAGTTTACCGCAAGCTCCGTCCATTTTATGGTCGACATAATCGTCCATCAGAGCAATTAATTCGGTTAACCATGGATCGTTTTCGCACTACGTTTACTCTATGTGATAATACGCATCCGCAGAGACGTCGAACAGTGCGCACCGAAGAAACAATTGCCGCTGTAGAGCAAAGTGTTGAAGAGGCCCCGAATGAATCGATTCGTCACCGTGCACAGCAATAGAGCCATGATAACCGACTATTTTGTTCCCGAATTGGATGGCATGAATGTGGATGAGTTGTGGTTCCAACAAGACGGCGCTACATGCCACAGAGCGCACGTCACAATCGATTTATTGAAGGAAACATTCGATGAGCGCATAATTTCGGGGAATGGACCTGTCAATTGGCCACCAAGATCGTGTGATTTGACACCATTGGATTATTTTCTTTGGGGATATGTGAAGTCGCTCGTCTACGCCAACAAACCAGAAACGTTAGGGACTTAGAAGCCAACATTCGTGGCGTTATTGCCAACATACGGCCCCATATGCTCGAAAAAGTGGTTGAAAATTTGACCTGTAGAATTGGCTTTATTCGAGCCAGCCGCGGCGGCCACATGCCCGAAATCATATTTAAACATTAATGGCATAAAATTATCCTTCCAATAAAGCCAAATTGATGGACATTAAAACGATTTTCTTGTGTTTTATTTCAATTCGAAGTTCTATACCTCTAAAAAAAACACCCGTTAGTATCGAGACGAAATTTTGCGCATACTTCTCTCAATACCGTAGTGACCTGCAGTTTCATCATTGTGTTAGTACTTAAGGATGTCGGGTCTTTCTTCACTTGGTATCACAAGTTGAGCATCTTCTGAATCGTCATTGTTGTAAAAATAAAAGACGCCATCATTCGTAATGTATCCTTTTTTGACCAATATGCTGGATTGTCACTACTATTTTCAAGACATGTCGTTTAGCTGATTCTTTCTAATCTTAGCTGCATTGTCCCTTGGCATCTCGATAAAAAATTAACAGATTTTGCAAGGATTTAGTTCATCATGATCATCAACACATGGTGGTCTAAAAAGAGTATCGGCAACAACGTTTGTATGCAATTTCAATATCAAATGGTTGTAGTTGTAATGCCCAGCGAGCTAGACGTACAGATGGTGTTTTGATCTTCATCAACCATTTTAACGGATGATAACCAGTGACGAGTTTCACTGGAGCTTCCTCAATATAGCCGCGATATTTTTGTACAGCCCAAACAATTGCGAGAGCTTCGCTCTCTCAAACATTAATAGAGAGGGTATGTGTGTGTTTGTAGAGCATAAGCAGCAAACATACGTGTGGTATTGTGTGTGCAACGTAGTTATTTCACATATACACAAGATTTGGCAGTTCGTACCATGAAAAAAGCCAATAAAAAACTAATCAGCTGGCGTTCCAGGGCTACCTTGTATATTATTCTACCATGGTGCTGCTTACATACTATTTTCAATAGTTGGTTGTAAATAAAAGTAACAAATATTTAAAGTAATTTACATCCCACCTCACGAGCAATAAGTTTGGCAATTATTGCCGTGGCAACTGTCAAATTATATTGCCGACACAAGATATTTGCGGATGGACCGTATGAATATGTGTTCAAATACAAATTCGGCAACAAATGTTAAAATACATTTCTGAGCAATAATCTTTTAACACAAGCGGTCAAATTCAATTGCCATTTGAGTATTTTTTTTTGTGAAGATTGAAAAAAAAAATTAACAATAAAGCTAACTAAAATGTAAAAAATATTATTTATTCAATTATTAATTACATACATAAAAGAACACAGCGTAAATGACGCACAACCTTCTTCAGCTAAATTATCAATTTACGGCCCTTTTCACAATGTACGATTAAAAGTTAACGTGGACTCTAACGGCAAGTTCGGCATACAAAGCTTGCCGTTAATGTATACGTTAACTCCTAATCATACGTTGTGATTTAAGATTTCTACGTGTTCGCTACCAAGATATACAAGCAAGGACATTGGCAATTGACGTCGCGGTTCTACTGGCGTTATTGCTTGTATCAAGACACGAAATGTTGCTCGTCACAGAGTTAAGCATGAACAGGGTTGCAAATAAAAGGATTGGCCAACACTGATAGTGCTGTAAATTGTAAATAAAAGGATTGACCAAATCTGATAGTGTTGTATGTAAATGACATCCGTTGAATTCAAAATTGTTAAAAGTTAAATTTGAACAAAATTAGGAATTTGATGTTAAATAATTAAATATAATTCGACTTCAGTACAAAGAGCAATATATTTGATGGCCTTTCATATAAACAATTTTGAAAATCAGTATACAAATGGAGGAATTGTGCTCTAATAAATATTTTGGGTGGAGGCGTGGAAGACTTGCCCCACCGATTTTCGTAGAAAAATTATGCGACCAAACTCTAAGCACACCATTCCAAACAAAAAAAGTCGGCCCATAAGTGGAGGAGCTATGCGATAAATAATATTTCGGGGGAAAGGGAAAAAATTATGGTACCAATCTGCAAGGAGAGCTTGCAGCTCAAACAGTAAGTAAGTAAGTTTTTGCATAACTGCAGAAATAAATTAAGAACCATTATCTGTATGAATTCTCCTTGGAACTCCGTAGCGCAAAACAATTTCATTTAAAATAATTGTTGAACAATTTTCTGCATTTGCCTCTTTTAATGCAAACAATTCAACCCAACGACTACAAATGTCCTCTATAACCAAGATCCATTGGTGACCTCTATTTGTGCGTGGTAAAGGGCCAACAAGGTCTATGGCAATAACTTCAAAACGTTGATTGCTGGAAACTGTACGAAATAGGCCTGCTGGTTTTAAATTTGTTGCTTTATACTTTTGGCATTCGATGCAATTTTTTACGTATGATGTTATTTCGGCTCTCATACCTTGCCAGTAATAGTGGGGAACAATTCGGTTAATAGTCCTTTCAACGCCATAATGTCCTGCTGTGGGGTCATCGTGAAGTCTTTCCAGAATTGTGTTTCGCATTGACTTTGGCACTACTAATTGCCCATTTTCAGAATCTTGATCCGAGCAATAACGATACAATACTCCGTCTATCATCAAGTACCCACGGCTGGTGTATTTATATACGTTTTCATCGTCACTTTCAAATGAGGTAATAATAGATCGTACTTCTGCATCATCAAGTTGAGCCTTTCGTACATCTGCTGAGCCTTGTCGCGGAAAATCTATACTTATAGAACAAAACTCGCAAGCAATGTCTGTATGGTTTTCCACAGGACAAGGCGGTCGAGACAATGTATCTGCTACCACATTTTGTCTCCCGGGTGTATAACCATACTTAATATTATAAGGCTGAAGCTGGAGTGCCCATCTTGCTAAACGGCCGGTGGGAGATTTTAAGCTGAAAAGCCACTTTAATGGTTGATGGTCAGTTAAAACTGATATCTCTGAACCTTCGATGTAGCCACGAAACTTTTTAACAGCCCAAACTACAGCTAAAGCCTCACGCTCAGTTGTCGAATAATTCCTTTCAGCAGGAAGAAGTAGGCGACTAGCATACTCTATAGGGTGCTCATTTTCTTTCTCCCCCTGGAGTAGAACAGCTCCGAGTGCGTAATTGCTCGCGTCAGTTTTCAAGAAAAATGGTTTGCTTTCATCAATTTGCTGCAAAATTGGTGGTGATGCCAAAAATCTTTTTAAGTTGTTAAACGAATCTTGCTCTGTGTTACTCCATTTCCATTTCATATTTTTTTTTTGTTAGATTTGACAAGGGTTTCGAAATATCAGCAAAATTCGGTATGAATCGTCGATACCAAGAGCATGTTTGTAAAAATGAAATTAATTGTTTTAAGTTCTTCGGACGTGGTCTTTGCGAAATCGCTGATGTTTTCTCTGGGTCCGGTTTCAGTCCTTTAATAGTTAGCATGTGACCTAAATACTTCACTTCTGGTCTGCAAAAATTACATTTTTCGCGATTTAACTGAAGTTTAAACATTTTTATTCTTTCAAATGTTCTTCTAAGATCTTTGATGTGGGAGTCGAAATCTTTTGAGCAAATAATTATGTCATCTAAATATGCTAATATGACAATTTGTGGCAAACCATTTCGAAATTTGTCTACAAGTCTTTGAAATGTCGCAGGTGCATTTTTGAGCCCAAAAGGCATTCTATTAAATACGTAAATACCAAAAGGCGTTGTGAATGCTGTTTTTGGTTTATCTGTCTCAGACATTTTAATTTGCCAATATCCTGCTTTTAAATCTATGGTAGACATGAAAGAAGATACTTTTGCAGCTTGCAGCAAATCATCCATTCTTGGAGGTGGGTATTTTGTCCGTAACGGTGATTGAATTTAGGCGACGATAATCGACACATACCCTAATTCCTCCACTTTTCTTTGGAATTAATACAACCGGAAACGCCCAGGGCGACTCCTCTTCTTTGATTATTCCATTTCTTAGCATATCATCAATTTCGATTTTAAGTTTTTCTCTCATAACCGGTGAAATGCGATATGGAGAGCACGAAACAGGCGGATGTGTGCCTGTGTTAATAAAATGTTGAATATCTGGAACTGTCTCCGTGGTATTTTCAAAGAGTGATTTAAATTCCTTTAGTAGATTTTCTAGAATAACTTTTTCACTTGCCGATAGGTTTGAACCTTCAGAGTTTTTAAGTTTTAAGTCAAAAGAGTTTATATCTATTACATGAGATTTATCTAATTTTACTAATTCATCCTCAATTCTGGTTCTTTTTAGTGGTGGAAAGAGATCCCAGTCATATACGTCGGTTTCTAAGTCGTCTGGAATACTACCTTCAAATATTTTCTTGATACCACCAGGGGAATAATCATATGTTGATGCATTTTCCACATAATTAGGGGTATATTTACCGTTACTTGAATTTGTGTTTGAGTTTTCGAACCGCGTTAGAAAATTTGCAATGTTGTCATTTTCAACAATGTTCGCATGAGTTAGTGGGATAGCTTTTGTTAAACTTGGTTTAGAGAGTTTAAATTCAAAATGTGTTGCAGGATCGTCTTTGAAATGCCAATTTCGTTGGGCTAGATCTAAAACAATTCCAGCCGATTAAAGTTCGATTAGCACGTGCTTTTGGCAGACAGACGAATCGAATTCGTTTAAAGCGCTCCCCAATCCAAATATGCACGATTGTAGAATAGACAATTTCTTCACGTGGTATACCATCTGCAAGAATAATTTCTGCTGAAACTCGACCTCCTTTTCTTTTAATTTTTGAAAAAGGGCAAAACCAGCGACGCTTGTGCGAGCAGCAGTATCAAAGTATGCTTCACCTTTTAGACCATTGATATTTATATCGACCGTGGGGACATCTCTTCCAACTATAGTGGTATGGATTCCATTAAAATCAAGCTTTTCTGGGCTATTTATGGGATTTTTTTATTGCAATTTGGACAGTTTGAGCGGTAATATCCAGCTGAGCCACAGCCATAACAATTTAAAGTGATTTCCTTAGCTTTAGGGTTTCCCTTTCGGTCGGCTTCAATCTTTTTATAGCATGTGTCTGATGTGTGGTTCTTTTTCCTACAAATAGAGCAACGTACTGAGAGCTTATCAGCAACATCAGCCATCTTTTGTTTGGGCTCTTTGTTCTCTTGTATGAGCATTTCAACTTCTCTATCTTTTTGCAATAAGTCTTGGAAAGAATTAATGCTTTCTCTGGGGATTTTTCCTCCAATTGAAAGGATTAATTGTGAAAAGATTATATTAAGCATTGTGTTTTCAGATAAACGTTCGGAAAGTTGAGCAAAAATTCTACGTTTTTTACATATAAAACTATCTGTGGACTCGAACAATTTCTGCCTTTCCTGATTGATTTCCGCAAATAATCGCCAATCTGGTTTCGGCGGGGAAAAGGCCTTTCTCAATAAGTCAATTGCCGTTTCAAAGTTTTGGGCTTCGTTTTTCACGACTTGCCACCAAGTGGAAGCGTAACCCTCTAATAATAGGGGCAAACTTAATAAAGCCATTGCATCAGGAACATTTTCTGCTTCTTTGTAGACTAATATTGTAGCAATGAAATCATCGATTTTAGTGGCACTTCGTCCGCCACTAAATCTGGCACTACCGTTTATGACAATTAGATCTATTGTCTGCAAATCCTCTCTTCACCCAATGAAGATTATTTTTCGAAGATCCAAACAACAACAGACTACAGCAGAATAAATTAAATGTTTATCTGGTTTTCTCCAAGACAATAATAGCAACTGGACTGCTGGGTTATAGTTGATGGACACTTCTGGGCAAGATTTCTTCAGGCTTTGAAAATTATATTGTTTGTAGTTTGTTGAAGGTTTTATTTTAGTTGGGCGCCAATGTAGAGAATGAGACTCGTTTACTTGAGTATGGTTATATAAAAATAAAAGGGTCTATCAGACGGAAACGTCCTAATGGACCACAAATATTTAAATATTTTTTTTTTATTATTGATATGAGGCTGGAACAAACGGTCTAAGCGTTCTATTCGCCCACATATATTTAATTTTTTTATAGAGGTTTTATTTATATAAATTTGTAAAGAAAAGACTGAAGGGTTTTTATTGAATTTGTCTTTATTGTTCGACTGCCAGAAATAGAATGGACAAATTTTATGTTTGTTACGATCTTATAATCAAAAGTTTTAATAAGTATCAATAATGGAAAAAGAGAATCGAGTGATATGCGTTGGGAAATAAACAGTTAATTACAATAATAGATATTTGCAAATTAATACAAGAATGATCAATATGTAAAACGTTGACAAACAGAATTTAAATATGCAAGAGAAACAAATAATTAAATGCACTCAATATACATATATTCAAAGAATAAAATACAGTTGAGGCAAAAATAATGGTAACGCAAATAACATTGATTGAACACAAATAATGAATTTAAGCAAAAGATAACATTAATAATGAAATTGATGATAATCGTCCTGTTACAAATTTAATTTTTCAATTAAATTATATTTTTATTTAGAGATAAATGTGAAGCATGTAGAAATTTTTGACTGCGCGGAGGGTTGAACTTACGTTTCGATAGCTCCCGCTAATCTGATCAGAGTGCTTTACCGCTTAGCCCACTCGACCAAAGTCTGGTGTTTACAGTCAAGAGCTGAATATCATATACTTTTAATCAATTCATACTGTCACTCTTAGAGCTATATTTCATTTGATAGTTATTGATATTCAGCTCTTTCTTTGTCTTGTGTTAATCTTCTTTTTATTATTTCTCTATTCTAGTATGTAATTATCAATGATAATATGTAATATCAATGATAATTCATGAAAGGGTTCGCTTGAAGTTTTGTGGAAAGTGCCAATTGGGCGGAAAGGTGGTACGATATGAGCTGTTATATTTGAAAGTAGTATAAGTCCATTTTTTCATGTATCGAGGTACTTAAGGGTTTGCGTTTGAGTTAGCATAAAAATATTGGCGAACGATCATCTATAAGAGTAATGTTTTTACCACTCTACACCCTTTAAATTTTATTATAAAAAATTAATCATTACAATTATTTAGAAAAATATTCGATTTTTTACCTCCAAACGGACTTATACCACTTTTAAAAATAACATATTATAAGAAATAAAAACAAAACCACATTTAAGTCAATATTTTTATAGACATTTGCTTTACTCGAATGGATTCTTAAGCTGAAAAATAATTAGCATGAAGACATTTAAATATACGAATAACCAAGTTTATTAAAAGTTAATTTCATTTACATACATACATACATACATACATACGTACATTTACATACATAATACAATAATACCGTTATCTTCTTAGCATGTTGTTTTTAATAATTTGTCACTAGCTAAGTTACATACATAGTATGTCTGCTAAAATGCAGTGTTATAATAATCAAATAATAATTGCAATATGAAAGTAGTTATAATTATAATTATTAGAAATGGACTTATTTCACTTAAAAAAAAGATTTTTACGATACCATTATACAGTTTATATAAATTTGTTTATTTTATGGCCAAATCGCACTCCATTGAATAGATGATAACAAATATGGATAGAAGGTACTTTTGGACCTAATTGAAGTTAACGTTAACTCATTTTTTTTAAGAAGAGGACTTATACCACTTTCAAAAATAAGAGCTCATACTATTGATTATCGCATAACTCCACCAATTCTTAACTGGTTTTCAAACTTTTTTATTTGAAAGGACATGAAAGGTTTGGTACTATGCAAAATTACGGACGGATACACAATTATTAGACCCCACACAAAATTGCGTCCGCTTTGCAATCTGTTCAATGGATCTTTGTATTGAAATCGGTTTTTTCAGAAGTATTTCGTCCATATTGCTAAACCAGACAGACGATAAATCACGCATTAAAGATTGCTCCTCAATATGTTTAAAGCCCGTATATCGCCGGGTGGAAAAAAGCTAGTAGTAGTCCACTTTCCACAAATTTCAAGCAAACCCTTTAAACAAAAAAATGCTTGACGGAATAAAGTTTCCTCACCGATTTTCAAAAAAATATTAAAGAATAAAACTGCAGGAAAACATTTTCATAACAAAGGAGAATTTTGAAAATCGGTTCATAAATGATAGAGTAAAGCAAGGGGCGGGGGAGAGCAAATTCCGCCTCTGATTTTATAAAATAAAAATATGGGACCAAACTGCAAGCAAACCCTTTCAAACCAATAAAGAATTTTGAAAGTCGGTTGGAAAATGACAGAGTTATGCGTGTTATCCCCTCATGTCCTTTCAAATAAAAATTTTTTAAAACCAGTCAAGAAATAGCGGAGTTATGCGATAATCAATATTCGGGCTAGCTCTTTTTCCGTCCGGTTGCCACTTTCAAACAAAAACAACGTTTTTTGAAAATGACAGAGTAACCCAGCAAAAAAAGTCGGAACTAGTTCCAAAGATTTACCATTTTCATTACATACCAATCACCACAGGTACTGAATTTAATATTCTAAGGTTGTTGTTTATGTCAAAAATTATTCTAGACAGCCTTTTAATCGCATACCATTCATTTCTTTGGATTACTACCGTCCTATGACAACCACGGCCTAAATTCATTGATGTTTCACCAGAAATAGAACTACTTTGAGCTGAGTTCATCAATGATATAACTAATGATTTGTATTTGAATTTTTTGCTGGGAATGCTTGATGGGATAAATTTCCCCACCGATTTTCGAAAAAAGTTTACAGAATAAAACTGTAGGCAAACCTTTTCAAACCAAACAAAATTTTTGAAAATTGGTTAACAAATGACAGAGTTAAGCTTTTGGGGGGTTGAGCAAATTTTGCCACTGATTTATAAAAAAAAATTATGGGACCAAACTGCAAGCAACCCCTTTTAAAGCAAAAAAGGATTTTGAAAATCGGATGAAAAACAAGAGTTATGCGTGGGGGAGGTTTGGACCCATATTATCCCCTCTCGGTCCAAAATCCAAATCAGCCTATATTAATAGTGGGCTAATAAATTTATTAGAAGAAACACCTCAAAGCAATTTTAAAACAATACAAAAATATATGTGTTATGGCTTTATGTGCCATTATGAGCAAATCGAACCGGAGACATATGACAAAATGTAAAGAATTTGAAAAAAAACTATAGAAGAAATGCCCGATGATGAGTTTTATAGACATTTTCGTATGCAAATTTCAACATTTAAGGTAAGAACCAGTATCTAATTATATACATACATAAATAGCATATGTGGGCACATGGTGATATTATATTTTCTTAGACTGTACAATATGCTACAGCCGTTATGGAAAATCTCTGTTACTGGCCGTCCCAGCACTTCACTAAAGGAGTCGTTGTATGTCGCTATTTGGAAACTTGGAAACCAAAACAGCTTCCGAGAAATTAGCGACCGATTTAATATCGGTCGTGGTACTGTTTATAGAGCATTTGTTAACACTATATGCCTAATTACACAGTTGAAAAGCAAAGTAATTAAGTTTCCTTCGAGTGAATTAGAATAAGAAAGAACTATGCGACATTTTGAGGAGAGCCGTTCACACCCATTACCATTGTGCTGGGTTGCATAGACGGCACCCATATTCGGATAATGCAGCCGAAGAAGGACAGCATAAGTTTTTATATCCGAAAGGGAACATATTCCGTAGTAGTACAGGTACGACAAATGAAATGCAAATGTAATTCGCCATATATAGGGTTGCCATCCGTCTTCTTTTTTAGGGCGTGCGGGGTGGTCCTAATTCTTTTTTGGCAATTGTTCGGAATCCTCCTACTTCTTACAATTAAGTTTTTGAAGCTGCTTAATTATTTTTAAGGCTTATTTTTCTACTGAACAACAACTGAGAGGAATTTTATATAACAACGAGTTATAGCACAAAGTTATCTACCTCGTATAAAATGCAAAGAGAAACTAAAAACTGAAGACTACAAAGTCATTTAACAAAACTACTCGAAAGGGATCATAGATCAAAATCGCAAAAATTTGTGATTTACTTGGTATTGGTTCTTAATGAAAGATTTGATGCTCCGGTACTGAAATATATTGTTTATCAACAATGCTTGATCATTGATAAAATAATGAATATTTCAATGGCAGCTTTATATTCTGCAACTATGTATTGCTAACGCAGTCACCCTTACACCTCGTAGAAGTTCAGTTAAGTCTACAAAAAGTAGGCTTTGGAGTCCTCGTCCAGACTAAACTGTAATTCTTCTAAAGAAGAAGTGGCGAGATACCTAAGAAATTCTAGCACATTTAAAGATGCACATCCGCTTATTTTCTTATTTTCCTGGCGCAATGTCGTCATATACTCAAACTAGAAAACAATTGTCAGTAGCGCTTTAGTTTTCAAGTGAGTTCTGTCGCATCTGGGAGATCATTATCTACTACAGGATTTGTTCAAACAGACTTATGAAATCGTCTTCCTCCGAATGATTTGAGAATGGTTTGGTTCGGCCAAAAAGCGTATCGATACTTCTCTAAATTTTATCATTAATTTATTTAAATCTCTATTAAAGTTCTGTTTATACGCTGAAATTTATATTTTTTCGAGAATTATTCAATACAAAGATGTCATAAAAAATTTTAAGAAATTGAAGTCGTGACATTTTTTCTACCCCGTTTGATTCTCTACACCTCTTGCCAATAAAACAAAATTTAATGCAACTAATTTCATAAAATATTTCATCGTGTAAATTCAGTCTTACATTGATACTTTTGCATTGTTGGAAGTATTGCCGTTGTTATTTCAAATGAGTGTTTTTTTTGTTATTTATTTATGTATTTATAAAAATATTGTCCTCTTTTTTGGACGAAATGTCCTCGTTTTTGTGGTTGCCGTTGCCATCGTCATTTTCTCAAAATGGAAATGGCAACCGTAGCCATATATTAAATGTTATCTTTTTATTAAGGCCGTCGTCAATAGCGAAATGAAATGTACTCATGTTTTTTGTCGGTTATCCCGGTCAATGCCATTGACTAATGAACAAGGGTGTTTGTTGAACAAGCTTTCGGTATTTTAAAAAAGAAGTTTCGGGCTCTTAATTATTGGAGATCACTAACTTTAGATTAATTAAATATATAATAATATCATGTATTGTACTTCATAGCTGCATGTCTCCACTGGCAATATTTATTTCCAAATATAAGAAATAACGTTGGCAGAATAACAGCACAAATATGTTCATGTATAGGCCATGATCCAATAATACAGGTCGTATTGAAAGTACATATGGCTATTTCGCCGCGTTGGCTGTGTCTGTCAATTGTTTTTTAATCGTGTGTTTTTAAATGATTAGTAAGGCATAGACACTTTTATGTGGCAATAAACAAAAGAAAGCATTTATTTTATGCATATGAATTGTGATCACAGTTGTTAAAAGTACATTTTAAATAAATTTTCGTCTTCTGTTTTTGACATATACGGCCAACCAGGCGAATTGATATTGTGTTTGTTGTATTATTACCACCACCTGTAAAATGAATTCGCCTTGGTATAGGCTTATGTTTTGAGCATGGTAGAATAATCAGGTAGTGGTGAAGCGTTAACGAACTTTTTTTTTGAGTTCGACTCTGTCAAAAGTTGTTTATGTTATACCAACACACACCCACACTACTGAAAAAAACATGGCGAAGTAAACACACACATGTGAACATATAAATTTTTGTTCAAATTTTCTTTTGTGCTTTTTGACAACCTGGAACATAAACAACAATGAAAAGCCGTGTTGTTTTTGCTGTTGTTGGGTTGTTGTAGCTTCGCTACTACCTGTAGTATAATTCTACCATGGTTTTGAGCTATAGAGCACGTATTGTGGTATTGGACATAAATTTAAAAAATTCACTGCGAATGGATCGATGTTTTTTGTCTTTATTTTAATTTATTTAAAACTGTTTTATTTTAATTTGCTTTATATAATTTAAAAAAAATTGTGTTTTTACCACAGCTACAAGCTTCTTTTGTTTGATGCACCAAACAACAAATGCCGATCAAATTTGACCGCTTATGTACAACATTATTTCTTGAACATAACTGCACAACCTAAATCAGAGCGTTAAGCGTCGCGTAAGCAGCAGGGTACGCTTTTACAATAAATTCAAAGTAAATATTTTGTGGTAAGATGTACTGTAAATAGGTACCCTGTTGCTATGGTACGCGACGCTAAACGTTCTGATTTATATATTTTTTTAATTTTAAATTGTTTGGCGGAGAATTCTATCTCACAAATTGCCAGGTTATACACCAGGAGAGCTTCCGTCATGTACTGCCGCCCGACCTATACCGTCATATAGGAAGGAGGAATCCAAGCTTCCACTCCCAAGTTTAAAAATCCATAAATTGTCTAAAACTAGTGCATGTGACTAATGGCCACCGACGCGAAACTGTACACGACACCGTTAACCGACGCCAACCACTACACACATGTGATCGAATCGCAAAACTCTCGAAGACAAATAAACGAACAGTTGGCATTTACGAAGTAATTGCCATGGACACTTGATGTTGACTCGTCCAGAGCTGCTTTACGACTGTTGAACAATTATGTCGGAATTTATTTGCAAATAAATGTTTCTGCTGTTCACACGTGAACATATGATGTTGGAAATAGAATATGACAGATGAGAACATAATTATTTCCTAGGTTATTGCTCGTGGAGACCCCAGTAATATTATATTGACATATGAATATTATATTGACACATTAACAGAAGACAGTTTACCACACGATGAAAACCCCTCTCCTCAGCCGACACCTACTGAACCAGATGAAGCAAAAAGAAAACAAGAGAATTAGACTAACAACATTACTATCTGCATAAAAATATATATTTATTATTCAAATAAAGTTAACAAAAGAAACTTATAAATTCATTAATTCACGTTTATATGTACTTTTAATATCACTAACTTAAAAAAATAACTTCAAAGTACACCACAAGATTTTAATTAGTACTACTTCGGTTCAAAATGTCTGATAAAACTTCACTCAACTTTTTAATTTCCTCTATTTTTTCTTTCTCAATGCTTAACTTTTCCTTTTCGCACTTCAGAAATTTATTCATAAGATCCTTGCCGTCGTCACTTTCATTTCGAAGAAATTCTAAGATTTCACACCAAGCTCGTTTACGTGGAGGCTCTTGTGGGCTCGTTGCAGCGTCGGAGGCGGTCAGTGAATCATGGTTTTCTGATAGTACGCATTCCAATGAGCTTTCTAAGAAGTTTTGAGGAACAGTGACATCACTACGAGTACCATACACTTCAACCATAACTTCAAAAAACTCCCAGGACGTCGATGCTTCTCCTGATGTGCCATTTCTTTTCATTGTGCGCGTGTATGTTACCATAAAATTCAAATATTTGCGCATAATCTCGTCCCTAGTGAAAGGAAATTCATGATCAACAGCTTTGATTTCGCGCAGCACCTTCTCCCATAAAACTAGGCGCTTTTTTTCTTTGAAGCAAATCGTGTTCGTTATCAAGTCGCTTTTTTAGCAAAAGCAGCTTTCTTTCGAACGACCACTTCTTTTCTCTAACAACATAAGACAATAAAAAAATAATAATATAATATTAAAATTCTATGGAAAACAAAGTTACGTATCGTTGTCAGCCATTGTTAATAACACCACAGAAATGAAAAACACCACAATTGTATTTTGAAGCATATGTCAACAATGTATCATTAAATTAAACGATGCATAGTTTGCTTATTGTGTATCGTATATTTTTTTGTGCTCCTGATGAACATATCCGGTGAGTACTGGTTTAACTAACATATAAGTGTAAGATGATGCTAACGTAACTTATTTGATGTCATTTAAAATTTTGTCATTTATTTTTTAATATGGCGAGCTGACAACTTTTTTAATTCTTTCTTTGTTTTCTTGAATTTACTGTTTTTATTGTTTTTATTTAAATACGTTTCGATATACCGAAATATCGATGTTTTTAAAAAATATATCGATAATGTTCAAAAATATCGATACGATATATATCGGTACATTTTTTCCATTTGCCCATCACTATATCTAGATATTACGGTTCACGAGATAGAAGCTTGTGACTGATGGACATCGCATAGAAAACTAATAATAATGTATGAAAAAACTAATTACAACAATACAAAAAGTATAAAATTACAACAAACACATGACGTACACAAAATCTAAGAACACTTTTTATGTACGAATAACGTATTAACATACACTGTTTCACAAATAAGATCGCTGGTGGACGAGTAAGTGATCAGACTGGCATGCAGAAGGTGGTGTGTTCGATACCTGTTCTTTTTAAAACATTTTTAAAATATACATTTATGATATACATACATAGTAAATATATATATTTTTTTTTGTCCGTATCTCAGCCATTTACGGACTGATTTCGATTATTCTTTACAATAAGGTTCTCAGAGCTGAATTTGACAGATTAATTGAGTATAGAGTACAGTCAGACGTATAGGGTCATATAAATCCATATAAACATGAAAATCATAAAACAGATATATCTTTGTTATATATGAACCGATTTGACTAAATTTTACATTTAAAAATCTTCGGGAAAAATCAGTCACGCGACTTCAATATTTAGGTCCATAAGATATCTAGGGGCTCTAAAAAATACCTTTCAACATCAGACAGAAAACGGACACGCGGTGACCGCTAATTCGACTCACATCTATATAAGGATCACGAATATATATATACTTTATGGGGTCGCAAGTGATTATTGTAGAAATTAGAAACGGAATGACAAACCTAAATATACCCTTACAGTTTTTAGTGAAGGTTATAAAACAAATTTAAAAATTTGATAAGAAATGCGAAGCGCAAGTCCTGGAGAACTTTCTGCAGTGGTATAGAGGGTACATCTGAGACCTGTCGAATTCAAAAAATCCTATCAACCACCCCTACAACCATGGGTTTCATTAAGAAACCATGTGGTAGGTGCACAACCAGCGGACATGAGACTCTTGAGGTGCTCATGGAACGCATTTCCCTGGCTGCATCCCCTACTCGGGAGAATGCTTGACCGTTACTTCAAATTGCCAAATGCCACAAATCGCCGTAAACAGGGAAAGGCTTATGTGGGCGATAAATAGTTTTGGCCCGTTCAAATCACCGGGTCCGGATACCAGCCGATCTACAGCAAAATGCGGAAATAATTGCGCCATGGCTAATAAGGATATACACAGCCTGCTTTCGGCTGTCGTATATACCAGCTTCATGGACTAGGTGTTCGGTAGTATTCATCCCCAAAGGGGGCAAAACTTCTCATACCTCCCCGAAAGACTTCAGACCTATTAGTCTGTCGTCCTTCTCAAAACCATGAAACGGATCGTCGATCTCCATTTCAGAATAGAGATAAATCCGAACCTGCCATCAGCCTCTCAGCACGCCTACACCAAAGGCAAATCGGTTGAGACTGCGCTCCACTCGCTCGTTGGCTTCGTCGAGAAATCAATGGAGCAGAAGGAATATGCATTCGTGGCCTTCCTAGATATTGAAGGTGTTTTCAACAATGTGAAACCAGAGACCATTATAATGGCTCTACGTATACTGAATATTCATCAGTCGATAATAAGCCTAGTCTGGAATATACTAACCTATAGGGTTATTGTATTCACTCTGGGCGGGCTAAAATCTGCAAGGCAGCAACCCGAGGTACTCCGCAGGGAGGGGTTCTGTCCCCTCTTCTGTGGAATCTCGCTTTAAACTCGCTGATTATGGAACTTGATTCCAAGCTGTTTAAAACCGTGGCATATGCCGACGATATATCTGTGGCAGTTACTGGAAAATACCCGGATACCCTCTCACAGCGACTGCAGGATTCACTGGGAACTATCAGCAGGTGGACTACCGAAAGTGGTCTCAGTGTTAACCCTCAGAAAACGGATCTCGTACTCTTCACAAAAAGATACAAGATACCATCCTTTCCACTTCCGATTCTAAACGGAATTGAACTTAGGCTGTCTGACAGTGCGAAGTACCTGGGAATATATCTGTAAGGTCACGATGGCCATATATACATGTAGAAGGGCCATTGGGAGGAACTGGGGAATAAATCCAAAGAACTCGAAATGGATCTTCAGCATGGTAATAAAGCCCATACTGACATATGGCGCGCTAGTATGGTGGACTGCATTAGACATGATCACTTATTGTCGGATCATAGAAAGGATCCTGCGTACATCAGCTTTGATGATTACAGGCGCTCCACGCACCACCCCATCAAAAGCTCTCTTCACAATATTGCATTGGCTGCCAGCTGATCTCATGGTCAGACAACTGGCCATGAACTCTGCGATCAGGCTCGAGGCAGCAGGTGCATGGAAAAAGGCACCCAAGGGACACGCCAACATTTTGGAACTCCTAAACGGTCTGCCGGAAAACATTGATTATTGCTCACCTATTCCTCTGCCTGATAAAAGATTTACCGTAGTGCTCTCGAGCACGTCCTCCCCTCGTCAGGGGGACGTGCTAGAGATTTACACGGACGGGTCTAAATCGGACGTGGGAGTGAGTGGCGGCGTCTTTATTCCCCGTTATCAACAGAGAATTAAGTTTAAGCTACAGGATAAATGTAGCGTGCTACTGGCCGAAATATCAGCCATAAAAAGAGCAGCTAAATGGATGAGGTACTATAGGATATACGACGAGGATATCCAAATTTGTACGGACAGCAAAGCTGCGATCAAGTCTCTATCGGGTGTTGACACGACATCAACTTTGGTGTATGAATGCCGGATGTCTGTAAATGAGATAGCGAGATAGCTAGAGATACTCTGGGTCCCAGGGCATAGCAATGTGCCCGGAGACACTTCTGCGGACGAATTAGCCAAATCCTTGGCTCGAATGAACACTCGAGACACGGACCAAATGGTAGGCGTACCACTAAACTGCTGCAAATCTCATATTCAGCAAGAACTTTTTGGGATCGAACAGACCAGATGGTCAAACGAGGTCACCTGCTCGATTTATAGGTTAATATGGCCCCAATATGATTGTAGTAGATCTGCAATCCTGGAGGGGATCCCTCGGGGGCAAATACGCACACTTGTGGCGGTAATTACGGGGCACTGTTTATTTGGTGCGCACGCTAGGAGATTGAATCTACCGTATAATGATTTCTGTAGAAGTTGTCATAATGAGGAGGAGGAAGAAAATGTAGAGCACCTCCTCTGTGTATGCCCCGCCCCCTTTCCGATCAAAGGGTGGCTTCACTGGGCAGACGGCTGCTTCAGGATCTAGCAGCCTTATCAAACTGCAACATCAGACGGATAAACTCTTTCATTCGATCGTCGGGTTGTTTCAGCACTGATCCGAATAGGGAAACGTAGTAAGGGGGTTTCTACTTATTTTTCACGTTCCCGCTTCAGGTAACACAACGGGACCTATAGGGACCCAAGTGGGCTGGTTTTTAAATCTTTAAAACTGGCAACCTGTACAACCTTACCTAACCATAAAAATCATAAGCAGTAGCAATATTTAGGCAAATATAGATACAACTACTACATAAAATATACAGTTATATAGCCCTAAAATATCCCCAAATACCATTTTTGCACCCTATATTTCCTCCTAACTACTTTTTACTCCCTAAAGTTAACCCTAACCGCAAAATTAAAGCCTACATTTAGGGTGAAAATCCTTAACTTGGCAACACTGATTATCGCCCACAAAAATAGAAATTAACTTCGAGTATGATCGTGGAAAAGTACAAAAACGAGACTTAATCTGAAAAGCATACACGATTCCAGACATGTACGTGACTCCACTCAATATTATAGAAATACAGTTATTTATTTTGACATCTGTATAACAATATAAATTTAATTATTTAAAAACTCGATACATATGTAAAGGGTCCGCCATATAACGTTTTTTTTTTCAACTACTGCTTATTTCGTGAATGGTAACACTTAGCTCATGTCTGATTTGACAGGTAATTAGTTTTATCCTTCCGCTGAACGAATATGGTTGTGTATACGCTTGCGAATATGGTTGGTTATGGGCCTCCAATCGACTTACAGAAGATGCCGATTTTGCCAAAAAAAAAAAAATCATCTTTTCAGATGAAGCTCATTTTGATCTTGGCGGGTATGTAAACAAGCAAACTTGTCGCATTTGGAGCACAGAAAACCCGCACGCATACATTGAAAAGCCGACGCACCCAAAACGAGTCACTGTTTGGTGCGGATTTTGGTCCAGAGGCATAATTGGGCCATTTTTCTTCGAAAATGAGGAAGGAGTGGCCGTTACAGTCAATGGCGATCGTTATCGGGCCATGTCGAACGAATTTTTGTTCACAAAAATTGAAGAGGAGGATATTGGCAACATTTGGTTTCAACAGGACGGCGCACCGTGCCACACAGCCGAAGCTACACTCGATGTTTTGCGCCGTGTTTTTGAAGATCGCATTATCAGCCGCAGAGCTGATGTCGTTTGACCACCTCGGAGCTGCGATTTGACACCGTTGGACTATTATTTGTGGGGTGCCGTCAAAGATAAGTGTTACGCCGACAAGCCAGAGACAATTGACACTTTAAAGGACAATATTCGTGAAGCCATTTGTGAAATACAGCTGCACACAATCGATAATGTGCTTAAAATTTGGACCGATCGTGTAGGCTACTGCATGGCCAGCCGAGGCAGCCATTTGAATAAAATTATTTTTTATTATTAACCGGAAGGATTGTACTTTCAAATAAAAAAAGAAATTTGAGAAAATATTCAGTAGTTTTTTTATAGCATTTTCAAAAAAAAAAAGTTATCTGGCGGACCCTGTATATATTGCAAAATTTAAATTTTGTAATTTTCCTTTTTATTTTACAATAAAAAGTATTTCTAAGCACTAATTTGCTTTACATATTTTGTTATATTGTCAACACTGTCTCTGTTTTGTAGCCAACAAAAATAGAAATTAGTTTAATTTGACTACACAACAACAGTAGCATGGAAAAAAAGCTGTATTCGTGTAGTTGTGAAAATAATCATCTTCATATACACACATGTCTTCCATTTTTGATATTTTGTAGCCTGCTGTAGTGAAAGTGTTAAAGCATATAGTAGCAAGCGCATTAAAATTTGGTGTGAGCTAATTTGAAGGCAACGCAAGACCATAGGTAAAAAATTGGCGAGATAGCTGCGAGGAAACTCCCCATGCAAAGTAATTAATAATTACGTAATATCTGGAAAGCTATGATAGCAATAGGCTTCAAATTTATCATGAGTTAATTATAAGGCAAGATGTAAAGATAGGTAAAAAGCTGGCGGAGTACGTGCGATGGAAGGAGTACTTCCCATACAAAGTAGTTAATAATTACGTGCTATCTGGAAAGCCATGATAGTAAGTCAGAAAATTTTGTATGCGGTAATTTCAAGACAAGATGCGAAGATGGGTAGAAAACTGACATGTTATGTGCGAGGGTGGGGTACCCCCATGCAAAATAATTAATAATTACACTATGCAACAAGAGAAATGCCAAATAATACCACTATACTTTTTGCGATTTGTTATGGTCACCTAACTACGAAAACAGACGGAATTTAAATTTCTATGGATAGATATTTTTTGCATTTTTTAATTTCAGATATTTGAAGAGTCTGCTCTACCGATTTTAGCGGGAGTTGAGATCGAATTGTCTAATCTTGTGGAAAAAAACTTAAAAAAATTTGATTAACTATATACTCAACGGTTAAGGAATTGTTATGTCGTAGTCCCAAAAAGAAAATTTTCGAACAATTTTACTCGATCACACATGCGGTAATTCGGCCCCTTATGTATATCTCCACTTCTTGCTTAGAAGAATTATAGATTAGTCTGGACAGGGGCTCCAAAGGCTATTTCTTGTAGACTTAAGAGAAGTTGTTCGAGGTGTAATCTACATTAAGGTCAACTTATTTTTGATATAGAAGCAGTAGACTTCAAATTAAATATTGGTTTTTTTTATTGAGAATCAAGTTGTAGGGTACCTCTTACCCATATAGTCATACAATATACAAAGTGAGTACTGACCAACTTCAACTTGTAGAGTGTATTCAAACTAAAAGACGATTGAATTACAAAATTTCAAGTGCGTCAAAAGACTATTCGCATATTGTTACCATATGATATTTCTTTAAATGCAAATAAATGTAAAAACATATGTATATTTGTAATTTAAGTGTAATTTAAGAATATTGAGTGATTTAGAAATCACTCAATACTAGACAAGTAAAATAGTATATAAGCAGAAGAAATTGTATGAATAAAGCAGACTTTAATTTGACAAACAATATCGGCCTGTTTTATTTTTAAAGTTTCAAACGTTCCGGCAGTTCTTTTGAACGCCTAAGTTTTAGCTGAAACCCTTTCAGCTGTTTAAAATAAATATAAGGGCTATAGGGCATTACACTATTCAGAACACTTACACCTCCTTTACCCCCACAAAGTATTGTGGATAAATAATACGTTTCATTAACAAATCAACAAATCTTTCATTAAGAACCTATACTAAGTTAGTCACTAACTTTTGCGATTTCGATTTAAGCTCCTTTTCTGTTCATGGATTTGTAATGTTGTCTAATCATTTTCAAAGGCTGTTAACTGAAGAAATCGTGTGGTTTTGTTAATTGACTTTGTAGTCTTTTCGATGTAACGCTAAATTTTAACTGTCTATTACATCATTATCCATTTTCCAGTAGTAAGTTCTAATCTATCGTTTTTACAGGAAACGTCACTCAATTGTTTTAAGGCTATGTACAGACGATTGTCAGTTCTTACAATATTGTAAGTAAAATGTGCAAAAAAATGCTTACAATCGTCTGAACTGAAAATTTTTGTCTGACAACGTTGGCAGAAAAAGCATTGTCAGTCGATTTTAATACTACCTGCTGACAAAAAATTGTCAGACATCTCACAATCGTGTGAACACATCGCGTTACCATTGTCAGATTATTGGCAGACAATTGTCAGAAATTTTTTTGTCAGATGTGCGAAGTTTCTGCATCTGACAATGGCGTCATTGCAGCACTGCACACATATTTTTTAGAGAAAAATTAAAATAAGAAAAATTATGCAGTTAAAATAGTTAAAGTTGTTTCTTTATGTTTAATAATAATTTATATTTTTACTTTTTAAAGTTAACAGAAGCACAGATGATAAATAATTGATGATTTCTGTTAAATGATATGCGTCTGGGAGCGCCAAATAACAGATCTGACAATTTTTGCATCTGACAATCGTGTGAACTGCCAATTTCTTTACTGACAATATTGTCAGATAAATTTATTGTCAGACAACTGTCTGCCAATAAATTGTAAGCGTTTCTAACAACTTTGATACAGCCGTGTGAACTAACAATATACCTTGTACTGACAATTATTTATTGCCAGTACATCGTCAGCACATTGGCAGATCTGACAATATTGTAAGATCTTACAACCGTCTGTACAGGGCTTAATACAGTCTACAATTTTTAGCCGATTTTCATAGTACATATTTAGTTTATTTTATCTAAACACATTTGCCTTTAAAGACAATGGTCAAAAGTTCAATATTTTGCAGTTTTGAATTTTTATAAGCTTTTAGAAAAAAATATTGGTAAATTTAAAAAAAATTAATTTTTCATTTCTGTTTTACGAATAACTAAGAAACCATTGATTTTTTTAGCTCACCATATTAAGATGATTTAAAACAAATTTTGTTGGTAACCCGATAGTGTTTTATTGGTCGACGTCGGACATACTGCCTTCGAGTTATGGTGAATTATACTGGTATACCTCGTGAAAATATAAGTTAAGCTATGTACAAACGGTTGTCAGTTCTTACAATATTGTAAGTAAAATGTGCCAAAAAGTTCTTACAATCGTGTGTACTGAAAATTTTCGTCTGACAACGTTGGCAGAATAAGCATTGTCAATCGATTTTAATACTACCTGCTGACAAAAAGTTGTCAGACATCTCACAATAGTGTGAACGCATCGCGCTGCCATTGACAGATTATTGGCAGACATATTTCAATTGTCAGATGTGCGAAGTTTTTGCATCTGACAATGGCGTCATTGTCAGACTTCTTTATATTGGCAGAAAATAAAAGAAACTATGCAGCTAAAATAGTTAAAATTGCATCTTTATGTTTAATACTAATTTATATTTTTACTTTTTAAAGTTAACACAAGCACAGATGATAAATAATTGATCATTTCTGTTAATTGTTCTGAGTCTGACAGCGCCAAACAACAGATCTGACAATTTTTGCATCTGACAATCATGTGAACTGTCATTTTTTTACTGACAATATTGTCAGATAGATTTATTGTCAGACAATTGTTTGCCAATAAATTGTGAGCTTTTCTAACAACTTTGATACAAGAACTTTGATATAACAATATACCTTGTACTGACAATTTTTTATTGTCAGTAAATCGTCAGCACATTGGCAGATCCGACAATATTGTAAGATCTGACAACCATCTGTACAGGCCTTAAGAGAAACAATCGAATTCATAAAGATTAAGATGTGTCGCTGGTTAAGACAGTGTTTTCTAAACACGTGACAAAATAAATTAAAAAATTGAGTTGCACCCAAATCCCCTAACCCGAAACATTAACTTTAGAGGCCACACTCGGCTGAGAAGGAGGGACACTAGTGGTCTGAAACAATCGATCGCTACTATCGATAGTTTTTGACTATCGAATCACTATCGATAGTTTTCAATACTATCGATAGTTGACGATAGTTTTTGTTTTTTTAATTATTAGGTTTGGTAGCGTATCTTTTGGGTAAAATTTGGTAAAATGAGAGTAACCAAGAATTAATCCCACTAAACACAAAATTACGGGAACAGCAAAAACAATTTTCAGTTCTAGGGAACGACAAAATTTACCAAAACTTGTAAATTAGTGTAAGGTTTTTGAAATATTAATTGCTATGTGTTTTTTTCGATGTTGCTGTTTATTTTGTTTTATATGAGATTTAAAAAAAAGTGGGTAAGGTAAAGGATGTTGGAAAATTCAGTGACAACAACTTCTTAGAAGTATATTTTTAGTAAATCCTGTTTATTGAGCTTCAATATATTAAGGTGAAAATTCCCGGGAATCCCCGCACTAATTTTCCGGGAAATGGGGATTGAAAACTTTGCGGAATTCCTGGGAAAACCTGTGAAAAACTGTAGTGGCATGTCCAAAACTTTTATTTTTTCCGGTCCCCGGTCAAAAATATAAAGTGCAAAAAAATAAGCTGAATAACTGAAGTCTAAAACCAGTCCGTTTGTATTTAGGAGATCAAAATTTATCCGTCAGAAAACTGTTAACGGCCAATCGTCGGCTAAAAACTTATATGAAGAAAATGTTTCTCAATTATTTTTGTTGTATGGCCAATGTAAATTTGTATTTTGTATATTTTGAAATGAGCTAATAAGGCCTAAAGATTCATAATGCAAATAAAACAAATTATTTTATTTCATTTTTCCCGACGTTTCGTCAATTATTTGTTGACTTTATCAAGGGATGGGAAATCTATTTATTTGTTAAAACATTTTATTAATATTGTTATCATTGCACGTTTTTTCAATATAAAACTTACAATATTATTTTAATTTTCATTAATTATTGTTAAAGCCCCAATTTAGGTGGATTTTGTTCAATAAATATTTCAAACTAAACATTTTTTTACAAAAAAAGTAAATAAACAAAGAACACAACTTAAAAAACTATATCACAGGTTTACTTTATTGCCACTTTGTAACTTGTGCTAATGTTGTCCGTATCTTCTTTTAAATTCATCGTCTTTTGCCTCTTTTGTTGAATTCGCAAACTTTCTATAGTGTACCTTTTCTTTTCAATGTTTTCTTTATCTAAGATCTTGACTTCTTCAAAATCAGCGATAGTGCTGTTGAATGTTTGTTTTTCTCAATATCACTCTTGTGCTCTTTTCTCTGCTTCTCATTTTACTACAAAAAAAGTTTATTCTATTTAATTGGTAAAAACTTTTAGTTTAAGACTTATGGGTAAGTTAAGCTGTATGCCTTTTTAGGGTATTTTTGGGTCGGTCTATACTTTAGAAACTTATTTTTTGCTCACTTCTTATTTCGGCGAGTGGAAAAAATAATACTTGCATATATGTGTATATGGTTTAATGTAAACATATGTATGAATTTTTATTTTTTTATAACTCTTATTAATAAATTTACTGACTTTGTAAGAAATATATTTCTTTTACAAATATACCAAATTGTGGTTTTAAGACTATCGAAAACTATCGATAGTAATCGATGGTTTTTGAAAAACTATCGCATGCTGTCAATAGCGTACACTATCGATAGTTTCAGACCACTAAGGGACACTTGCTCTCAGCCGAACACGAGACGTAGACAACCAAAGAACCAACCGCTGAAACAAATATTTTTGTCTGGCATTGGCTGGACTTAAAAATTAAAATTTTAGAGCTAAGAAGATACAATAAATAAATATAACTGGAAAAAATTGTTATTAAGCAGAAAAATAAGCTTGAAAAAATTTAAGCAGCTTGAAAAACATGCCACCGTTAACGTTTATTAATTTACAAAATATTGTTTATCGGCAATACAAATATCGCCAATGTTGATATATCGGCAAATCCGAAGTATCGCCGATATATCGGTATCGGCTACATTCGTATTAAAATTCATCGCGTAAAACTAGTTTGATATAAATATATGGAGAAATGTGTAAAAAGTGTAAAAAGAAGTAGGACTATCCCGGACGGCCTAAAGAAGAGGTCGGTGTCTTTTTACATGATAAGATTTTTTCATTTTTAGACATATCGTTACATGGTAATACATGTATTTATTACCATGTAAAGATTCCTTTAATGATATACCATGATACACATTTTTATCGATTGGATTTATATTTACGTTTTTCAAAATCGGTTTATAAATCGTTCTTTTTTTCTCAAGAAGAATAAAGCGATCTGATTGTAGCACTAAGTGCTAACTAGGGTATGACAAGCTTATAACTGTAAAATTGAAATACATAATGAGCGGCATCCTTAGATAAACGAAAACGATACGAATAAAAGTTCGGAATTAAGAGCACTCCGATCGGAATATGTGTGTGCGATAAATTCATTAAAATTCCAAAAAAAATTTAAAGAAGCTGTATTTCAAACTTGACTACCAGAATGCTTTAAGCCGCTGCTTGACAGATCAATATTTAGCTGTAATATATGTGTTTGTGTGCGTTTGTTATGAAAACCAAAAGCATTTTCATATTCTTCAATATTTCCCCTCCGTATATGTGTAAAATTTTTTTGTAAACAAACGCACACAAACACATATATTGAAGCTAAATATTGATCTGTCTAGCAGCCGCTTTAAAAAGGCAATCAATAAATGTTAAAGGGCATAATACACAATCAATCAGCTTGATGTCAGATTCGTGTACGTGTGCTTGACGAAAAATCAAAACCAAGTAGATTTTCCATCAAGCGTCGTCGGTGTCACTAATACTAACGAAATTTCACTCATCCTGTTACCACGCTTGTCAAGGATGTTGACTGTGTATATTGCCCTTAAGAATTTGGTAGGTTTTATGCTAGGATGACAATTGGGACGAACAACGAATTTTCGGCCGCAAATGTTTGTCGCCAAAAATAAAACATATTTATGTATATGAAAATACACACAACAACGGCGTCGGACGAAATTCGCCATACGCGGCCAACTCTGAATAAACTTGTTTTTATTTCTTACACCGGTGAACGACGAACAAATCAGTAGCAAGCAAGATAGATAAACACAAGGTAGTCGCAAGAGAATTCGCCGTGGAGAATTTACATTTGGGCTGTCAAAAAAGCTAATACATTAACACTGCTGATGGGCCAAATGGCTTCTTGCGGCCACCTAGTATGAATTCGCCTTGGTAGCAAGTAACCATGTTTGGTTTTAGTTTTCAATTGTTTTATTAAAAAAAGTAAAAACTAAAAAATAAAAATAAAGCAATAATCAAGTTTTATTTTTATTTTATAGCATTTGAAATAAATATGGATAATAATTAACTATAAAAATTGAACCAGTTGTGTTTTTAATAATGTTTAATTTTTCAGGTATGTATTTTTTTATATGGTCATACTTTTCACAAACAGTAGACAACTTTTTCAATTATAACAGCTGTTACTGGGGTCTACATTAGCCATGAACATCATGTCGGACATCGCATACGGCTATCACAGCGTCTTCACGAGACATTAACTTTGAGATAACATGAGAAAAAACGTCGGCAGAATACTAAAAACAAAATGTCGAATTTTCTCTTAATCTCATGCTAGGGGAAGACGTAATTTTACTTTTCCGATAACATTTCATTTTATGCAAATGCTCATCGAGCTAACATGTACTACTTTTGCATAATTAGTTACTTTATTTTTAATTTTTCACACAAATTTAAATTTATAAATCAATTAAACACATTCATTCATTTATTTAACACAGAAATTTTATAAAAAACATCGCTTTTCATTTATTTTAATAAACACTCACACACGCACAATATTTTATTTTCATACACATGTGTTTTTTGACAGTTCATCTCATAAGATTGTTGTTATAAGAATTCTTATAACAACGCTCTCATAAAAATTCTTATAATATTGAGATAACACTAATTTGAAGTCTACACGTAACATAATTCTCTCTGCGATTGAATTTGACAATCTCATCTTACATATTATGTTACGTGTAGACTTCAAGTATTGTAGACCGCTCATGTTCATGTTTCGTCCATGCTCTGACATCGATGGCTGAGCATCAATGTTCGCCATGAGATTCGCCGTCAACAACCATTCTCAATAGAAAGGAAAGAGACAGAAAAAAATTGGTAAATATTCTATTTCTATTGCACTACCACAAAACACATTGATAAGGCGGAACATGGACATCGCACGTATTCACCACGACAAAGAAGTTGATGAATTTTTTGCAGTTGCTTTGCCGGCGTCATGATCATGTCATGCTCGTGAAAACGTAGAGTTACGTTTTCGTCGCTATTGTGCTTCACACAACGAATTAACACATCGAATTTTTATATACGAATTCGTCGTGTTGGGCGAAATTCGTCGTTCGTCCCATTTGTGTTCCTAGCATTAAATACGGAACCGATACCGATATATCGGCGATACTTCAGATTTGCCGATACATCAGTATCGACAATATGTTACTGTCGATACGACGATAATTTTAAAAAAATTTCAGAGCTTTTTTGGACAAGTTATTTAATAATTTGTTTTTGTTAATTTATCATGTATTCAAATTCAAGTCATTGTTTTTTAAATCTTATTCCGAGCAAAAAATGCACTCCAAAGAAGTCATGAAAATGTACAATTTGCCATGTGGAAGTAATGCAAATTTGGACAATTTCTAATGATTTTTATATATGCTTATCATTGCAAGAAATTTTTTCGATTATCAATCATCAAATTGGAAGGGATTTTAAGAAAATTTTCCTTTTTGGCGTTCTATTACGATATTTTCCTCTAGGTAAAAAGACGAAAATGTACCCATTTTCGCAATTTCTTTCTTTTCATGCGAATTGAAACGCAAACCAATGTTTTCATGTATATTTAAGTAAATAAATATAAACTTTTAGAAGAATATTGGTTCATAAATGTCCTTTACAAAATCGATTTTTCAAAAGCATGGTGAGTATTTTTTTAATTGAAAAGGAATTACAAATTGTTGTATAACTTAGATAAATTTGTACTTGCTTTTCTACTAGTTATTTGCCTATTTTTAATATAGATTCTTTAGAGGCAATGAAAATGTAGTTCCTTAAAAATTATTTCCAATTTTTTAAAAGTTTTTTTTTAAGATTTTTGTGGAAAATTTCGTAAGAAAATTTTTTTCCGGTGACAACGTTGGCTGTGAATATCTTTGCCGCCATAAATAAAGAAGAAGAATAGCGAAAAAAATTGCTTTATATCAAATTATTTGTGTTACGTTTTATTTGAAATGTGATAGCGTAGAAACAAAATGTAATGAGGAGATTTTCTTTAAGATTTTTTGACAGACTGATTTTAATTTGATTTTCGTCTTACAAAACCTAATAAAATCTCAAAGCTTGTATTACAGTATGGAAGGGCCCAAGATGTATTTAACTAGGTGGCATCACAATATATATTCCTTTAACTCCCACTGGAGCATAGGGCGCCAATAAAAGCAGATCGCCATCTGACCCGATTTTGAGCGATGTATCCTAATTCGTTCCAAGATACACCTAGTTGGTTCATTTCGGATTCTGTTGAACGTCTCCATGTAGTACGTGGTCTACCGCTTTCTCTTCCACCTTGATGAAATGGGTTCCATCTAAGAGCTTGGTTTGAAACATTGTCATCATTGCGACGTAGAGTGTGTCCTATCCACTACCACTTTCGTTTACGTATCTCCGTTGCTACCGGCATCTGGTTTGTCTGAGCTAGCAACTCGCTATTAGAAATTGTCAGCGGCCAAAAAATACGCAAGGGTGGCGTCACAAGCTCAGCTGACAATTTTTTGCTTTGCGAACTTTTAGTCAAGTTTATGTCAAAATGTTGTTTATGTTTGTAGTAAGCGAAGCAAATACAAAGAAAAACAAATAAAAATTTAAACCATTTAAAAGTGAAAAGTGTGATTAAGAAATAAAACTTTAGATAATTTAAAGTGGAAGTGAACGGTTAAAAGTGCGTTACTTCTTTCTATGTAAAAAGAAAAATGTTCCTGGAAATGGAGTATTTTTTAGCGTCCCCAAAGACGAAAATAAAAGGCAAAAGTGGATGACAATATGCCAAAAAGATTAATAATGTTTCCATTGATTGAAATCACACAAAACAATTAAAATTCATAATTAATAATGTTTATGCAAGTTAAAACAATTCTTCACAATTTTTTTTCTTTTGCTTTGCAAATACTTGTTGACAGCAACTTGTCTATTACACAAACAAAATATGAATGTGGTTGTTGTATTGCTGTACAACAACTCCTTATGGTGCCACCTAGTTAAATACACCTTGGAAGGGCCTTTACACCGCCAACCAGTGTTCCGAGCGAGCGAGTGTTTAGTGGTTTGTGGGTTATTTATACACTTTATCGCAATAGATTTAATTAGTAATTTAACATGATATGAACAAAAAAGACTTTACTTTTTTAATGCTAATTGTGAAATATATATTTTGTTTGTTAGGGTTCCGTACACTAAAAGTGTAAAGGAACCCTATTGTTTTCGCCACGCTGTCCATCTGTCACAGGCTGTTTTCTCGGAAGCCGCAATAGCTACGGACGTGAAATTTTCACCGTATATGTAAAACTTTGGCCGCTACAACAACAAATATATGCCACTTAAAAATTAAAGGGTGTTCTAAAGCGAACAACGAAAAATTTTAAAATACTAATGTAATATACAGACACTTATATATAGACACTTTCAATTTTCAAAGTTAGTGTTAATTGGTGTATTCTGTAGAATAGACTAAATAAATTAACACAGATTTTTTAAACAATAAAAATTAAAGGGTGTTCTATCAGTTAGTGTAATTTTGACTATGTTAGATAATTTGCTGTATCTTGAAAACCGTAAGAGGTAAAATCTTCAAATTTTAAAACTAAAACTAAAAAATTCCAAAATTAAACAAATATTAGAATGAAAAATCGCCAAAATGAAAAAGCTCTTACAGAAAAAAAGCACCAAAATTAAAAAAAATCGCTAAAACGCAAAAAGTTACCAAAACTAAAAAGATCGCCAAAAAAACTAAAAAACCCAACAAAAAAAGTCTTCAAAACGAAAAAAAAGCTCTAAAACAAAAAATATCGTCAAAAACGAAAAAAATTTCCAAAAATGGAAAAAATCACGAAAACGAAAAAAAGGGCTAAAACAAAAAAAATACGCCAAAACTAAAAAATCGCCAAGAACCGAAAAAATTGTCAAAACGAAAAAAGTGTCAAACCAAAAAATAAAAATCGGTGAAACTAAAAAAATTACCAAACACCGAAAAAAATTTAACGCTAAAAATAAACTAAATATATCGTCAAAAAGCGAAAAAATGTTAAACAAAAAATACGTCAAAAAACAACAGACAATTAAAAAACGAAACGCCGCAAAAGAACAAATAAAAAAATAAAGGATCAGAATGAAAAAAGCGCCAAAACCAAAAAATCGCTAAATAAAAAAAAACTTAAAAAATTTAAATTAAACGAAAAAGCAAAATGAAAAAATTGCTAATGAAATAAGGACAAAACCGAAAAGGGATATAAATATGTATGTGTATTCGTACGGAACCCTTCGTGTGCGAGCTAAAGACGCACTTTACTTAATTTATTTTTTACTTTACTAAAAGAAAATTTTTATTTTAAGTCAAAAACAAAAGTTTTTTTTATTAGAAATTAATATTTTTTGTTTAATTTTATGTTTTTTTGAACGTATTCGCAAAATATTCGCTTGAATTTGGCGAATACGAATATCATGAAATAGGCGAATATTTGGTGATACGAATACGAATATTCGTAACATCATTAGTGCCTACGTACTTATATCTTAAACTGAATCTTAAGGTGGCATATGTACATACATATATCAAACAGATAAACTTGTATAAAAAATTGTAGTTCTAACAAAAGTTATAGACTTTAGACCACATTTGAACGAAATACCCCGCTGTGCGGCGATACCAATAACTGCTAACAACATGTATTTATCTTTTTTAGATGTGGATCCAATACTTTTCTCTTTTAGAGTGAAATTTTACCCTGCTGACCCTTTTCGGTTAACAGGTAACGGTCGGATAATGTTGTATCAGCAATTAAAAAGAGATCTACGCCATGGACGACTTTATTGTTCAATTGGAGAGGCAGCCGCCTTGGGTTCTCTTATTGTTCAGGGTATGTATATACATATGTCAAATGATACCTCATTACTAATATAATAGCAAATTTGACACATACAGCCATGTCACAGAATACCATTCCGATCGGAAGTGGTTTCAATTTCGTAAGTTGCTTCTTCAGAAAACGAAAAACGAAAATTTTCTTCGTAATCAAAAAATTTTAAATATCAAAGTGGAATTGAAAAACGCTTTTCTACAAACTTCATTTGCAGTAAATATTAAAAAACGTACATACTTTTAGGAGCGTCAAATAAATATTTGGTTATGAGCTTTCCATGTTAATAAAAAGCTTAATGTGAGCTTTGCATCTAAAAACAAGAGTAAACAAACGCCTCAAGGCATAAAAACTTTATCATTGTAAAAACGAAATACAAAATAAACGCAATCTAAAGCACCAAAAATGTACTTTTTCGGCATGACAACTACGGAATCAAAACCAATCTGAACGGAATCTGTGACTTGGCTGATAGTACATCTATGGACAAACAATTATAATACTCTATAATCAGCCATGTCACAGAATACCATGCTTCTTCAGAACACGAAAAACGAAAATTTTCTTCGTAATCGAACCACTTTTAAAGCGTAGTATGAAGCTCTTGCTGAAATTCAGGCTGCCATAAGAAGTATGTGTAAAAAAACTAACTGAAATTCAGGTTGGTAAATTTCTTAAAGATGTTTCCGTTTACAAGTACGCGTTCCAAAAGAAAGGTACACTGAATTTTGGCCTTTATTGTCTATTACAGGCATGTTATAACAATAAGTGGAGAATTTTTTCCGTCAACTGAAATAAAAATTAATGTTCAGACAATTGTTTGGTCACGGAATTTTTGACATTTCTAGTTTATCGTACATTGTAATTAATTTTTATCGTTTTTGTGTGTTGTAAATTAAAAAATATATAAATTTGTGTGTAGGCAAACAAAATTCTGTATAAAATTCTACACGATTATTTTTCCGTGTAGAAATAAATGCAAAACTCCAAACCTGAATTTCAATGAGAACTGCATACTACGCTTAAATAACAAAGTGGAATTGAAAAACACTTTTCTACTGACTTCATTGGCAATAAATACTAAAAAACGTGCATACTTTTAGGAGCGTCAAATAAATAATTGGGCATGAGCTTTCCATATTAATAAAAAGCCAATGTGAGTTTTGCATCAAAAAACAAGAGTAAACAGACGCCTCAAGGTTTAAAAATTTTATCATTGTAAAAACTAAATACAAAATAAACGGAATCTAAAGCATCAAAAATGTACTTTTTCGGAATGACAACTACGGAATCAAAACCAATTCGAACGAAATCTGTGACATGGCTGAATATTATATTTTCGTGTATTATTTGCTTAATTCTTAAAAACTGGGTCTTGAATATTTCTTGTGTTTTGTATAAGTTTCTAAGTCTACTACGTTATTCTATTATAATTCTCAAATTATTTTTGAAAATTTGTGAATAAGGTAAGAGGTGTGACATTTTTTAAAAGTGTGGTTGAAATCTACTGATAATTTGGTATATCACCAATGAAATGCAGACATATACAGGTGTGTTCTGTATTCCAATCGAAATGAATATAATTGTCATAACATTGTTATTATAAATATTAATTTTTAACGACAATGCTTTGATAATTCCGAACATTTTCATTCCGAATGGAATACAGAACAGACCTGATAGACATGCTTCCGCAACAAATTAATTTTTTTAAATAGAATTGGAAGAGTATCTCAAATAATACATTTATTAAATTACAAACATATGTATGTACATAAAGAAATTCGATTAACTTTTTCTTAATTTATGTAGGTACATAGTATATTAATTATTTATTTTTATGTAATGTTAAAGATAATTTCATTTTATTTTTAATGGCTTTGACAAATAGTTGAATTTAAACAGCCTCCTTGCTGAGAGGTGCATGCACGCTGTAGCTAGGCTAGGGCTGCCAGAAGTCTGAGCCCGTCGACCAGGACATTTATAATACATATCACAAACGAATGTACAACAAAAGCTTATATATTCCAGGAACTAATCATATAAAAATGAACCGCAACAAATTTTTATTTTGATACATGTATCAACCATTTATTTCAAATTTAAGTCCAACAATTAAACAATAGATACAAAACTTAATATGTAATTCATACATAAAAAACAATAAACAAAAAAAATTAGTTTAAAATTACGAGGGGCGAAAATAAACACATGTACTGGCGAGGCGACCTGTGTTTATTTCATCGAGTAGTTGAAAGACGTAAGCCCCAGGCTTTTAGTAAATTTTTATATATTAGAAATGCTCACTTTCATACGAAAACGTTGATTTTGGTGGTAACTGTAAATCACTAAGTTTAATAAGTCCAAATATCGTAATGAAGAAAAAAATCACCACTATTTTTGATATTATTAGAAGTTTCAGAATTATATGGATTGAAAGTTCTTGTATTTGAACAAATATTCAAAAAGACTGAAATTGATTTATATAATTTTTGGCAAACAATTTCTAAAATAAAGCGGGACGATTCCTCAAAGGCTTTTTCAGTTTTAGCAGAATTAAAAAAAAATTATTGTTTTCCCACATTTGTCTGCAAATGTCGGACAAATATTTAGCTCCGTCAATTTAACAAACGCACATATTGATTAAGCCTTTTTGAGCTTTTCTGCAGAAACACCCAAGTCTTGGTAGGAATCAAACCTGCGACCTCCCAGTTAATAGCCTAGCACACTCTTCAGTACGCGGGTGACTTAACAAAATTTCGATGTTCCTTAGAAAATTAAACTTAGAAGGCATTCTTTATTCTACAGATTATTTGAAACTCATAAAACCAATTGTTTGGTACTCATATTAAGAGCGATTTAGCAAAAATTATAAATTCGGAAATGTAATCATTCTGAAAATCATTTATATTCCACAAAGGCTTTTCCAGTCTTAGCAGAATTTAAAAAAAATATGGTTCTCCCACATTTGTCTACAAATATCGGGCAAATATTTAGCTCCGTCACAATTTAACAAACGCACATATTGTAATTCCATGGTATATATTTAAGCTTGTAAAATATTTTTTTTTTTTGTTATGCATTTATATTTATAAACCACATTAGATTACTTGCGATTGCAATTTTTTTGTTTTCTTATTAATAAAGATTAATAAAACCACGAAAAATGCTTAGCTTTATTTATGCCGATTTTTTGAATTGAAGTGCCGAAAATGGCGATTTTTTCCAAGATAAGTGCAGATTTTTTATCAAAATCATTTGGCAGCCCTGGCCCCAGGCAACAAATCGTCAGCTTATTATTGGTTTCTGCTTTTTCCTATGTTTATGGGTCAAACCAATAATAAGCTGACGAAATGCTGGCAAAATTGCTTCATGTAAACAGCGTTATAACAGAAAGCTTAACCTCTATTCATAACAAAAACCAGCAGAAATTACATTTTTGTCTGCATTGACCTGTATCAAAAAACCAGGACAATTTAAGAGTGGACCAGGACACCAGGAAAATTTGTCTAAAACCAGGACAATCCTGGAAAACCAGGACGTATGGCAGCCCTAAGCTAGGCATGCCACCCGTACTTCATAATAAAGTATTGTACATTATTTCGGGTAATTGTACTCTATACTTTATAAGAACAATAAAGTACGCGAAAATATATACTTTATTTCGCATGATTTGATTTATCTAGTATTGAAAATAGATTCAGGTTCTATTAGTCAGTCAGGTTATATAGATCTCTTTAATCGAACCGGATTTGGACTGTAGGAAGTATACATCGAAAAAACACAAAATTACTGTTATCTGGAAATGGCCGAAATGAAAATTTTTTCTTTATTTTTCTCCTAATAACTCTAAAAATGCACTTTATACTAGTGATGCTACGAATATTCGTATTCGAATCGCCGAATATTCGCCTCTTTCATGATATTCGTATTCGCCAAATTCAATAGAATATTTCACGAATATTTTGTGAATACGTTCCAAAAAATACTACATAAAAAATACTAAAAATTAAACAAAAAATATTAATTTCTACTAAAAAAAATTTGTCTATACAATTGAATTTGATAGCTTGTGCACAGAAAAAAGTTTGAGCATAAATAGTATGAAAAAAGTTCATAATCTATTGTTCATATATTTTAGTAATTTATAAATAAAATACAAGAATTTTTTCATTCCCAGTATGAATTTAGCTTTCAATAAATAAATTTATGAAATCAAAGTTGCTTTGAAAAAAATGTTCAACTTTTTTGTCAACAAATTCTAAAATGCTTTTTAATTTATATAAAGTAAAAATACAATTAATTCCAAATATTCTGTTTGGCAGAAAGGAAATAGTTGTGCCTAGTACAACAGACTATACAAGTTCAATACTGAATTCTTAAAAATAATTTTTAAAGAATTTATGAATTAATTTATGTAAAAGTTCCTAGCAGGAATGAAAATAATTTGGAAAAAAATTATCATGTTAGATTCATAGCATTTATGAAAATATTCCTTGGATAAAAGTAATATTTTTTTCTGTGTATAACGCAAAACAATAATATTCTTTTAGTAAAGAAAAAAGAAACAAAATATATTACACAACGACATGGTATTTAAAAAGTAAACTCCTGTTAAATTAATTTATTAGTCATGTTAAAGTATTACTCAAAACTCAGTAGAGGAATGTTGAACTTCAAAAATAAAAGTTTTGAAGTCCATCCATCAAGCCTATTGCGCGGTGTGTAAATAAGCTCCGCACCACTAAACATTCGCTCGCTCGGTATAGGTAAAAGAAGCTCGTATTTTCCCTTATTTACTTTCCACCAAAAATGTAAAAAAGTTGCATTCAGGTGCTAAGTTAATAATATCAAATTCCGTCATCGGAATATCATAATAATGTTAAATACCTATAGTATTATAACGGTTTTTCTCAATTTATTGTTATTGACGCAAAGGGTAGATTTTTTTCAATTAAATTTGAAATATTAAGTGGTACTAACTATTTAGATTGAATATTCGTATTCGTATTCGAATTCGGCGAATATTGTTTCAGATATTCGTATTCGCGAATATTAAAAATTGACATTCGTAACATCACTACTTTATACATTTGTCTTGTAAAGCAGTGTAATGTTGTTAGCGTGCCTGAAACTAGTCTTGAACTTAAGACCTCAGGGTTTGTAGTCACACGCCATTCAGCAAATAAAATTAACTGTTGTCTTCACCGGAACTGACTAACTGAATAAATGGCTTGATTTTAAAAACACAAACTTGTTATTTACAATTAGCAATATAAATTTAAAAAGCAATGTTGAATTTGATAATATTGTTAACATAAACGAAAATTTAAATCTGAAAAATCTTAATATAAATATGGATGATCTTTATGGAGAAATTGCGTTACTAAACAAACTATATGATCAGATATACAGTTCTGAAGCTTTTGCGGTACTATCTACTGCAAGTAAATAGCAGCTAGTATTTAATAAGACTGATGATAACTTATCACATTTGTATAAAGTAATCTCATTTTTACTTTCTATTCCTGCCACGTCAGCATTCACAGAAAAATTTTTTTTCTGTAATGAAGAGCAAATGGCGAGACGAAAGAAGCAAAGCATCTCTGAATCTGATAAAAAATTACTTAATTATATACTTTAATTTAAATATATATAGACTGTAAAGATGCTGTACAATTTTTTTAGAAATGATAATTATTTGATAAAGCGCGAAAAGCAATAAAAATACGTTTTAAATATAACTAAACAGAAATAAATAATATTTTATTTCTGTACTGTGTACTTTTGTTCTTAATCTTTAATAACCAATGTACTTTAATTAGCAAAAAAAAAGGAGGGAACCCTAGCTGTAGCGTAAAGGCTCTCAAGATCTTGCCAATCGTGGTATAAATGCTCGAAGGCCTTACAGCCGAAGTCCCACAGTCCAGACGTAAGAAATTATACCTGTAAAGCCTGAAATTCAGGTTCGAAATCTAGCATTTATTTCTACACTGCAAAATAGTTGCGTAAATGTTGAGATATTTGTTTGTAAACAAACAATTTCAATGCATATTTAACAGGTGGGATCACTAGCGCAGCTGACTAACCTGATGAAGCGTCAAAATTAGTGAATGTTTACGATGCCTAAAAAATATATAAAAATAATAAAATATGTATGTACATCGCTTATCTGAAGCAATAATTATATCTACGAAATTTAGCATGGGATACGTTACACGTTCATTTAACAAATTCATAAAACTTGTTACACAATAGAGGAGAAAATCCTTGCGGCCGGCCGAATGCCGGCTATACGGACAAGATTTAGTTAGCGAAGCCGATTTTTATTATGCCATAGAAGAGAAAATTCTTACGCACGACCGAAGGCCGGCTATGCAGGGAAGCTTTAGTTAGCGAAGCCATTGTTTGTTATATGATTAAATTTTTATTACACCTTTATTTGAATAAACTACATAATTACCTATAGCTTGGCTATAAAAATACTAAACCGAAAGTATCGAGTAACTAATTTTTAGTATTGAGTACCCTAACATAAGACCCAATACTTGATACTCGGTACCTACTACTCAATACTTTGCTACCACTAGTAGAAGGTATGAATGCATTGACTTTCACCTTATAGCTGTTTTACACTATCTAGTAGGGTATTCATTCGGTTAACTGTTAATCGGTTACCCGATTAACTGATCGGTTAATTTAAAGTTGGCTATTTTCTATTAACGATTAAGCCGGCTAATTTCAATCGATTAACCGATGTAACAAAATATTTAATTTTTGTAGTATTATAACATGTTTCTTGTGTGTTTGATTATATGTTCCGTGTTATATACAATAGGTATGTGTTTAGAAATTATTTTTTCATATAAACAAAAAAGCAGGAACCGAAAATAACAGTTATTATCAAAATTTCATTTCAAAAAGTCAGACAGAAAGAGTTTGTCTATACGATATTTGAGAATAGTATTATGATGGTCGTGAGCTAAGGATAAAATTTTAAAATACTTTTATTTTTTACTTTTTTCAAAAGAGTGAAAATATAAATATTTTTAGACTCATACTTTTTCGGTCAAAAATAAAAGTTAAAGTGTGACCGATATTTTTTTGGTCAAAAGTAAAAGTTAAAATTTGACCGATATTTTTTTGTCAAAAATAAAAGTTAAAATTTGACAGATATGTTTTTGGTCAAAAATAAAAGTTATATTTTGACCGATATTTTTATTGGTCAAAAATAAAAGTTAAAATTTAAACGGATTTAGAAGTCGCTACCTCAGCATTCTTTGTTTATTTTAACCACTTGTCATGCTTGATATTAGTGAGCAGGAGCATCAATTATTGAACCAATTTATTTAACGAAATTGTATATAAAAGCTATTGATTCTCCTTATATTCACTTACAAGTTAAATCGATGTTGATTAGTAGGCTATTCATTATGTGAGATTATTAGCTCCAAATATTACTTGTTAAAATTTTAACTTTTATTTGACAAAAAAAATATCGGTCAAATTTTAACTTTTATTTGTGACCGAAAAAATATCGGTCAAATTTTAAATTTTATTTTTGACCAAAAAAATATCGGTAAAATTTTAACTTTTATATTTGGCTAAAAAAATATCAGTCACATTTTAACTTTTATTTTTAACCAAAACAATATCAGTCAAATTTCAACTCTTATTTTTGACCAAAACAATATCAGTCAAATTTTAACTTTTATTTTTGACCTAAAAAATAATAGTAAAAAAATAACCATTATTTTTTTACCGAAAACGTATTGCTCAAAAAATAGCTATTATTATTTGACTTTTTCGAAAAAAGTTATAACAGTTACGGTCCCTGCAAAAAAATGTGTTCAGTGATCTTAACTTAAGTAAAACTTTAAAACCTTAGGACATGGCTATAAAAGAGCTTAGTAAAGACTCTGCTACTATAATTGAACTTGAGGGAATTATAAAGCTTTTGGTTAATAATTTAATATAATCCAATAATGTTATTGCCAATGATTTAATTAAAAATCTGAAAATTAGTTTTAATGAGAGACGAATTCAAGTTTTAAATACACTTATTTTATAACTCCACTCAGGAATATTTCCTTCTAGTAATACTGTTTTAAAACATAGTACAAAAACGGAAACTAAGGAATTCGGAAATAAATATTTTTGGAGAATGTTAGGTGCTGAGCTTTACCAGTAATAACACAAATAATCGTTTAACAGAAATAACCGAAACACTTAGAAATGTTAAGAATTTGAAAAATTAAGACAGGACTCTAATGGCATAATGTACGACTTTATATGTTTAGAGAAAGCCAAGAAAAGGACGGAGAAATTAGATATTCTGTATTATGGATTGGTTTCGATTTCTCCAACATCTACGATAAGGGAAAGATTTTTTTCAAAGTAAAGTTTTATCAAAACTAAAGAAAAGAATCTCTTAAATTCTAAACATTTTGAATTCTTTATTTTTGCTTGATTTTCAGTGCTATTCTCGAATTCATGATAACTATCATTCAATTGTTTTTAATAAAATATTTCTTGTCACATGTATTTTAAGTACCTATTCTAGAATTTCTGTTTTAATATTAAAGCTTTTTTGTTATAAAATTTATAGCGTTATTACCAAAATTAAAAAACACAATTTCAAAAGCTTTAATGTTTGCTGAAAAAATATAAAATTCCAATTTTTTTAATATGGCAAGGGCTTATACTCGTATTTGAGTAGTCCACTTGCAAACACCGCTATGTTAATATATCGAAATTTGTAGAAAATCGATTAATACTTCAAACAACAAATAAAATGGCGCCTTTTAGCGAATTTTTATTATTTTCAACTAAGCAGTGTTTGCAAGTGGACTACTCATTCGATAACATGTTTAATCCCTTGTATCTTGATGATACAGATATGTTACAAGTTTTTAATTTTAGTGCAATCTTAAATTAAGGTAACAAATTGGCATTATTAACTTAATTATGTATTGGCCAAGGTCGTTGGCAAATAATCGATATTGTTTTCTTCTTTATAATTTCATATTTACACCATGCAACTTTGTTGCATGCAATTTTCATTTTAAGTGAGAGTGTTGAAATAGAAATGTATACATTTTGTATTTCTTCTTTCTCACTGAAAAAAGAGAGTTGGATGCAACAAAGTTGCGTAGTGTAAATATGGAATAACTAAAACTTATTATTAAAGAATTGTTTATTAACTATTATAAAATTAGTCGACTGATGAAATCAAACAAATGCTTCGTTTATACGCAGTGCTTATTGCAAATAAAAATGTAGTGCTGACAAATTGGTTTTTTATTGTAAATTACCAACTCACGAAAACAATTGTTGATTAACGCACTATTTGCAAGTAAGAAGTTTGACGTGTCTCCTTTACATATGTATGTTTGTGACTAAAAATTAATAAAGAGATAAATATTGTTGCGTCGTAACCAAATAATATTTGGCGACAGGTGAAATAAACGGGACGATGCTGAAAAGTATTTAAAACAAAAATTGTGTGATGTGTGTGTGATATGATGTGTGTTTATTTCACTAAAGAAGCGGTAATAGTGTCATCAATTAATAATAAATATAAAATAAATAATAGTTACATTCTGTATACATTCCAATATAAAATTCACTCTTCTAGACTTTTCTTTTATGTCTGCCTTCTTCATGAATACGTTAACAACTAACAATTCAAAATTCTAGAATAGGTACTTAAAATACATGTGACAAGAAATATTTTATTAAAAACAATTGAATGATAGTTATCATGAATTCGAGAATAGCACTGAAAATCAAGCAAAAATAAAGAATTCAAAATGTTTAGAATTTAAGAGATTCTTTTCTTTAGTTTTGATAAAACTTTACTTTGAAAAAAATCTTTCCCTTATCGTAGATGTTGGAGAAATCAAAACCAATCCATAATACAGAATATCTAATTTCAAGCAAAAATAAAGAATTCAAAATGTTTAGAATTTAAGACATTCTTTTCTTTAGTTTTGATAAAACTTTACTTTGAAAAAAATCTTTCCCTTATCGTAGATGTTGGAGAAATCAAAACCAATCCATAATACAGAATATCTAATTTCTCCGTCCTTTTCTTGGCTTTCTCTAAACATATAAAGTCGTACATTATGCCATTAGAGTCCTGTTTTAATTTTTCAAATTCTTAACATTTCTAAGTGTTTCGGTTAATTCTGTTAAACGATTATTTGTGTTATTACTGGTAAAACTCAGCACCTAACATTCTCCAAAAATATTTATTTCCGAATTCCTTAGTTTCCGTTTTTGTACTATGTTTTAAAACAGTATTACTAGAAGGAAATATTCCTGAGTGGAGTTATAAAATAAGTGTATTTAAAACTTGAATTCGTCTCTCATTAAAACTAATTTTCAGATTTTTAATTAAATCATTGGCAATAACATTATTGGATTATATTAAATTATTAACCAAAAGCTTTATAATTCCCTCAAGTTCAATTATAGTAGCAGAGTCTTTACTAAGCTCTTTTATAGCCATGTCCTAAGGTTTTAAAGTTTTACTTAAGTTAAGATCACTGAACACATTTTTTTGCAGGGACCGTAACTGTTATAACTTTTTTCGAAAAAGTCAAATAATAATAGCTATTTTTTGAGCAATACGTTTTCGGTAAAAAAATAATGGTTATTTTTTACTATTATTTTTTAGGTCAAAAATAAAAGTTAAAATTTGACTGATATTGTTTTGGTCAAAAATAAGAGTTGAAATTTGACTGATATTGTTTTGGTTAAAAATAAAAGTTAAAATGTGACTGATATTTTTTTAGCCAAATATAAAAGTTAAAATTTTACCGATATTTTTTTGGTCAAAAATAAAATTTAAAATTTGACCGATATTTTTTCGGTCACAAATAAAAGTTAAAATTTGACCGATATTTTTTTTGGTCAAATAAAAGTTAAAATTTTAACAAGTAATATTTGGAGCTAATAATCTCACATAATGAATAGCCTACTAATCAACATCGATTTAACTTGTAAGTGAATATAAGGAGAATCAATAGCTTTTATATACAATTTCGTTAAATAAATTGGTTCAATAATTGATGCTCCTGCTCACTAATATCAAGCATGACAAGTGGTTAAAATAAACAAAGAATGCTGAGGTAGCGACTTCTAAATCCGTTTAAATTTTAACTTTTATTTTTGACCAATAAAAATATCGGTCAAAATATAACTTTTATTTTTGACCAAAAACATATCTGTCAAATTTTAACTTTTATTTTTGACAAAAAAATATCGGTCAAATTTTAACTTTTACTTTTGACCAAAAAAATATGGGTCACACTTTAACTTTTATTTTTGACCGAAAAAGTATGAGTCTAAAAATATTTATATTTTCACTCTTTTGAAAAAAGTAAAAAATAAAAGTATTTTAAAATTTTATCCTTAGCTCACGACCATCATAATACTATTCTCAAATATCGTATAGACAAACTCTTTCTGTCTGACTTTTTGAAATGAAATTTTCCTGCTTTTTTGTTTATATGAAAAAATAATTTCTAAACACATACCTATTGTATATAACACGGAACATATAATCAAACACACAAGAAACATGTTATAATACTACAAAAATTAAATATTTTGTTACATCGGTTAATCGAATGAAATTAGCCGGCTTAATCGTTAATAGAAAATAGCCAACTTTAAATTAACCGATCAGTTAATCGGGTAACCGATTAACAGTTAACCGAATGAATACCCTACTAGATAGTGTAAAACAGCTATAAGGTGAAAGTCAATGCATGCATACCTTCTACTAGTGGTAGCAAAGTATTGAGTAGTAGGTACCGAGTATCAAGTATTGGGTCTTATGTTAGGGTACTCAATACTAAAAATTAGTTACTCGATACTTTCGGTTTAGTATTTTTATAGCCAAGCTATAGGTAATTATGTAGTTTATTCAAATAAAGGTGTAATAAAAATTTAATCATATAACAAACAATGGCTTCGCTAACTAAAGCTTCCCTGCATAGCCGGCCTTCGGTCGTGCGTAAGAATTTTCTCTTCTATGGCATAATAAAAATCGGCTTCGCTAACTAAATCTTGTCCGTATACCCGGCATTCGGCCGGCCGCAAGGATTTTCTCCTCTATTGTGTAACAAATTTTATGAATTTGTTAAATGAACGTGTAACGTATCCCATGCTAAATTTCGTAGATGTAATTATTGCTTCAGATAAGCGATGTACATACATATTTTATTATTTTTATATATTTTTTAGGCATCGTAAACATTCACTAATTTTGACGCTTCATCAGGTTAGTCAGCTGCGCTAGTGATCCCACCTGTTAAATATGCATTGAAATTGTTTGTTTACAAACAAATATCTCAACATTTACGCAACTATTTTGCAGTGTAGAAATAAATGCTAGATTTCGAACCTGAATTTCAGGCTTTACAGATATAATTCCTTACGTCTGGACTGTGGGGCTGCGGCTGTAAGGCCTTCGAGCATTTATACCACGATTGGCAAGATCTTGAGAGCCTTTACGCTACAGCTAGAGTTCCCTCCTTTTTTTTGCTAATTAAAGTACATTGGTTATTAAAGATTAAGAACAAAAGTACACAGTACAGAAATAAAATATTATTTATTTCTGTTTAGTTATATTTAAAACGTAATTTTATTGCTTTTCGCGTTTTATCAAATAATTATCATTTCTAAAAAAATTGCACAGCATCTTTATTGTTGCAATTTATAAATAAAGGAGTGCCTATTGCTTATCAACTATTTTATATGTTTTCATTCGTTTATTACGAACGAGTTCATTTTATAATAACCAAATATGTATGAAAAAATTAAAAGCTCTTTTGTTCTCTCATATATTCTCACTCAGTTAAATAATTTATGTTACAAAAACGTAAAATAACTATCGTTCGTTTTTTTACGAATGAACAAAATAATTCATTTTCGAAACATACTTATATGGTTAAAGAGATATTTGTGTATAGATGTCCGCAATATATTTTTTTTACCGAAAATCCTCAAAATTCCTGAAGCTCCCCAGAAATATTCCCGTTTGAATTTCGGTCACCCGGCGATCCTAGTATTTGTTTTATTACTTAAATGCGTTATTAATTTAATTTGTTTCATGCTTTGAATTTTCTTGCTTTCTACACAAAATGATAAAGCATTTTGACAATTGTGTAATCTTTATTGAATTTTAAGTATGTATAATCTAATAACAATTTAGTTATTAAATTTCTATGGGTCTAATCTAATATGTATCCAAATGTTTGTAAATGATGTAAGCTTCCATTTCATCATCTAAATTAAAATTTTATGAATCTTCAACCAATGAAGAATGGAATATGGTAGGTAATAACATATACCATAGTCATACAAGTTGTTTACAACTAAATAACTTAGATAATTTGATTTATTTGTAAAGTCCTGTGTTACATCATCGTACTACATTTGATTCTAGTACATACTTTTCCAACATATTCATAATCATCCTTACTATATGACTAATTAGTAATCATTTTTTCGAAAGTAATTCAGATGATTACACGAGGAGATACCTGTACATATAATAAAGTAGAGTTCATCGACAATTCAGTTATTTTGTTAGCAACGTCATCATATAAACCATCATCGTATAAAAAACTTCTTGTGTGTATATGTGATAATATAAATCAAAATTAGTCTATAAAATATAGTTTAGTAATGCGCTTTTTTCGTTCACTATAATTTTCTTTAAAACGACTATGCATAGATACATTATTATTTAAAAATTCTCTTATAAATATTCTAAATATGCATGTATATATAGTACATATGTCTAATGTTGAATTAAAGGAATACTTAATATGATAACTGTAAGCAAATGGAATATGCTTTTACAGTTATCTAACAATATTTGAGTTTGGTATATTCACTGATTCCTAAATACAATCGAAATCTGTACATGTATACTATAAAAGGCCTATATATTTGCTTTTTTAAGTTCTCCCCTTATGTTTTTATTAAGACTATCCCATTATGGTATTGAATTAAGCACATGAATCTAATGGGAATATTTTGGTAGTTGACTTCTTATCAACCTGTAATTTAATAATATTCAAAAAGATATCGAGTAATAATATTCCGAAATATATATACAATTAAATTGAATTTTCAAGGATATGTGTAGTAATATGAGTTTTAAAAATAGTACGTATTTGTATATTCAGTTTCGGTACGGAATTAGTCAACAGATTTTACAGAATCTCATTCATATTAATAATTTGAATTTACATTAATTCAAATAATTAAACTAGAAAGCCTAAATAATTACTTTCATCTTAGATTTTGCATTTATTTGTATAAAAATTTTTCAAACATGTAATCATCACAATCTCTATAATAAACTCTTGCTTCTTTCATATTTTTAGAATGTTTTATTAAACGCTGGTGTTTTAAAACAATCAGCTTTACTCTGTAAATAAAAAAAAAAAAAAAACTAACCTTGTTTAGCAAATCAGTATAAGAAAATGTATGTATTATTAAGTAATGTATGTATTATTAAGTAATATACCATCTACTACTTTTCAGCGGTCAAGAGAAAAATTAAGTTATAAAATCCCTACTTGATAAAATATTTAATGTAAAGAAATATCTTTGTATATCAAATAAACTCATTAAAATTATTAAAAATATCGGATGTAAAAGTGATAGAAATAATTAATGTTCCTGTCTTCTATGTATAGGTATAAGCCTTCAAATAAAAGAACAACAACCATGTAATAAGTATATTGATAGACCTTTCACCCTCTAAAATATAACCGTCGAATACTAAAATAAATGTTCTGAGTCATGAAAACCTTCCATGACTTCCTCCCAAAAAAATTAATCTTCTGGTCCTCGTGTAGAGCTCATTGTAAAACAATCACACAAAGTGATAAAAATAGTGATGTACATGCATAACAACTACCACTATAAGCTCAAAACTATACAATCTTTATCTGTAAAGTTCAAATAATAAACAAAAATATCCAAGTCAGCAGAATTAAGAATACATAAAAAAATTTTAAAAGAAAAATTAATATATACAACCTCAAAAAGAAATTTATATACATACATAAACAACAACCTACAAAACCGAAAAATTTATATAGATACTAGATCGATTACAATAGACATATATCGTATACACACACTCAGCCCAACACACACCTACAAAAAAGTGATGACGTAATGCTCATACACAAACATAACATATATGTAACAAAATTTCATACTATGTATTGTCCTATTCAAATTCCTTTGTCTAGCAATACGAAACACTGTTTTTTAAATAAATAAACAAACGAAGGTGCCATAACGACACCTTCGTCTCACCAACGAAGCAATAGTCGGACACACTAAACCCCATAAAATAATAATGACACCTTAACATCTATCTACAATTGTTATATTAAAATAAAGAAATCAAAATATACATCACAAGTTCATTAACCCTATTCAAAAACTCTGGTTATGGTCCCAAAATATTGAACAACTGAAATGCACTTGTACATAAAAAAAACCTCTGCAAACAAAATCCATATTTCAAATAAAATATATAAACATATTTATTAGCTACGCACAACTATAAATCCAAACGATCATGCGAATATTTTGCAACAAAAAAACAAAAGTTCTCACTTGAAACAAATTAATACAAACATAGAGCAAACACTTATTTGTATGTGTGTACATGCATACATCAAATAAATTTGCAGATATGTACATAAGTATGTACATATATTGTCAAATTTCATACCCATGCGATTGCGTACTCAGAACATTTGTAGAACTCCTCCCCTCTCACACTTCCATAACCACATAATGAAAATTTACAAACCGTTTACCAACCGACGGACGTTGAGTCAAAAATGGACGGACACGCTTAAATAAATAGAAACAAAACATTTTAAAACTTTAAATATAAACAAATTGAATTTAACATACATAGAACAAAGATAAGCTTGACAAAATAAAAAAAATTCATCGTCCACAGTATTATAAAACACTGATCTAATCAAACGGATTTTAGCATAAACATACAAAAAATATGGAAGGTCACATACATGAGACCATTTTATACTACATATGTACATCACATGTCGCCTACAAAAACAATTCAAATTATTTTAACAACATACCTCCAAATCATGGACAGACTCAAATTCATACATTCAGAAATATAGAAATTCCCACAGACAGACAGAAATTCTCACGCCACCCTATACTTACACTAACAAATTGAAAAAACATCAAGCTATGAACATGTCACATACACAAATATATATTCTCACGGACAGACATCAATCCAGATGTAGAAATATGATTAAATTTATATACATAGCAACAGCAAGAATTCGCACGATCAGCACAAAATCAAGGGCAACACATACAAATGTATGTAGATGTACCCATACGCAACTATATGCACACACACACAGACACACTATAATTTCCTAATGTTGTGAAATTCAAATTCCATTGTCAAAAAATAAACAAGATTAAGCAAGATTTTAATATGGACAGACATACATCAATCCAGACGTACAGACTCTTTATATAAACACAACCTCTAACCAACCCCCACCAACAAACAAACAAAAATTAGGATGATGACTCATTCTCCAACACATCCACCTGAATAAACAAAGCCATAAACATGATTCCGCAAAACAAATAATCAGACGGACATTTCAAATGATGACTCATTCTCAAAACATGTGCAGCTGAATAAACAAAGTCATAAACATGATTCTGCAAAACAAATAATCAGACGGACATTTCAAACGACATACACACATTCTTCAGAAATCTAAAGATAAGAAAAAATAAACACACACAAACACACACACACCCCCCATCCCCCACACATCCACGCACCCACAGCCATGCACAAAGTAAATGTAAACACAAGCACCACAAAAAATTATCAAGAACAACAAAATAATAATAGCGACACAATAAACCCCGTAGCCAATACTTTCAAGCTCCAAACTCACTACCCAATGTCTCAATATCACCCCATTAGAACCATCTAGTCTATAGTAAGCCAATACTTTCAAGCTCCAAACTCACTACCCAATCTCTCAATATGACCTCATAAGAACCACATTGTCTATAGTAAGCCAATACTTTCAAGCTCCAAACTCACTACCCAATGTCTCAATATCACCCCATTAGAACCACATTGTCTATACTAAGCCAATTGTTCCTAGGTCACTATCTCAACACAACCACAACCCACGAAGCAATGGATAATATCCAGGGTCTATGGTAGGTATCGAACCCCCACTCACCCACAGATACACCCTTATCCGAAATTCATATAACACAAAACATTATCTATAATATAATTCCACACTAACACTTTAACTCAATAATAATTCATCACAAATTTTAACAACATTTTACCTACAGGGTACTTTCATTTTTTTCCCACGGGTATCAAATTACACTTTTGTTTATTTAACAATTAAAATTTTAAAATTTCAAATTTTAAATACTCAAATTTTAAAATTTTTAATTGGTCTCAGACGCATAGTTCCCTACTACTCGTAGGGATCGCTTGTCTGGTGGAGGGCATTGGATAAGAGTACATATATCTCTAGGCTGGAGGGCAAGTCCTTGGGAGAAAAGGACTACATAATTTCTGTAATGAACTTTGGCAAACAATTCTAGTCGAGATCCCGAATATAGACGACTGGAAGGAAAATTACGTAGCTCGAAACAAGGCACTTTCGGTCTTTACGGATCGGAGTTATTCGTATGCAAGCGTTTCCTGCAGGTCCTGGACTGTCTCCGGGATACACCACTGGCTGGTCTTTTTGGCCTTGCAAAAAGTTATGGGTAGTTCCGAGGAGCTGGATTATCAGAGCTTGGTAGGAATGTGTAGGAAGTAGATAGTCATCTGGGCATCATAATGGTCCTCTGTACACACTGAAAAAGTTATTTTTTATAAATTGAATGAATGAGATTCGTCGACCTAGATTCCTTAATTTTTTTCAAAGATACGTTGTTTCAATGTGCGCATACGTTGTTTCAATGAAAATACTCATTGATATTTGTTGTACATTAAGAGCATTCATTATTGTTATTCTTTAACAAAATTAATGAACTAGTTTATTGATTTAACGTACTTTTACGTTAGGTCAAATAAAATTTTTCCTTGCATTTATGTACCTTTTTGGTTCAGTGCACATCTTCAATAGGTGGTATGTGTATGAAAACGCAAGAAAATTCCAAGCAAATTTTATTGTATTTGTTGTAGAACTAGCGTTACCTGATAAATAAATATACCTTGGGTCCCAGGTAAAAATAGTTTTTTTGTAAGTATGTTCTCTACTGCATGAAAGATGACTTAGCTGAGATTTAGTGTACTAAAAAAGATTTTTTCATCAAAAAGTGTGTGAATTAGGTTTTGCATGTGTTAGGTTGTAGTCTAAGAAATTTTTCGGTCCGTGGTTCTTGTACTGGATGTTTTCAAGGCAAATTCGGCATTGGCCTCACTATTTTTAGTTCGCCGTGAATTATGAAACAGCAGACACAAGAAAGAAAGAAAGATGAAACATTCACCTTAAAATCGCCTTGTGTCTTTCACTGAGCTAAAAACGTTCAGTAAAGTGAGCGTTTCACTTCGCTCAATTGAATGAATGATTCAATTGAACTAGTTCGTTCAGGAGCCGCACAAGTCTAAAAAAGTATATTATAGTTATGATCAAATCATTTGTGATAATCAAAATGAAAATAACAATTATCCGGTTGAGTTCTTAAATTCCTTAAATATAAGTGGTTTGCCGCCTCATAAGTTAACTTTGAAAGAAAATTGTATTGTTCTACTAATTCGAAATTTGAATGTATCTAAAGCATTAGTCAATGGAACAAGAATGCGAGTCAAACGCTTGCATCATAATTCTATTGATAGCGAAGTTCTGACAGGTCGTGTACGTAATACGCGAATTTTAATCCAACGTATAAGGTTGTCTTGCACAGGTTCTATAATACCTTTTGAATTTCAAAGAACTCAATAAAACTTGTGTTAAATAAGTTGAGAAATGTATTTTAAAGAGAGTTCAAAAAATCTTAACTTACACGAAAACAATAAAAAGCTATTCTTTTATTTCAATATCCGGATGAAATCATATTCTTTTTATTGCAACCACTAACTACAAAACATGGTGGTGTTGCCAGTATCGAAATCTAAATTTCCTTAAAACACACAATGTCTATTGTAGTGTTTATGAATGCAATTTTATATTAAACAGTTTTTAGCGTGAAACTGTTCAATAACAATTTTGAGTCTTAAACCGAAAATAAGAATTTTTATGAATGTGGCTGTAAGCTTTAAAATCTTTGTTATACTTCTTACAATAGTCAGAACTTTTGACAAATTTATTTATGAGTACATTTTAGTACTGTTATATATCAGTGGCTTGGTGCTAAAAAGGCCAATGTCAATATTTTGCTGTTTTGAGTTAATCATTGCATTAGATTTCTATTCTTACTCTCTTTTATATTTATAGAAAACTTAAAGGGAAATTGCCTTTTTCTTAAAACTGATTGTTTTGACATTGGCCCTTTTAGCACCAAGGCACAGATATGTACTAGCAAATATGCTGCAAACTTTTATAATACAGACATATATACACAAACAGACATATATATTTGTGGACTTTTGACAAAAGTACTTAAGTCGACTCAAGAAAAATTCGAATTTTTATTAACATTAAATACAGTTTTTTAAGGCGCGTCTTTTGGTCTAATCGCCATGTTATTCTGCCTATTCATTTTCATTCAAAACTCAAAATATCATTTACTAAGTTTATTTAGTAATAAGAGTTTATTTAGTAATAAGAGGCTAGGGTAAAATTTGTTCTATCTGTTAAAATCAAAAAAGAAATGGTTCCTGAACTACATTCCATGAGTAATTAATTCAATGCAATCAACTGGATTTGCTGAGAAAACTATACCAAACTAATCCGTATTGGATTCTCTGAACAGGCTGATTAATGAAAATGTTAATGTTTGAAAATTTTAGCTCCTCCGGATTTTTCTTAATTTGCGAAGAATTTATAAATGCCAAGGGGGAAACATTTAATATGAAACTGTAATCAAAATCACTTAAGGCGTTTTCTTTTTTATAAAAAATTTAATATATTTGAGTTATGAATTTTTAATCGAACTGTATGGTTTTTATCCAAAGTTATTTAATTAATTTGGCTTAAGTTCATTTTTAATTTAATCTTTCGATCAAAATTTTGTTTTATTTAAGAAAGAATTCTAAAGCATGTAAATATTGAACATTCAAAGAAAAATTTGGCTGTACAGAAGGTTGAACTGATATCTGTTTCGTGACCACCAAGTCTACTCATCGGAGCCCTTTACCCACACTACCACTGACAGTGGCAACAACACTGTAGCGAAAATCTTACTAATATTAGTAAGCTCAATTAGCAGACTGTCGCCATCTTGTAGTGAGTCGCACATTGAACTTTTTCTAAATGTTCGGAGCTTCACTAACTGTCTTCTCTTAGCATGTTCAAATAGTTTAAGCTTTTTTCCATTTCAGTCTTACCAGCGTGGAATATCATCGATATTCTCAATGCTGGGATTTTTATTGAATGTTTATTTTGCCCAAGTTTTTGGAACAGTACACATTCATGTTTTAGCTAAGTGCCTTTAGAGTTTTAATAATTGAGTTATGTATTCTTAATCGAACTGTATGTTTTTTATCCAAAGTTATTTAATTAGTTTGGCTTAAGTTAATTTTTAATTTAATCTTTCGATCAAATTTTTTTTATTTAAGAAAGAAATTCTAAAGCATGTAAATATTGAACATTCAAAGAAAAATTTGGCTGTACGGAAAGTTGAACTGACAGCTGTTTCGTGACCACCAAGTCTACTCATCAGAGTCCTTTACCCACACTACCACTGACAGTGGCAACAACACTGTAGCGAAAATCCTACTAATATTAGTAAGCTCAATTAGGAGACTGTCGCCATCTTGTGGTGAGTCGCACATTGAACTTTTTCTAAATGTTCGGAACTTCACTAACTGTCCTCTCTTTTAAGCTTTTTTCCATTTCAAAATGTAAAATTTTTTTACTTTTCACTAAAAAGTCGCAATTTGGCATTCCTTTAAAGCAAAAATTTACCTTTGTAAGTGATGATACAATAATTTCTAATAAATTCACTTCCTCGAAAAATGATTATATTGCAAATATTTATTGAAAAGTGCAAACAATGCTAAATTTTTTATTTTTTTGTAGAAAAGAAAACGCCATTAGTTTTACTTAACTTTCACTTTTCTTAAGGCGCATACACAAAATTTTTTTTTTATCACTTTGACGGTATTTTGGCTTTCCTGAAATTTTTGAATATTACACTTAAGCTGTTTTCTCAAAAGTCCACATATATAAATATACATTTTTATTATTATCAATCTTTTTTTCAATTTTTAATTTTGTAAAACTTTTTGGCGAAATGAATACAAAGAATAAAACGAAATATGAAAAGCCCTTTACTTATTGTTGTTCTTTTCTTTAATTTTACTAACACGAATTTGAAGAAAGAATTGCATTCCCGGTCATAATATATAAAGAAGTACCGGCTAAGTGGTCGAATTTCGACCACCGGGCGATCCTAGTAAAAATAAATATTGCTAATGTAGCGGTGCTACCACGGGTCAACGACATCCCGCCCCCCGTGAAGATCCTAGGGGGCTTCACTAATAACGTCTAGCACCGCAAGCTTAGAGACTTTCCTGCGCAATTTACCATTCGACGTTCGCACTTTGACCATCTTTGGCTGTGAATTTTGAAGTCACGATGCCTCTTCCTTATTGGCTTCTAGGGAAGTTCTTATTATAACCATGTCATTCAGCTCTATAGTCTTCTGAGATATGAATCACTTCGTCCATTTAGTCAGCGTGGGTGGATACTCCCGGATCCACTGACGCCAAAATTGATTCTTGAGCTGCTGACTAATTCTATACTGCTTTCACGAACATATAGGTTCAACATCACCAGGTGTTTGTGTCGAATTGGTGGTACCAAACAGGAAATGGTTTGGAGTTAATGGATCTGTGTTTTCAGGTGTCACTGGTATATGTGTAAGAGGAGGCTGTTTACTACATACTCAGCTTCTATGAGAAGGCTATGTAAAGTTTCGACCTTCGGAGCAACACTTTTTAGTGTTACGGCAAGTACCTTTATCGTTGATTGGGCTAGTCGTTCCCAGCATCCTCCGCTACTAGGATTGGCGGGGCAGTTAAAGTGATATTTCTCGTAGCCAATACTCGTGGCCAACTAAATCACTCACCCGTCTCTATTCACCGTCTGCTCCAACGAGATTTGTACCCATGTCGGAAAGTATTTTTAACGGTACACCTCTTCTGTTAATAAAGTTGCGGATGCAGATGATACAAGCGTCGGTGGATAAATCGGCCGCGAGTTCAATATGGATTGCCCTTAATGTTAGGCATGTAAAGAGGGCTGCCCACCGTTTCTCCCGTCTGCGTCCGATAGCTACTAATATGGGGCCAAAGTAATCTAAACCAGTGTATGTAAAGGGAATCACATATGGTTGCAGACGATCAATCGGCAGTTGACACATTAATGGCCGTACTGGTTTTGCGCGGTTGTTTTTACATAGCTGGCAATTCGATCTTGCGCGTTTGACTGCTGCTCGTAAGTTTGGTACCCAACATATTTTTCTTACCTCATTGACTGCAATATCGTTATTTTGATGAAATAACCTTCGATGGTACCATATTACGATAAGTTCTGTCACGGCATAACGATATGGTAGAACTATAGTTTTTTTTGTTCATTCCGGAAGAGCTAAAGCGTAATTAATACGATCGCCGACACATAAAACCCCATCAGCATTAAGACGAGGCGTAAGAGACAATGTTGAGCTGTTTTTGGCTACGTTGGCGTTTTTCTTTAATTCTTTGATTTCGTCGCTGTATACTTCCCGTTGTACCATCTTACCACTTCGGCTGTTCGAAGTTCGTGCGCTGTCAATTTATGAGTACTACAGCTTTGAGATTTTTTGCGGGATACGTCTCCAAATCTTAATACCCAACCGATGGTCCTTTTAAGTTGTAGGTAGTTTGAAAACCTATCAAAATCAATTAAGGCTGTTGTGCTAACCCTACGGTAAATGGAACTGACACAAAACAAGTCACGTGACCCGTCCCTAGGTGGTAGGGACCAGTCCGAGTTCTAACACTTCCTATGAAGCGGACCAGCCACTTTTACATGGGGATGGCCTAGGATGGGGTTAATTGATACTTTGTATGCGCCTTGTAACTTGTCTCTGAACTATCGTATGGAGTCCTAATCGGTGTAGAATAATATAGATTATATATAAATATTATTCCAAAATTCAGCTGTATTTATCGATTAATTTATTTTTTTACTGTTACAAATCCAAGTAGAAATTGTATTTTATTTTTAAGCGGTGTCTTTGACAGGATTCGAACCGACAACCTCCGGCATGACAGGCTAGTACACTACCCACTCGACCACAGGGGAACTTATTTTTCAATGTTATAAGTACCAGTTAAGCTGGAGTTAATTTCTGAATATAGTTACGGGACAGGTTCCTGAGCGGCATGGCATTCTCATTGAAGGGAGACAACTAATATTATATAGATAGTATGTGAAAGGCCTTAGATCTAGGTGCATCGAATTTGTGCAGTGACGTTTACTGCAATACTAGCCGGAGTGCCAACTAAATTGACTGAAAAGGATTAATATGCGACCATTTACATAATATGTTTTTTTTGCCATTCACTACTCCCAGTTCGCAACTTACTCTCGAAGTAGAAACAAACATTAATTTGCCGTCGGTGAACAAAATAAACAATATAAAAATATACATATAATATAAAAAAAAGACAAATATTCGCAACAACAAAGTATTAACAAACACCGTGTTCAAGTTCACTTGGACAAATATAAATTTGTAACGACATTTTTTTTACGTTCTAATTATATAGTATTAAAGTATCCAGCCATGAATATCGTAAATTGTAATTTTAGTTGTTAATACTAAATTAGTCGCGGGAAAAGACGTTTTTTTAATCGGTTCGGTTTAAGAAAACCGAAGTTGTAAAAATTATGGATATGTAACCTTACTTACCTTTTAACTCTCAATTGAAACACATCAAAATTAAACTCCAATTTAAATTAAGAGAATTACACTACTTACAATTAAATTAAAATATTTACAAGATTTGGCCTACATACGTTCCTAAACATTATACCTAAATATTCCACGATTTTTATCTCTATAAGTTAATACACATTTAATTATAATTTTTAATTGTAATTAATGTACAAAAACCCATAAGAATAAAATAAACAACCGTTTGAATTTTATACACATTTGAAGGAAATCATATTTGTTCAACTTTATTCTCAAGGAATACCCTATATCTGGTAAGCACTCATTTACCAACCACAGATAAAAGAATTAAGAAGAAATTTTCTCTTTCTTCTTTTATCCCCTTAAACTCAACAATTCTAACCATTCAACGAGTGGTTAAAATTGAAATTGCCTTTAAGGTTGGTCCTCGGACATCCCAATCTAATTATCTCCCAACCTGAAGGAAATTCTTATAAATAATTGCAACAAAATTATTCATGGTCCTTTTGAGTCGACCAGAGTGTCATTGGTTTCTTCAGCAACAACAACCGTACGTACTTCCCATAAACCTGAGGTTGCTTATTTAACAAAACACACCAGCTCAACAGTATGAAAGAACACGCGTAAGTTAAACATCTAAATTACATAAGTACATACATATATGGGAAAAAAAGCATAAAAATAGTTTTTCTCAAATTAAAAGGAAAATTTGTTTAGAGGAATATAGTACATACTAACAAATAAAACAACAAGTGAAAAAAATAAAATAAAAAATTTATAGATCAAACATAAAAAGTGAATAGTTCAAAGTAACAACGCGTAGCAGAGAAAAATCATTTTGAAAAAGTTCCAATATAAGTGATCGCACATAAAGTACAAACATACATATAGATCTACTAGTGTATGATAATCCATTTAAAAAGAAAGGAAAAAGTATTCTAAAAATTCTAGCTCAATAAAAAGATCACATCTCAACTACATAAAAAATTGTGTCAAAAAGAAAAAATTATTATAAAAATTACAACTTGTTTCTGGAAAACAGAACATAACCCAAAATTTAAAAAAAAAAATAAAATTTTTTACTTATCCATATTAAAATTTAACTAATGTTCCCAATACCGTTATATTCTTTTCTCGCTGGAATACCGTTATAATATATGCAATACATAGAACAAAATAAAAGAAATTGCAACAATTAAATATACATATGTACATATAAATAAAACGGTTATTACTCAAAAGTGCAGTGACACACATTCCAAAATAAGGAGAAAAAGTTTGGTTTGCCACATATGTATTCACAGGTATTTATGTAAACCTTATTGAAATAGACATACTCATCTAGATAAATATGTACATACATACGTACATATGTGCATTTGCTTAAAACCATTTACATAAAAACTTACAAACATACATAGATATGTATGTATAATAAAAAATAAATAAATTAAATAAAAAATTTTTTCTATACCTTTTTATTTTCCTGGATTTGTTTTATCCCTTTTTCTCGACCATTTGTTTGAAATCTCTCACTGTAAGCAAGTGGTGAATTTGAGATCAAACAAATAGCTCTCTCAACCTAAAAGTCTCTAACATACAGTCCACTGTATAGATAAAATTTTTCAAGAACAAAATAATTGCAACCTTCATTCGCAATTAATATAAATAAAAGGTTTAGCATAAATATGCAATAATTAGATAGCAGTGTTTAATAAAACACACCAAAAAAGAAAAGAAAATAGAAAAACTGTGCATAGAAAATGAGGGAGAATTGTTTGTTAGTGAAAAAATAATTTTCTTTCTGCCTATTACCCAATTATAAAGAAACAATAGTGAATAACTTCCAGAATTAATTTAAGAACAGTAAGGAAATAAAATAATAAAATATAATAAAAAACGTAAATTAGAAAATATTGACTTACTGTCTCTGTGTACCAAAGAATTTTTTATTTCTTCATTGCTCAATCAGTATGCCGTAAAGAGTTTGTACATTGCCCAGTAAAATATTCTTTCCCAATATTTTCATGCTATTAAAATTTTCACCCAAATTTAATATTTTCTCTAGACTCAAATTTCTTAAAGAAGATAACAGTGAAAACTTGTCCTTTATTCACATAAATTGAATATTAAAAAGTAAAAAAAAAATATATTTAAAAATTTATTTTTCCCCCAATTTCTCGAATTTGGTTGGAAAAACTGTTCGAATAGGTAAATATATTCGTATAATAGATACATACTACCTTAAAGATCACTCAGTATCTTTAAGACGTACCAAAGTTTAATTTGAAAATATACTACATACCCAAAGTGAAAGATATCGCCTGTCAACCACCGTGAACTTAACTTACATTGCGCTTAATATTAGTTAAACTAATCATCTAAAACTAACTACACTTAAAGTAAATAGAAATACAGCTGAATCGATCATCTAATATCTACCTACTTATCTTTCAATTGGAAACCTTACTTCAAGGTGAGATTTTAACCACTTACCTGGCACATAGTACAAAAGAAAAGTATTACAATAGTACTATTTTCTTTACTCCCATATTCCCTAATTATAATTACTCTATCGAGTGATTATAATTAATAAATCTCGTATGCAAGACTGACCCCTAAACTTCTCACCCTAATACTCTGCCATCTGCATACAGATGTATTTCCATACAATCGATGTACATAATTGTATTCAGGTTCATTTAAATACAATCAACACAATTGCATTTAATCTGTTGAACCAATACTTTTACTGTAGTAATATACAACGTTTCGTTAGTATATTACCACTGCTCTGTTGAAAAAAAAAACTCAATAAACATAGAAATCTGATTGTTCTAAAGTCTATTAGTAATACCCTGCGTTATAGCGAACCCGATAGCACTCCATCAGGCTAAGCCATTAATAAAGTAAACTTCACCAGTCTTACTCTAAAAACAAAATAAAATGACTTCCACATCCCGAGCTTCAAACCCAGCTGTCAAGGAACACTTTCATTTTGATTGTGATCACCTTCTCGCATTCTGTGATCGATATAAAGTAACTCCAATAGGGGACCAAACCGAAACAATCCTTGAAGTGAAGCTAAGAGACTTGGACGGAAGATGGGATAGGGTAAACGCTGCACACGAAGACATTATGTTGTCCAAAGAGGAGAGTATAACAGAACAAATAAGAAAAGAGGCCCACGAGAAGTATGAGGTCTGTACGGATGAATACTATAGTTGCTCTTCTCAAATACTCGACCTATTAAAAGCTATTCGGTCAGAAAACCCAGGTATGCCCAGATTTCAGTCAACCTCTCGGCACTCTATAACCCAAAATGATGAAACTCAAACAGTCGTGCAAGGTAATTCGAGCAATTGCATTAAACTCCCACCTTGCGATACAGAGGTATTTCACGGCAGCTACGAGCAATGGCCATCATTTCGTGACATGTTCACGGCCTTGTATGTCAACCACTCAAAACTCAACAATGTCACAAAACTATATCATCTTCGCAATAAAACGAGGGGCGAAGCAAGTGCTATAGTTAAAAGATACCCTCTCACTAACGATAACTTTGAGCTCGCATGGGGTGCTCTAAGAGCCGCTATGAGAATAAACGTGTCCTAGTCGATAACCAGATAAAACTATTGTTTGATATCCCTGCGGCGAAAGGCGAAGACAGCGAATCAATAAGGAGGATACAATCTTCTGTAAATGATTCGCTAGCCACCTTAAAAACGCTTGGCATCCAGGTGGAGAGTTGGGACCCGATTCTCATTCGGTTGATTTCAACAAAACTACCTGACAAGACTCTAGCCCTTTGGGAACAATCCCTTACGGCTCCCCGTGAGCTGCCGCAGTGGTCCGAAATGTCCCAATTCCTCGTGGACAGATATGAAACTGTGGAAAGGCTCAGTAGTATTAGAAATTATAAAGATGGATTTAGTCTCAAGAAAATCAAAGTTCGTCTTGCAAATTATGTAATGAGGAACATTCGCTCAGAATATGCCCGAAATTCAAAGCCTTTACGGCACAGCAAAGAGTGGATTATGTCTTTCAGAATTCTGTAATAACTGCCTAGCAATATCTCACTTAAAGGCAAACTGTAAAAGTAAGCATACTTGTCTCTATTGCAAAAAGCAACATCATACACTGTTGCATATGAAACAAAATTCGCAAAACTTGTCTCAAATCTCAGAAAACACTCAATATAAAGAAGATTCGAAAAATCCCAATAAACTATATTAAAAAGAGACTCATAACCCCGTTCAAACTCTACAAAATAGTACACAATTTGAACTTCCTAGCACATCAAGGCAGTTTCAAGCCAATTTCTCTACTAGTAACGAAAGTATTTTATTGCGCACGGCACTGATGCAGATAGAGCATAGGGGAGAATTGTTTACTGTAAGAGCGTTGATTGATCCAGGCTGTCAACGAACATTTCTAACAGAACGGCTGCGAAATCGTTTGCAGTTACCCTATAATACGTCCCACTTTGAAATTATAGGTATTGGTGAGCAAAAGCAAGCGGCAAACAAAGAAGCGGAGTTTGTTTTGTATGCAAAAAGATATGACCTCAAGGTTCCTATAAAAGCCATAATACTACCAAAGGTAACAAAACATCTTCCCACTTATTCCTTTGACATCCCCATTTCGCCGGAGCTTGCAGAATTAGACCTTGCGGATCCCACCTTTAATAAGTCATCCCAGATAGATCTTATACTAGGCAACGATTATGAACATTTCCTCAATATTGAAGGCAATAAAAAGAATATTTGTGGGCTGACATCTGCCTGCAAAACCATATTTGGATGGGTTCTCTGTGGCCCCATAAAAACTCAGACTATTAATGCCTTCACAACCTCGGTTATCCCATCCGAAACGGTCGAGCTCAATAACCTATTAAGGAAATTTTGGGAACAGGAGGAAATTCCTATCATTCAGCAAAAAACCTCAGAAGACGAAATGTGTGAAAAATTTTACAGTCAAACAACAACACGCAATGTCAGTGGTAGATATATCGTGCGACTACCGTTCAAAGCTGAATACCCCGACAAAATCTTCCTTGGCTCGTCCCGATTTATGGCCTTATTCTAGCATGGAGAAAACACTATCCAAAGATCCCATCCTAAAAGAACAATATGAAGAAGTTCTTAGTGAATACATAACTTTGGATCACATGGAAGAAACCCCATCATGTGAAAGTGTGTCCCAAGGTAAATATACCTCATTTTATTTACCGAACCATGCAGTTGTTCGCCCGGAACATAAAACAACAAAAGTAAGAGTCGTTTACAATGCCTCCAGAAAAACGAAGTCTAACTTTTCTCTCAATGACGTTCTTTTCACTGGCCCTACCCTTCAAAATATCCATAGTCCTTAACTGGAGAAAATACAAATGCGTCCAAATCCAAATCCACCCGGATGACAGACCCTTCCAAAGGATCCTATTCAAACCCGAAACAGATGGCCCCACGAAGGATTATCAGTTGAAAACGGTAACCTTCGGAGTAAATTGTGCTCCATATCTAGCAATTCGCACACTTCTCCAACTAGCCTCAGACTCTGAAACAATTTACCCAAGAGCTGCATCAATTTTGCGTTCTCTAACGTACGTCGATGATATTCTCTCCGGAGGTTATTCATTAGAAGAAACCATTTCTGCTCAAACCCAACTTATTAACGTGATAAAATCGGCCGGGTTCCCTCTAAAAAAGATCACCGCCAATGATCCCCAGTTACTCGCTCACTTAAACAAAGAAGATCTATATGACTCAGATTTTCTTAGATTCTCCCACACAAGTTCCTCCAAAACGCTAGGAATCAAGTGGAATGCTCTCACTGACTCATTCTCATATAGTTTTTCCAGCCATAAAAATTACAAAACGACAAATTCTCTCATCTGTGGCAAAACTTTTTGATCCAGTTGGATGGTTAGCCCCCATAGTTATAAGAGCTAAAATACTCATTCAACAACTATGGCTAGAAGGGCTAAGCTGGGATGAAGACGTTTCTCTAGAATCTCTACAAAAATGGAATATGCTTGTGCAAGACCTCTCTCAGGTGGAACAGATTTCTATTCCACATTGGATACAATACCTTCCCTCAGATTCGATTCAAATTCAAAAAGCACGGTTGCTCCTATCCAAACAGTTTCGCTTCCCCGGTTGGAACTTAATGGTGTAGTATTGCTAGCAAACCTCGTTAAATATATTGTCTCATCCCTTAAGCTTGAGGTGACGGAAGTAAATCTGTGGACTGACTCCTCCATAGTGTTGGGTTGGCTCGCAAAACCACCTTCAACATTGGAAACCTATGTCGCGAATAGAATTTTTAAAATTTATAGTATTGTACCAAATGCTACCTGGCGGTATGTCCCAACTCACGACAAGCCGGCAGACCTCGGAACGCGGGGCTGCAGTCCTCAAGATCTTTTCCAAAACACTCTTTGGTGGCATGGACCATCATGGTTAACTAAACCTCAATCAGAATGGCCAACACGAAACCCCCTTAAAACTTTTGAAGCTTCTACAGAAAATATATCCCTACAAGCTCAGGTCGAAGTAAATGATTTGTTGAATAACTTTTCATCGTACAGCGAAGCCCTACGTGTTGTGTGCTACGTTTTCCGATTTTTCAAGCGAGCTATAAGAAATATTAGGCCAAATAGTTTTCAAAACACTTAAATCGATTTAACCCAAGACGAAATAAAGTCCGTAAAGTCTATATTTATTATTCTGGATCAAAAAGCATATTATTACAAAGAATATAACGCTTTATTATACTCAAAACAGCTACCCAATAAAGGTGCATTAACACCTCTTAACCCGTTCATCGATTCGAAATCAATATTACGTGTCAATGGCAGATTATCTCAGTCATCTCTTCCGTATAATGAGCGTTACCCAATAATACTACCTGGTAACTCAAGACTCTGCCAACTATATCTAACTCATCTGCATACGTTTCTTTCTCATGCTTATTGCGGATTAATGTGTAGAATGGCGCAAACGGAATTTTATATATCCAGACTCAAGCCCCGAGTAAGGAATATCATACGCCATTGCAAAACTTGCATAATATACAAGCAGCAACCCAATCATCAGATCATGGCACCGTTACCACCTGAAAGATGCAATCTATCCGTACCCTTCCAAATAACAGGTATAGATTTCGCAGGCCCGTTTGAGCTCAAAACATCATCTTTGCGAAAGTCACCCTATGTAAAAGGATATGTCAGTGTATTCGTTTGTTTCAGTACAAAAGCGATACACTTAGAAGCCTGCTCGGACCTATCCTCGGCGGCATTTGAGGCTGCACTCGCTCGTTTCGTTGGTAGGCGGGGGCTCCCCCAATGGGTAGTAACCGATAACGGCAGAAATTTCGTCGGTTCCAGCAGAACCCTTGAGCGCGAATTTGCCACGTTTGTTAAGGACTGTTCACAAGATATCTCTCGAAAGTATATTACACATGGATTTGAGTAGAAATTTATACCACCACATGCCCCCTACATGGGCGGTTATGGGAAGCCGCTGTAAAAAGTTTTAAATGCCACTTCAAACGACTCGCTGGTGCTCAGAAGTTCACTTTTGAAGAATTTGCCACCATTTTAGCACGAATTGAAGGCGTGCTTAACTCGCGCCCTATATCTGCGCTATCAGAAGACCCAACAGACTTAACCGCATTAACTCTTGGTCATTTTCTCAGAGGTGCAGCCTTACTAGCTTTCCCAGAACAAAATTTCGAAAATATATCTCTTATCAATAGATGGGAAAAGCTAAAGGCACTCCATCATCAGTTCTCCATACGATGGAAGCAAGAATATCTGACATCCCTCCACAAACGCTATAAATGGAAAAACACTGCTCCAAATATGAAGGTCGGAGAACTCTTCGTTGTGATGGATGATTTACAACCACCTCACGAATGGCGCTTAGGAAGAATTGAAAAGACGTTTACGGGTCCAGACCAGAACGTACGCACAGCGGATGTACGCATTTCCACCGGAATTATAACTCGCCCAATTGCTAAATTGTGATATTTACCTCTCATGAACGATGAAATGTCTTCTTCAACCCCATCTCCTAAAGATTATTCACTAAATTCACACATACATTAAACACTACTCTTTTCATGAATTCATATTTGTTATACAAATTTCTCATTTCAATATCTTATCTACATAATTACCAATTTCTGTTAATAATTGCACATTTTTTCTAGAAATGATAAACTTGAATCACTCCACCCAAGCGAACGGGATAAAATCAAAAATCGCCGTTGAAAATATCAAGAGCCTGAGGTTTACAAGTGTGTTCTGTGCAATACATTCCATGCATTGCGATTTTGCCGTAGGTTTATCAAGATGTCTGTAGCAGAAAGGGCAGAAGGCATCACTCGGACCAAATATTGTGTCAACTGTTTGGCACGTACCCACGTGCTAAGATCCTGCACATCTATGGGCACTTGCAGAAGGTGCGATAAATTTCACCACACCTTGCTTGTTGCACCAAAAACCTGTGAAACCAAGGGGTATCGAAACAAAGGCGCTACGCCAACGCCAAAACCAAAAGACCAAATCACAGGAGTCGCAACAAAAACCTATGCAGAAGAGCCAACAGATACAACCTGCAACTACAACTACAACCTCAGCCACATCATCAACAAAATTAGACCAGAAGGTTATTGTGGAAGCTATTAGATCCCTGGCCCAAGTTCTTTGCACTAATGACAAGTGACTTTCTCTGGCCAGAAGCCAAGGCCGGCGGCATGTCCAAGTTCACTTGGACAAATATAAATTTGTAACGAAATTTTTTTACATGCTAATTATATAGTATTAAAGTATCCAGCCATGAATATCATAAATTGTAATTTTAGTTGTTAATACTAAATTAGTCGCGGGAAAATACATTTTTTTTAATCGGTTCGGTTTAAGAAACCCGAAGTCGTAAAAATTATGGATATGTAACCTTACTTACCTTTTAACTCTCAATTGAAACACATCAAAATTAAACTACATTTTAAATTAAGAGAATTACACTACTTACAATTAAATTAAAATATTTACAAGAATTGGCCTACATACGTTCCTAAAAATTATACCTAAATATTCCACGATTTTTATCTCTACGAGTTAATACACATTTAATTATAATTTTTAATTGTAATTAATGTACAAAAACCCATAAGAATAAAATAAACAACCGTTTGAATTTTATACACATTTGAAGGAAATCACATTTGTTCAACTTTATTCTCAAGGAATGCCCTATATCTAGTAAGCACTCATTTACCAACCACAGATAAAAGAATTAAGAACAAATTTTCTCTTTCATCTTTTATCCCCTTAAACTCAACAATTCTAACCATTCAAAGAGTGGTTAAAATTGGAATTGCCTTTAAGGTTGGTCCTCGGATATCCCAATCTAATTATCTCCCAACCTGAAGGAAATTCTCATAAATATGTGCAACAAAATTATTCACACCGTTTTGTTTATTATTTTACGTATCTATACATTTTTCTTTTCTTTTTGTAAAGTAAATTATAAGCAAGTAGGCACACAAACAACAAATATATTTGGTATTCGTACCAAATGAGTACGAATACAGCAACAAACAACAGAAATGCCTACGTTACTGTTGTTGCTGCAGAATGTGATAACCCAGTAAACAAAAATTTACACTTGCGTACACGGGTACGCTCAAATTCAATGTCTATGACAGATCATAATATAAAAGTAAATTTTTTGGTACCAGCTTCACAGCAAAGCACAAGTGCCAACAATATGAGCCAACATCAAGCTGAAAAAGAAAACACGACAGAAAGTGTCCCCCTAGAAACTGATTCAGAAAATACAAAAATACAAATGGGTATTGATCGCTATTTTAAAGTGGTAAATAATAAAAAAAGGCAAAGAAGTCCAAGATCGAAAAACCTCGCTCCATTGGCGAAAATGGCCAAAGATGGTAAATCTGATGCGGCGCTCTCTGAAAACAGTTTTTCACTTCTACAAAACGACGAAGACGAAATCACCATTGTCAGGTCAAGCAAGCCGCCCCCAATATACTTAAGAGAGAAAAACTGAAATGGGCTAATTAAAGGCTAGTACAATTAATCGGTGAAGATGCGTTTTACGTAATCCCGATAAAACGCGGTGCGATAAATGAAACAAAAATTCAAGTAAATGAAGAAAATCATTACCGCTCAGTAGTTTCGAAATTTGAAACACAAAATAAAAATTTTTACACCTACCAATTGAAAAGTGCAAAAGGCCTCCAGGTAGTGATAAAAGGCATCGATTCATACGTGGATCCAGAAGAGGTAAAAGCGGGTCTACTAAATAATAATTTTAAAGTAAAAAATTTTACTAACATTAAAAATAGAGAGCGAGTTCCCCAACCACTATTTCGTGTGAAATTGGAACCAGGTGATATGAAATTAAAAAAGAATGAAGTACGCCCCATTTACAGCTTAAGATATTTGCTGCACCGACGACTTACCGTAGAGGAACCACACAAGCGAGCAAGGCCCATTCAATGTCTAAATTGCCAAGAATATGGCCACACCAAAACATATTGCAAGTTGCGCACCGTTTGTGTCGTCTGTGGTGAACTACACAGCACTGCCAATTGTGATAAGCAAAAAGATGATTCCAAAATGAAAAAGTGTAGCAATTGCCATCAAAATCACACTGCAAACTACAGGGGCTGCCCTGTCTATGTACATGTTAAGCAGTTTTTGCCTAACAGACGTAATACCACCTATGCTCAACCTAATACTTTCGACAGTACAAATTATCCCCAGTTGCGCCAACCAGCTACCAGCCGGCCTTCATACGCCAACATTTTTAAGGCTAACCAGCCCATAGCGCAAAACATACCAAACAGCCAGTTCTCGTACGCTAATGCTTTGAAGTCTAACCAGCCCACAACTCAAAAACGGCCTCTTGCCAACGAAAACAGTGGTTTCAATTTTGATCGACTTGAGGCTTCAATAGAAAATTTAATACAAACCGTAAATTTGTTTACAACCAACATGACCTGCATGATGCAGGAAGTGTGGAAAATGCAGTCTACATTATTGCAGGCTGCATTAAACAAACCATGAACTTAAAAATCTGTTTCTGGAACGTAAACGGCATCCGCCAACATGAAAACGAACTAGAATACTTCATGATGGATAAACAAATTGATGTTATGCTTATCTCTGAGACGCACTTATACTCTCTACGACACAAAGGACCCCCAAGGTAGAGCTTGTGGTGGCTCGGGTATACTAATAAAATCGCGATTAAAACACTACTTAATGAGTGATCATTGTGAAGACTATCTTCAAGCCACTAACATCTGCATTGAAGCTTTTCATCAAAACCTGGTGATTTCATCAATTTACTCTCCTTCCAGGTACTCCATTACAGGAAATCAATATAGTAGATTTTTTTAATTCACTAGGCCCACGCTTTCAGCAGATGTAGAACGGCTTTTATCCGAAAAAAGAAGAGTTCATAGAGAATGTCAACGCTACAGATCCCCTCAGCTAAAATCTAGGCTGAAGGAATGTACTAAACAGCTGAAAACTCTACTAGAATATAAAAAACCGCTTCTCTTCAAAACTTTCTGAATGGGCTCGACGCAACACCTCAAACAGACTATTCGCTATGGAGAGCAGCCCGAGGCCTCAAAAGACCAGTGATATATAAGCCTCCATTGCGAGCTTCGAATGGAGTCTGGGAAAGAACTGACGCTGAAAAAGGTACTCTGTTTGTAAACCACTTGCAGAAAGTATTTACTCCAAATACGTCTGATACTATAGTTGAGCTGCCACCAGTCCTCGCTATACCAGATGTTACTTTGATGTTCAACATTCGTGAGATTGAACACTATATTGCGGGCTTAAACTCGAAAAAAGCTCCAGGCGCTGATAAAATAAGCAATAAAATGCTCTTAGAGCTACCCTATACTGCAAAACGGATAATTTTATTTATTTTGAAATGCTATCCCGCAGAATGGAAAGTTTCGCTGATTACCATGATACCTAAACCAGGCAAAGATCATACGAAGGTGGAGTCCTATAAGCCTGTTGTCTAACAATTCAAAACTATTTGAAAAGCTACTTATGAGTAAGCTACCACCCATACTGAATCGTACTGGATGCATTCCAGACCACCAATTCGGTTTTAGGAGACAACATAGTACGATTGAACAAACACATGACTCGTGAACGTGGTTAGAAAAACCTTCGAAGAAAAGAAATATTGTTCTGCCCTCTTCAACGATGTTTCTCAGGCATTTGATAAAGTATGGCACGAAGGTTTAATACATAAACTAAAGCAAAACCTACCCGAAAACATCCTTAAACTTTTAGAAAGCTACTTAACTGAGCGAAAATTTGTTGTTAAAGAAGGTAATTTTCAAAGCCCTCCGCAACCCATTGAAGCCGGAGCTCCTCAAGGCAGCATCCTCGGTCCTGTATTATATCTGATATATGCCTCTTACTTGCCGGTAAGCAGTAACATACACATATCAACATTTGCTGATAATACAGCTTTTCTAAGTGTTCACAAAAGCCATCAAGAAGCCACCCGCAATTTGCTAGATTGTCTACACATTACCTTTACATTATGCAAAAAAACCTGCCCACCTATACAAATATATAACCAAACTATACCTCTACACACTGAAGTAAAATATCTCGGTGTTCATCTTGATCGTCGTCTAACATGGAAGTCACACATAAATGCAAAGGTGACCCAAATGAAATTAAAAGCAGCTCAAATGAATTGGCTCATTGGAAGGAACTCTACTCTAAGCCTAGATTGTAAACTTCTTCTATACAACTCCATTCTAAAACCAATATGGTCCTACGGAATCCAGTTATGGGGCACTGCCTCGGCATCAAATGTAGAAAAAATTCAAAGGCAACAAAATAAAATACTCCGTACGATTACAGCAGCCCCATGGTATGTCAGAAACAAGTGAACTCATAAAGACCTAGATGTGCCGCCGGTTAAGACAGTGTTTTCTAAACACTTGACAAGCTACATAAAAAGACTTGAGTTGCACCCAAATCCCCTAGCCCGAAACATCATTAACTTTAGAGGCCACACTCGGCTGAGAAGGAGGGACACTCTTGCTCTCAGCCGAACACGAGAGACGTAAACAACCAAACAACCAACCGCTGAAACAAATATTTTTGTCTGGCACTGGCTGCACCTAAAAATTTAAATTTTAGAGTTAAGATTTGATTACTTATTGTAAGTTTAATTTTATTGGAGATACAATAAATAAATACATATAACCGGAAAAAAATTCACTACTCCTTATTTTTGGTACCAGTCCCATTTTCTCAAGTCATAGGACGAGTACTTTTGTTACCAAATTTTCGGCAGGGAATATTCATACAATACTTTCTCTTCTGCTCTTCTGTGGTCATTTCCGAGTCTATATAACCCGATTGTGGCCAGGCCTCTTCGGCGTTCGATAAAAATGCAGGACCCTAAATTCACATGTTGTTAGGTTTATAAGTCACAGGATATGTTGTTCTTGTGGCGACGTCTGCTGCGTTTAGCTGTTTAGGTAGCCAGCGCCAATCCTTTTGGTGAGTTGATTCGAGAATTTCCCCGACTCTTTGCATAACGAATGCTTTATATTATCTGTGGTCTGACTTTATCCAGTTGATTACTGTTCTCGAATCGCTCCACAGAACTATTTTCGATGGCCTAATTCTGTGACCTTCTGTGACGGAATTTTTCAATCGAGTACCCAAAACTGTTGCCTGCAGTTCTAGGTTTCACCAGCGACAAAACAGATACGAGTTCCATTTGGCTTTACAATACGCCAATAGGCTACAGATGCAAACGAAGTTTCACTGGCATCATTGAAAATATGAAGTTCGATCGTTGTTTCGGGATGAAATAGTTGAGAATCATAGCATCTTGTTAAACGAAATTGTTTTGCCAACTGTAAACCTTGAACTCACTGTGAAAAACGTTGATAAATATGTTCAGGAATGACGTCATCCCAACTGACAACCGTACGCCACAGTTCTTGTAACAATATCTTACCGTACACCAATAAATCTGCTAGCATGCCGGATGGGCCGTACATTGACATGACCAAACATAACAATTGCCTTTTTGTTGGGCACTTCATACCAGCAATAATCTCAGGGTTGACTATTTAATTGCAATTTGAAAATAAATTCGTCGGTACTGCTTCTCCAAAACATACTGAGTACCTTCTCGGCGGTATCTGCAGTATCCATGTTGACGTTTGGACTCTGTTTTTCAACATCTTTATTTGAATAATTTTGTACATACAATGAATTCGAAATAAAACCACGAAGCTCAAAACTGGCTTTAGCGTGTGTAGTTATTACTGCTGAAGAAATTCTTAATGCGTCCTCCTCGCTCTGAAAACTGCATACGTACCATGTCGTCAACATAATGTCTGTTTACAATTGTATCAACTACTTCTGGCTGCTCACTAGCATTTTCAATTGCACTTTGCTTTTTAACGTATTGTGCACTACACGGTGAACATGTTGCACCAAATATAATTGCAGCCATCGTATATATATCTACTGGGTCGTTTTTATTAAATCGCCACAAGACGCTGTGCATCTCGATTGGCTTCACGGATATGGACCTGCAAAAACATCTCTCTGATGTCGGCAAACACACCAATTGTACCCTCACGGAATTGAAAAAGTGTTTTTAATAGCGCCTGGTTCTCGTTTGGGCCTTTAAGAAGCATGGAGTTTAGTGACGTTCCATTTACAGAAGCTGCTGCATCGAAAAGCAGTCTCAATTTGCCCGGCTTATTTACATTAAAGACTGCAAAATGTGGGAGGTACCAAGTGTGTGGTGTCGTTTGTTTCACTTCGTATGGTAACATTTTCTTGCCATATCTATTTCTAATATAGTTGGCCATAGCTGCTTTATATGCCTTTTAAAACTTACCATCATTTTCCATCTTCTTTTATATGGTTTTCAGTCAGTTTAATGCCAAATTGTAGCTGTTTGGCAAATTTACATGGTCGTTTTTCCATATTAGGGCAGTTTCATATCGGTCCTCTACTTTTCTTGTAGTGTCACTTAAAATTTGTTGCGCTTGAACAACATCTTTTGACTCAAGCGGCTGAGTGGACAACGTTGTAAAATAGTCGGCTACAAGCTCATCGATTTTTTCTTCTGTTTCTTCTCTATTATGCAGTATGACGGAGAATAGACATGAGGTAGTGACAGAGGTTCCGTGTGGGCTACCATAAATCGCCCAACCCAATGGCGTGCTAGCGGCAACAACACATTTGCCGATTTGAACGCTTTTTACATTTGGAGTAAAGTGACAATTATCCAAAGCAATCGATACTTTAGGTACTGGTCGCACAACTACAAACTACAGTACAACCAAAAATGTCGAAAAAATCTACGATATGGTGTTGGCCAATGGAAGAATAAAAGTGCGTGAGATTGTTGATGCCATAGGCATTTCATATGGCAGTGTGGTCCCCAAATTTTTTTAAAAATAAAACAAAAAAAAGTACCTTTCTTATAAATAATTAAGCTGGAAAGAGTTACTCCCAAGATCCTTACTGTTCCACCAATATTTCATGGAACATACATCAACAAAATTACACTCCAAGAATGATAATTTTTCGAATAGCCAAAATATCTATACATATAATAAAACTAGAAAAGGGTCGTGTCTGTACATGAAATATTTTTTGAAAATTTTTATGGTGGCGTAAACAGTAATTGATGTAGAGTACAAAACATCAAATTTTGGAATTTTTGTCTGTCTGTCTGTCTGTCTGTCTGTCTGTCTCTCCGAATACGTTTCACGCAAAAACCACTGAATGGATTTTCATCAAATATGATATGGAGGTACTGATTCAAACATAGGGTACTTTTTACCGCGATAAAATAGCTCATTTCTAAGTTAAAATAGAAAATAACGAAAATGTACCCTATTTTACTAATATATGTAAATGTTGTTGGAAATTAGAAAAAAAATTTTTGTTTTATTTTTAACGTTTGTAGTACTGTTTATTTTGCATAACGGGAACTTTAAACACTATATAAAGAACGCTATATTATTATATTTTATAGACACCTTATAGTCAGAAAGCGAACTTTAGGCGCGCGAAGCGGGCGGGCACATCTAGTTATTAATATGTAATACTAGATGTGCCCTCGCGCTTAAAGATCGCTTTATGACTATAAGGTGTCTGTAAACTATAATAATATAACGTTTTTTACATATTTTTTAAAGTTCCCGTTATACAAAATAAACAATGCTATTACCGTTAAAAAAACAAAAACATCTTCCCAATTTCCAACAAAATATATATTAGTAAAATTGGGTTTATTTTAGTTTTTTTCTATTTTAACTTAGAAATAAGATTTTTATCACGGTAAAAAGTACCCTATGTTTGAATCAGGACTCTAAAGTACTTCTATACCAAATTTCATGAAAATAGCTTCAGTGGTTTTTGCGTGAAGCGTGTTCGGACAGACAGACAGACGGACAGACAAAAATTCCAAAATTTTGTTTTTTTGTTCTCTACATCGATTACTGTTTACGCCACAATAAAAGTTTCCAGAAAATATTTCATGTACAGACACGCCCTTTTTACAGTTTTATTATATGTATAGATAAAAGATTTTGTTTGCAATATTCTATTTGATGAAGACTGTGTCGAAATGTTTTTAAAAATTGCACGAAAAACAAAACCAAAGCTAAAAAATATCGAATTTGATACTGTCGATATATTCTATTTGATGAAGACTGTGTCGAAATGCTTTTAAAAATTGCACGAAAAACAAAACCAAAGCTAAAAAATATCGAATTTGATACTGTCGATATATTTGGAATAAAATATCGATACATCGATATATCGAAATTAAAAATATCGACGATATATATCGATATATTTTTAAGAAAATATCCATATATCGATATTTTTTGCTCATCCCTACAACCGACTTTAAATTAAATTGTCTTATTTGTTAATAAAATAAAGATTTTGAGTTCTCGCTTATAGCTATGTATATTATTTTGGGCCTTTTTACACACCACCATCGATTCTTTAAATGCATATTCCCCCTTATTCCGTAACTATTTGTCGACGTCACGTCAGGACAATACCAAAAATTGTCACATTTCTACTCGTCATCGATATCAATTTACTATTACTGCTAGCCAGATACTATTCTATAAAGCATAAATAATGGGAAAAGGCTGTTAATAGTAGTAAATTTTTGTCGACAGCGAGTAGATAATGCCAATTTTTCGGTATTGTTTTGACGTGACGTCTAATAATAGTTACGGAATAAGAGGGATTATTAATTCAACGTCTTAAAATAACATACCACATTCTTCATGGACTGTATTATTTACAACATAAGTTGGATATCTAATGCCAATTATTTCCCGTCCGTGTCAGTGAAAAAGAGGACGGATAACAACCCTACCCATACAAAGCAATTATTAATTTTCCTATATCTGAAGAATAACAAAACCGAGACTTAATTTTTTGTAGGTTAAATTGCGCTTTTCAACAAAATCCTGGTGGTATAGGAAGAGGGAAGACTTACATCGCCCACATAAAGCAATTTGTAATTAGCCTAGCCTCACCCGATGTGCTTTGCTACCCCATTGCTGTGAAGATAAAGGAAAATTAAAACATACCTATTTTTACCCCGTGTCGTCTCTCCAATACCACCAGGAAATTGTTTATAATCGAAATTTTTCTCAGTGTAACCAAAATCAAATTAATAGTTTCGCTATTTCACTTTTTTTATTAGTTATTTTGAGTACACGAAGAAGCAACACATATATATATATATATATATATATATATATATATATATATATATATATATATATATATATATATATATATATATATATATATATATATATATATATATATATATATATATATATATATATATATATATTAGACTGTCCCTTATTTTTTTGAGTTTTAAATGTGTTCGTAATTTATTGGCTATCACTCCGTAGTTCCAGAACTATGATTTAAGAAACAAATTACATCGTCTTAATAACAAATAAAACCATACAAAAGTTACAAATAAAACATGTTTTATCATGTCGTATCGCAGTACCAGCGTAATTTGTATGAACTTGATGTAAGAGCAAGTTGGCACGGGTTAGCGTTCCTAAAAATGGTCAATATTTTTTCCAGGAGTACATTTCATCGTTACAAATGTATTTGGGGGGTATGCGTAAAAAATAAAAAACGAAGCCGAAAAATAAGGGCAACTTCGTGAATATATACGTATCATATATTCACATATGAGCCTGTCTCTTATGCTTCGAAATCGATTTTTTTACGCATATCCTTTAAATACCTTCGTAATGACACAATGTACTTCAGGAAAAAAATTTGGTCCTTTTTATTAACATTAACCCGTGCCAACTAGCGTTTAAATCAAGTTCATATAATTTGCGCTAGTACTGCGATATGACATGTTCTATTTGTTACTTTTGTATGGTTTTCTTTGTTATTAAGACGATGTAATTTGTTTCTTAAATCCTAGTTCTAGAACTACGGATTTATTAGCAATTAATCACGAACCATTTAAAACTCTAAAAATAAGGGACAGTCTAATATATATATATATATATATATATATATATATATATATATATATATATATATATATATATATATATATATATATATATATATATATATATATATATATATATATATATATATATATATCTATATATCTATATCTATATATATATATATATATATATATATATATATATATATATATATATATATATATATATATATATATATATATATATATATATATATATATCTATATATATATATATATATATATATATATATATATATATATATATATATATATATATATATATATATATATATATATATATATATATATATATATATATATATATATATATATATATATATATATATATATATATATATATATATATATATATATATATATATATATATATATATATATATATATATATATTGGAGCGGGTCGATCTAAAAATCGCACAAATTACAAGAAAAATCGTATTCTAGGGATCAAAATAAGAAACTTTGCCGAAGGAATGTGATTTGATGTCCCGACTTTTAACCCGAAGGGTCAAATTTTAAAAAATCTCACTTTGACCCATTTAGAGTGCCTCAATCGAGTGAAAATGTATGACCGACCCGCTCTAACTTTGGAGGGCCGACCCACCTATACCAGTGGCACACCCCCTGGAACCACCCCTGGGGGTTCCAAATACAAACATTTAAAAAAATTAAAATTTTTGGCACTTTACAAGAACAAATCAGCGAAATGGCTATGATTTTTTTATTAAGTTAAAAAGTTATATATACAACTCTAGTTTACCTGATAACGAGATAAAAGTAAACAAATATCTTTAAGAAGTGTAATTACCAAAAGAATAGAAAATGGTAATTACTTTTTAATTGTGTCGTTCTAAGAATCATGTGTTATTTTTGGGTTAAATACTGGTAATCCCTGATAGCTAGGTAATAAAATATATCTTCCATGTGTTTACAATATGTAGCTATATGCAGTAAAGAGCATGTCTAAAATCAGGTGCGCATATGTACTATTTAGTTTTAAGGTTCTCATTTTTAGTGCTTAAGTCCAATTTTTTATAATAAAAATTGAGTATTTTAGAACTACTCAAAGCGTAAGTTACATAGTTTATTATTTAAGCAATCATCCTATTACAATGAATCCACCATCCTGTACACCGCAAGATGAAGCCACAACAACTATTGAAAACCAAAGGAGTCATATACCCAAGCATGATGTAACTGTTTTTGGTGTGTCTACTGATTTGAGTGATCTTAATTTACCAACCCTTCTGGATATCTTGAGATATTATTTTTACTTGAGCGAATGTGCTAAAACAGACCAAAAAAAGTTTTCCTACAAATCATTCACTATTGAAGTATAAAATAAGTTCATTGGAATTTGGTCAAAAATTTGTATGGAAATAATGGCGAAAAATTGTGTATATATTAAATTGAATAGATTGCTTGACAAATATCAAGACCAAATCAAGAGCAAAAAGAAAAACCCACAATTTCCAGAG
>OY101449.1:56686761-56919261 GCA_956483635.1 Panzeria rudis
AAATATAAACTGTTAAAACCTGATCTCATAAAAAAGGGATGCCATACCCTGGTCTCGTTAATTTATATACTACATTTAGTTACACCACTGTAACATCAATACTCCTATGTACAATCATGTTTTATGAAATAGATAAGTTGAGATAAGAAGATAAATAAAAGAGTGATTATTGTGACTTTGAACAAGAAACATCAAAGTGAGTTTCATTTGAACCAACGAGCAGTTAACTTCCTCTAGAAGCGACTCAAGCACAGTTGTGAAGCTTTTTGTGGATTTGAGTAGTAGGGAACTGTTCCCGCGGGAGCAATCAAAATTTTAAAATTTGGGTAATTAAAATTTGAAATTTTGAAGTTTTAATTGTTAAATAAACAAATGTGTAATTTGATACCCGTGGGAAAAAAATGAAAGTGCAATGTAGGAAAAATGTGTATAGTGAAGATTGTGAAAAATTATAGTGTGGGTACTGCTTTTTGGTGTTATAGACATTTAGGGTGTGGTTCTTATGGGGTGATATTGAGACATTGGGACATTGATTGGAGCTTGGAAGTATTGGCTTACTATAGACTGTGTGGTTCTTATGGGGTGATATTGAGAGATTGGGTAGTGTTTTAGATTATATGTGGAAATAAAGAGTGTAGACAAGTTTGGTGACAACGTCGACTTGGGTTCCTACGGGGTTTATTGTGTGGCTATTATTTTTTTGTTCTTGATAATTTTTTGTGGTGCTTGTGTTTACATTTACTTTGTGCGTGGCTGTGGGTGCGTGGATGTGTGGGGGTGTGTGGATGTGTGCGGCTGTGGGTGCGTGGCTGTTTGTTTGTGTGTGTGTGTTTCTTTTTTCTTATCTTTAGATTTGCTAAGAATGTGTGTATGTCGTTTCAAATGTCCGTCTTGTTTATTTCTTGGGCTAATAATTTGATTATATGTTTTGCAGAATCATGTTTATTGCTTTGTTTATTCAGCAGCACATGTTTTGAGAATGAGTCATCATTTGAAATGTCCGTCTGATTATTTGTTTTGCAGAATCATGTTTATGGCTTTGTTTATTCAGCTGGATATGTTTTGAGAATTAGTCATCATTTGATAACAAAATTTCATTAGTCATCATTTATATAAAATAAAATATTACACAATGCTATGTTCTACCTTGTACGAAGATTAATTTGAATATCTTGATTAATTTGAAAAATTGGATGATGGTCAGCTTCCATTAAGAGAAGATTTTTTTTAAACAAATTAAATAACAAGGAATGCTCAATTGAAGATTATGAGCATGCAATAAAGATTTGGCATCCCTTTAATTGCAAAACCCTGCGAGATTATATGGAATTATATCTCAAAACAGATGTGCTTTTGTTAGCAGACATGTTCGAAAATTTTCGAAAAGTCTGTAAGGGAATTTATAATCTAGATCCGTGTCAGTACTATACTGCTCCAGGACTATCATGGGATGCCATGTTAAGACACACACAAATAGAATTAGAGTTGTTAACAGACATTGACATGTATAACTTCTTTAAAAAGGGAATACGCGGTGGAATGGTACAGTGCAGTAAGCGATATTACAAAGCAAATAATAAATATTTAGATGATTTTGATGAAGACAAGCCTTCAGAATTTCTAATATATTTAGACGCAAATAACCTTTACGGTTGGGCGATGTCTGAGTATCTTCCTTATGGAGGATTCCGATGGCTGAAAAGTGATGAGCTGAATCTGGATGCGAAAAGCATAGATATTAACTCACAAGATGGTTATGTATATGAGGTCACTTTGGAATGTCCTTCACATCTGCATGACTCACAATGACCTTCTGTGTTGAAAACAAGAAAACTTTAGAATCAAACCATAAGAAATTAATTGCGGATTTTTCGCCAAAAAACTCTTATCTCTAAAGGTTTTTTCTCCTTTAGTATTTTTGTTGCAGCTCTAATTGATGAACTGTACAATTTTTACCATTTAATTTAGGTTTCTTAACATTTTTCTTTTTCTCCACACCCATACCAAATTTTGTTTTGGCTTTCATAGCGTTAGTAACCATATATGAGAGACTGCTATCTTTTGATAAAACTCGATCCCAAGCTGAATTTTCAAGAATTTTATCAGCTTGATGTCTAATATTTAAATCTTTATTATTAGAATAAGCTATGTCGTGATTTTTGCAGGCAGAGTCCAATAAATTGATTCCTTTATCACCTCGATTTAAACGTTTTTGTAGTTTAGTTCCAGGTCCACAGTATTGATATCCAGGAAGATGAAGTTCAACAGGAAGAGAGTTTATTATTTTATCTAGTAAACCTGCTCCAACGAAGGTGTTTTTATGACTAAATGACTTTTGATAATGTATAACCATCTTATTTATTTATTTTTTCTATAATAAAAGGTAACAAACATGAATTGCATTTAGTTATAAAAATGCAGTTAGTAAAACAACATAAAAATATTTTAGTTCGAAACAGTGATGATTCATCGAACATCAGTTCAAAAATAAAACATAGTTCACTCTTACCAAATTCTATTCGTGCTGTAATAGTGGGACCATCAAATTGTGGATAGACTAATGTTATGATTGGCTTACTAGAAAGTCCTAATGGACTAAAGTTTGAAAAAATTTATTTATACTCAAAATCTCTATATCAGCCGGAAAATAAATAGTTGAAGAGATTAATTACACCTATAAAAGGAATGGGATATTACACATTCACCGAAAATGAATCAGTTATTCCCCCTGACAAAGCTAAAACCAATTCAATTATGATATTTGATGATGTTGCATGTGAGAAGCAGAATAATATACGAGCTTATTTTTGTATGGGACGACATAGGGATGTTGATTCATTCTACTTGTGCCAAACTTATACCAGAATTCCCAAGCATTTAATAAGAGACAATGCGAATATGATTATAATGTTTACACAAGATGAGACAAATATGAAACATATTTATAGATATGAGTTATGCAAAGTTTGACGAAATTTGTCGATTGTGCTGGTAGGATAAATATGGATTTTTGATGATAAGCAAAGATAATGAATTAAACAATGGGCGCTACAGAAAATTATTCGATTATTTCATAACAATATAAATTGCTCTACATAAAAGAAAAACTTTAGTATATAATCTGGCTTTAACCATAATACATCTACATAGCTCTTGAAATATCAACTATACCTGATCTAATTATCTACCTAATAAGCTGATCTGATCTCATACCTAATAAGCTGATCTGATACCTAATAAGCTGATCTGATAACCTGATCAGATACCTAATCAGCTGATCTGATAACCTGATCAGATACCTAATAAGCTGATCTGATAACCTGATCAGATACCTAATAAGCTGATCTGATACCTAATAACCTGATTTGATAACCTGATCAGGTACCTAATCAGCTGATCTGATAACCTGATCTGATACCTAATAAGCTGATCTGATAACCTGATCTGATACCTAATAAGCTGTTCTGATACCTAATAACCTGATCTGATAACCTGATCAGGTACCTAATAAGCTGATCTGATAACCTGATCAGATACCTAATAAGCTGATCTGATAACCTGATCAGATACCTAATAAGCTGATCTGATATAACCTGATCTGATAACCTGATCAGGTACCTAATAAGCTGATCTGATAACCTGATCAGATACCTAATAAGCTGATCTGATACCTAATAAGGTGATCTGATAACCTGATCAGATACCTAATAACCTTATCTGATAGCTGGAAAATTGATTAAAAAATTTCAAAAGAGTTGGTTGCAGCAAGAAATGTCTTGAAGAAAAAGCTTCGTAGTATAAAGACGGGCGAAATAGACACACGTGAACAACTAAAAGATACATTTAAACCTATAACAAATTTATAAATAATTCTAATAATATCAATGGAATTATCAAAAAAGAAAAGAATGAGATGAAAACAGAAATTGAATATAATAACAGTTCTAATCATCTTAAGAAACCATCAATTAAGTTGGAGACAAGTATACCAAAGAAACTTGTAGAATAATCAATATTTGATACCAGCAATTCACTTGCTGATCCTAATGGTGAAAGTACTATTGATAATGATGATGATGATGACGATTTTTACTCTCAAAATTCAAATGCTGAAGAGAGTTACACTGACTTATCTGTTTTGGAAGGAAGAAATGAATTAGGTACTAACTATGGTCCACATAAAGATTTCAATAATGAATGGAAATTTGGTAATAGTAAGCTCAAATTAAATGAAAACAAAATACATGTTGGTAGTCAAATATGGGCTCTAACACCAGGACTATTTTCTCTAATGTTTCATAAAATACCAAAAAACTATGATAAATATGAACTAGAACTCTACAAAAAAATTTTAATTTATACAAATGCGTACAGAAGAGACTATAAACCTGATGGACAAATCAAGGGAACGAAAGCCTATAAATAAAATATATTATTAAAAAGATGTTTAAAGAGAAAAACCAACAGACTTTATCAAAAAATAAGACAATATCTAATTATAAAGGTGATGGATTGATGCAGTTTAACCCTCATAAGCCAAACTATATATACTGGGATGATCCAAATGAGATGGTAGATCGACTTCGACTACTGGTATCAATACAAGGTGCATGTCATACTAATCATAATAACGAAATTGTATCAATTATTGAAGAACTTCGCGAAGCTAATATAATTGAATAATCTATATAAAGTATGTCTGTTGATAAGTTTGGACATTATCTAAACGATACAAGCAATATAATTTCATTGAAAAATGCCCCTAAAATGTTGGGGTTCTTTATGGATGCGAACAACAACATCGATGTCCAAAACAAAAGAATCAAAAATGTGGCAAAAGCTGTGGAAGAAAACGATGTTATCAATAAATTGTTTCTGCAAACTCAAATCGAAGAAATAGAACACAAGCTATTAAAATACTTTAAGGAAGATAACAACAATATTCATGATACTCTAAGAACTCAAATCGAAATGCTACAACATGCAATAATATTACAGTTGGAAGAGAATAAGAAAATGCAAGAAACTATTTCCAAAATCAAACAATTTTTGGAAGACGGATATCTACAAAAATTTGTTGAAAGTATACAAAAGAAAAGTTAATGAGAAGATTTATAGATTTGAAAATTACATGTTTGTATCAATAGCTAAAAGTGTACCAAATAGATCACAACACATCGAAAATAATTCTTAATACTAAAAAAATGACTTCAAAAAGAATTTTAGTAAATGAACTCCATAAACAAGCGCGAAAATCTTTTTTACGTCGTAGAGTTGTGATGAAAGGAATAGATGATCTTTGGCAAGCTGATTTAGTTGAAATGGGAAATTATTCTATGGACAATAAAAATTATAGATGTTTGTTAACTGTAACTGACACATTCTCCAAATTTGCATGGGCAGTACCACTTAAAACAAAAACTGCACTTGAAACAACCCAAGCCATGTCATTTATCTTTGAATTGGGACGAGTACCAAAAAACCTACAAACAGATGATGGTAAAGAATTTTTCAATAAACACTTTGGAAAATTGATGGATAAGTACAAAATTAATCACTATTCAACGTATAGCAGAATGAAAGCATCAATAGTAGAACGATTTAATAGAACATTAAAAGGGATGATGTGGAAAGAATTTAGTTTTAATGGTACATACAATTGGCTTGGTATCTACAAAGATCTGTTAGAATCATATAACAGAAAAGTTCATCGTACCATTAAAATAGCTCCAATTAAAGTCAACTCTTCAAATGAGAAAAAATTATTGAATACAGAATAGTCATTTGAAAATGTATAAAATATCGAAATTTAATGTTGGTGATCATGTGCGCATAAGCAAATATAAGCATATTTTTGAAAAAGGCTATGCTCCAAACTGGACAACAGAAATTTTCACAATTAAATCTATTCAAAATACATATCCCACAACATACATATTAGAAGATTATCCTGGAAATCCTATTAAAGGTGGATTTTAAGATGAAGAACTTTTAAAAACAAGATTTCCTAATACATATCTAGTTGAAAAGATTATTAAAACCAGAGGAGCCAAAGCATATGTTAAATGGTTAGGATTTAGTAACGATCACAATTCATGGATAAGTAAAGATGAAATATTATAGTTGAAACATTATCAGCAATAATTATACATACATACTTAGTACTTAAGATTATAATGTAAATTTAAAATAAAAAAGATGAAATAAATATGTAAATCCTTTTTATAAACAATTTTGTGTTGAACTTATTTATTCGTAATCAGACAGTCATAATGTCAATAACACTTACTCTAAGCTCCAACTCATCAGAGTTATCTGCGAATTACTTCCCACCTATTGATTCAAATGGGGCATATGAAAGTGCTCTAACTGATTTTCATTCATATAATAGCATCCCAAATGTTGATGTTTACAACAATTTGTTTCATATAGGTGAAAATGTAATTGAAATACCAATTGGATCTTATGAATTGAATGATATTGTTGATTATATAGAGGAACAATATAAACGCTACAATCCAGAAAATAGAATTTTTATAGAACCCAATAACAATACAATGCAAGTTAAAGTCAACAGCTCTAAGGATGCAATATATTTTAATAAAGAAAATACAATTGGAAAACTCTTGGGATTCAATAGTAAAATCCTAACTCCAAACGTAGATCATTATTCTGATCTTCCAGTTAATATTTTCAAGGTGAATCTGTTGCAAATTGAAAGTAGTATCGCTGTTAATACATAAATGAATACTTCCAAGGCGCATACACTACATGAATTTCCGATTAATGTGCCTCCAGGCTATAAAATAGATGAGATACCTCGAAATCTCATCTATTTACCGGTGAACTCCAGAGAGATAAGTTCACTAGCTCTACGAGTAGTTGATCAGCACGGTGATTAATTTAATTTCCGAGGAGAGGAAATAACAATACGAATTCATTTAAGACCAACTAAATAATGCTAATATTCAACTCGAGTATATCACAGAATATAGCAACAACAACAACAACACCATCAGCATACGAACCTAAAATATTATTACGACCTAAACCACAATTAAAGAGGTCAATTCATCAAAAAACTCTAACGACAGCAAAAAAAAATTTTCTCAAGTCATTGAATTTTAAATTGAAAGCAAAATGAGTTCAATAATAAATGTCTTAGATAAATCCTTATCTGATGAAAATATAATCAAAAAGGACTATCATACATATGTGGCATACCTACAATTCTACAACAATAATGATGAAATTCGCATTTCAATTTAAAATCAAGATTTGTATGTGTTACCTTGTGAAAGTTATATATATATATATGTTGGGGGATCTGTTGTAGATGAGAAAACCTCCACATCTACAGACAACTTTAAATTAAAAAACAACTTTGTTGCATATCTCTTTGTTGAAATTCGTTATGAACTTAATGGTATTGAAATTGATCATACAAGATATTTAGGAGGTACAAGTACCATAAAAAATTTGGTTTCTTTATCACCAACGGAAAGCACTGTAATGCAGAATGCTGGCTGGAATAAAATTGATGATTTAGAACTTGTTAATGGATATTTTAACTTTTATGTACCCTTAAAAATGATTTTGGGTTTCGCTGAAGACTACAACAAAGTCATACTAAATGGAAAACATGAATTGATACTCTTGCGTAATAAGAACGATTAAGATCTTGTACACTCGAACGTTTCCACGGAAAAAGCAAAACTTTCAATTTCACTCATCTCATGGAGAATTCCACATGTACAATTATCTGATTTTAGCAAGTTGAATATGATAAAAATTATTAACAATGGTGCTTCTATACCGATGGCATTCCGTAGTTGGGATTTTCATGTGAATCCCCAGCTTAATACAGGAACAAGTCATATCTGGAATGTTAAGTTAGCTACAAGTAGAGAACGACCCCGTTTTGTATTGATTGCTTTTCAACAAGAAAATAAGATTGTTCATTGTGACCTGACAAATTTAAAAGTATATTTAAACTCAGTATCATATCCATATGATGACCTAAATATCAAATTTAAGAATGAACGCTATGCAATTCTATGTGATATGTATCAAAGATTTCAACAGAGCTATTACATGAGAGAATCTCAACCGCTTCTAACTGCTCAAGAATTTATAAATAATGCACCGATTGTTGTAGTAGATGTCAGCCATCAAAACGAATCGCTCAATAACGGACCAATTGATATAAAAATTGAATTTGAAACAGCTACAAATATTGTCTCAAAGACATCACCTTACTGCATTCTTATTCATGATCGCGTAATTGAATATGTACCCATAAAAGGACAAGTCCGAAAAGTCTATCGCCAAAGAAGCAAAAAGAAGTAAACTGGTCAACAAAGAACTATCATCACCTAAAGTGGAACGATGGATCAGTCACATTTCAAAGCGTCTGCAAGTTTTTAAAAGCTAATGTACGCTATTCTAAAATATATGTTAAAGGAGAAGAAAAGAGACAATAATACTTAAAAAAAGAGTTTTTAGCATCGAGGACTTTGGATGCATCAACTTTAAACAAATGGAAATTAAATATCCCGAGTATTTCTATTGTAATTATCATACATATGGTGTTTGCGCACTAAGAAATGTTCTTTTACTAACAAAAGAAATATCTTGTTTAAAATAATTTATGTATACAAATTATTATTATTATTATTGTCTTAAAATTAACAATTTTAAAACTTTTTAATCACTTAAATATATTTAATAAAAATTAAATGCATAGAAAAAAAATTAAAACAACTGTTTTTTTTATTTCAAATACAACACAACTAAATGATGACTAACGAAATTTTGTTACCAAATGATGACTCATTCTCAAAACATATCCAGCTGAACAAAGAAAGCAATAAACATGATTCTGCAAAACAAATAATCAGACGGACATTTCAAATGATTATTCATTCTCAAAACATGTGCACCTGAATAAACAAAGCCATAAACATGATTCTGCAAAACAAATAATCAAATTATTATCCCAAGAAATAAACAAGACGGACATTTGAAAGGGCATACACACATTCTTAACAAATCTAAAGATAAGAAAAAAGAAACACACACAAACAGCCACGCACCCACAGCCGCACACATCCACACACCCCCACCCACCACACATCCACGCACCCACAGCCACGCACAAAGTAAATGTAAACACAAGCACCACAAAAAATTATCAAGAACAAAAAAATTATAATAGCCACACAATAAACCCCGTAGGAACCCAAGTCGACTTGTTTTATCTACAAGTCTACACTCTATATTTCCACATATAATCTAAAACACTACCCAATCTCTCAATATGACCCCATAAGAACCACATTGTCTATAGTAAGCCAATACTTTCAAGCTCCAAACTCACTACCCAATGTCTCAATATGGCCCCATAAGAACCACATTGTCCATAGTAAACCAATACTTTCAAGCTCTAAACTCACTACCCAATGTCTCAATATCACCCCATAAGAACCACATTGTCTATACTAAGCCAATACTACCAAGTCCCGAACTCACTACCCAATATCTCAATATCACCCCATTAGAACAACACCCTAAATTTCTATAACACCAAAAATCATTTCACACACTATAATTTTTCACAATCTTCACTTTACACATTTTGCCTACTGGGTACTTTCATTTTTTTTCCCACGGGTATCAAATTACACTTTTGTTTATTTAACAATTAAAATTTCAAATTTTAATTACTATATAATTTTTCACAATCTTCACAATCTTTTTCACAATCAAATTACACATTTCTTTATTTAACAATTAAAATTTCAAATTTTCAAATTTTAATTACCCAAATTTTAAAATTTTAATTGCTCCCGCGGGAACAGTTTCCTACTACTGATTTCGTCTCGTTTTTCCCTATGTTTGATCCCGATGAGGAGCGTTTTACCCTCATCCCTTCCCCTCGTTTTTTGGAGCATGCACTTCTTATCCAAACCTCACAAATTATGTGGTTCTATCGTATCGAAATAAAAAAATTTTGCACTATTCCACCCCTAATGTACATATCGGGATATTTCCGAATAGCTGATATATCGGAACACGATATTTTTATTGCCGGTACAACGATACTTTTGTAAGTTTAATTATGAATAAACGTTAGCAGTAGTCAGTTTTTGATACTGCTTAACTAATTTCAAGCCTTAGTTTTGGCTTAACAAGAAATGAAAGGCGTTTGTTACAACAACAATTTGCAGTACGAGCTTGTTTGCCTCGTATAAAATTCAATGTAGAACTTACAACGAAAAACGGATAATGATTAAAAAGATGCTTAAAATTTAGCGTTACTTCGAAGAGGCTCCAAAGTCAATTAGGAGGGCCACTTCGAAAATTTTTAGAAACCATGATAAATCTATGAACAGGAAGGGAGAATAGATCGAAGTCGCAAAAATTAGTAACTGTCTTGGCATGGTTCTTAATGAAATATTTGACGGTTTGGTAATGAAAAATATTGTTTATCCACAATGTTTGATCCTCAGTCAACTACTTCTATATCAAAAAATCGTCTTATGTTACTCCTCAACTATTGCAAACCCGATCACCTCGCCCAAGTTCTGACAAGTCTACGAGAAGTAGGCTTTGAAGCGTGTATGAAACTTCTATAGAATCCAAGGAAGATGAGCCCCTTCAATTTAAGCCTTAATTCAGTAAAGAAGAACGCAGATCCGCTTGTTTTCTGGTGCATTGACTTCATATACCCACATTTGGAAACCATCGTGCAGCAGCGCTTTGGTTTTCATATGAGGTTTGTCTCATCTGGGAGATTATTTTCTACTGCAGATTTCTGCAATCAAACAGATTGCACAAATCGTCTTCTTAACCCCAATGTCCAGCTTTTTGCGAATCTTGATCTGGCATCCTTAATGTCACATGTTCGTAAACGCCAATTGCATTTGATTTTCAGTCTTTTAGACGTTGACGTTGCATACAGATGGTTAGGTTAGCCGAACTCAAGGCGCATGTAAACCCTATAAAATCGTGTCAAAGTTAATAAATTGCAAGACTTACCTCTCCGCAGCTTCTCACCAGGCGGATGTCCTTTGATGCATATTACGCTCCTGAAACGAAGTTAATATTAAAAAATTACCTGCAGTTTGTTTTTTTATTAAATATTACTACGTTAATACGCAGTGGCTATTTGCAAATAAAAACGTAATGCTGCAAGTATGTATTTTTATTGTAACTTACTAACTCACGGAAACAATTGCTGATTAACGCACTATTTGCAAATAAGAAGCCACCTTTAAATATATTTGTTAATAAAAAAAAATATGAAATAGATAAATATATTAATATATAGATAAATGTGATTTAATAAATGACAATAAAAAAGTGTATGGCACCATTTTACGTTTTTATTTACAAATAAGCGCTGCGTATAAACGTTGTATATATGGGTCATTCCATGCCAAATCGACAAATTTCTTACCCGACTTTCTTTGATTTCGCTGAAAATTGTCTATTTTTTTCTACCACCCGAAAGACATTTTTCAGAATTTTTGAAAATTTTTTTACCCAACCCAAAAAAAGGATTTTTTAATAAAACATCTCTTTTTTTCTTCCAAATAGCTGTAACTTTTTTGAAAATTAACTTATTGGGACTTTTTCCAAAATTTTTGTTTTTATATGTAGTTTTCAGAAAAAAATACGAAAAAAATTTCGGAAATCCGAATATATAAAATATTTCGGTTTTTTTCGAAAAACCCGTATTTTTCTCACACTTTTAATTTTTTTTACTCAAAAAAAAAACATCAACTAATGCTGCATTAATTACCGCTAATTTCAATTTGTGCCGACATTCGCTTATATTTTTTTTTTGGTTGAAAAAATTTTTTTTCTGGTTAAAATTTTTTTATTTGGTTTATTTTATATAACTTTATAATAAAATTTTTTTGGCTTCCTCATGAAACTTCAGAAGCTGAAAAATGTAATTTTTTGAGAATTTTAACTATTTTTTAAAGTAAGAAAAATAGAGGAGGATGATCCGTACCCGTAAATAAATTCATAGTTCCAATCTAATATCTTTAAATAAATAAAAAACACTTTTTTGTTTTTCTTTAAATCAATGTATTTCATATTAAACATTTTACTTTTAATTAATTCTAATATTTAATATTTCATCCACTTTTTATTTCTTCTTATATGTATGATGATTGTCTTCCTTTCTTCACTATACTGTAATTTAAGTAGTTTTCTGAAGAAGAAAATGGTCTAACTTCCACCATACAATCTTCCAAAGGCGAAATTTTATGGATTTTTTATATTGTTTTTGCATTTTTGAAACGATCTTCTAATTTTCTTCTTTCTTCAAATTGTAGGCTTCAATTGTTGAGAATCGAACATTTATATATGCCATATTTTTTACGCCAATTCAAACAATTGTATAGGTGTCAATATTTGCTGATCAGGTGGTAACTGCGGACTTGCTCGCGAGGCCTTTCTTTTAATTGTCCCACCGACTCCATTACAAGGCCCTTTGCCGTGAGCTGTTGCAAAAAAATTCCATTCGACGGTTACACCACACTCTTCACGATAATGTGATAAATTATTGAAATGCTTGTAATTTTTATATTGCTGAGGAGCACCATCCGAAAAGAAAAATACATTAGCGACTGTAGACGACTGAGATTTGATCAAATTTAAAACAATCTCAGAATAAACATGGACAGCCATAGAATCATGGTTTAGATAATCCGAAATTACAACCATACTTTGATGAGTAAGTTGATTATCTACCTTATAATAAATAACGACTGTGTAAACTGTTGCTTGATCGTTATTCCAGTGGAATCCCGGTGCAGCATCTTGAACAACAAAAGCATAATTTTCAGCAAAGTCAACAATGATGAAAGTCGTTCTGTGAGATAGATGCTTTTAGCGCTCTCAAATAAGCCACTTGCTCTTTTGCAATGCAATTATGTGGTAATAGAGCAACAAGTTTTTCACAGAAGTCATCAACAAAATCTGAAGTACCTTTAATGGTTGTTTCAAGAGTTACTTTCTGTTAGTAGTAATTGTTTTATGTTTTCAACGCCAATGGTAAATTTGACCCTTCAGTTAATCGACATAACTTACGACCTAAAGTCATGAGTTTGATATTCTGATGAATAGATCAAACGCAAACTGAGTGAGTGCCAGACCCACCAGCTAAAATATAGTGTTTTGGGCGTAAAGATGGAAATGAAGAAAATTCAATTTTAATTTGGGGATATCTTGATTTGAATATCTTATGTAACTCTTTCAAATTACAAAGTACTAAACGTTTTTGCATTTGAACTTTCGTACCATCATCGTTACGCACTGAAATAAAATCTTTTTTCCCTGGCATAAGACAACTCATTTCGTCGTCATTGCAAAAATTACTAACGCTTGTGACTAACGCTAATGACGCTTCAGCAAATAAACCATAGCCTGAAAAATTCGATGTTATAAATATATTTATGATTATTCACATTTTGATGATTCCAAACAAAAATAAATAAACTTGTAACTCAATATCTCACCCATTTTTTTCTCAGGTATTGATAATACTCCTTTGTCAGCAGCAAGCTTTCTTGCTAATCGTGCCATCTACAGTCTCTCACAGCTTATTTGATGCAGCCTATAATTTTTTTGAAAAAATTAAATAGTTCGTTCTCTATCGCATATGGACGAAAAATTTTAAGCTGCATGTCAAAATATTTATGCTATGATGATATTGACGAAGAAATAACACCGTTGGTGGCATTTCCACAAAGCAATAAATGTACCCATTAAAATCATCTCACAGCTTAAATGATGCAGTGTATAAAGCCGTTATCGGATTGAGAAATTTCGCACCAAAAACACACTTTTTTGGTGTAGGTTAGTACCAAGGATCATTTTTAAAGCATAATTGAATAAATAAATTATTAAATTCAAAATATTTTTAAACATAGAACAATGAATATCGACTGACAGCCGGAACGATGCAATTCGGTGTGTCCAGGATTGAAAAACCACCTAAATTTTTTTGAAATTGCTGCATTCAGTCCCTAAGCAGTAGTTAAAGCTTTCTCCATAAAAATGGAATCGAAAACGCTGATAAATTGTATATAATCAAATATTTAACGATACAGATAACCGGTGGGGTTTAAGGCAGGTTAAGAAATAGCCTAATGGCCGCTGCTCGAGTCCTGGAGCATACACTATTTGCAATCGTTAAAACGTGAACAATTACCGCTTAACTACAAACTCTTGTTTGCAAATGACATTGTCCATAACTGCATTACATAGGACCATGTTGTAACTACCTAGTCCATTCCAACAATTTTTACAGAGCAGTGTACTATTTATATAATTTAGATTAATAATTTTTGATATAACTAAAAAACAGCAAAGCAATAGTTTAGCCAAGTTTAAAGCAAAAGTATGTATATACCAGCATCCATAAAAAATTTGGGTTCACCTATCAAAAATAGAGATTTAAAAAATCAAAAAGGAAATAAACCTGACCAGTTAAATTATTTGTCTATGGAAAGTTTCAATTTTAACTTATTTTTTTAGTTTCTTATGGCATCCATAATAATACACACACTTGTGTCTACCTGTTACTGTTCACAAGATTAATCCCGAAAGTCAAAATCACCTCTATCATTTTTTTCGCTTCTTTGTTAAATAATGAAGTTTTTAGTTAGGGCATTTATCGTTTCAAGTAACGAAATGCTACACAAAACTCGTCTTATTTTTAGTGGTCATTTCATTTAACTCTCATACAACTTTCACATTATTTTTCGGGATCGAAATTTGATTTTTTGCTATCCTGTGCATTTGCATTTTTGACCCTCAGTAAGCAAAATAACCATGTTGAAGAACAAGTTTAATTTTTTCCAATGAATTTTTGAACACAAATTTAGGCAGATAGTGCCTTAACCCGCTAATGGTGACGCAAATTTTACTTTGATTAATGGTGACGCCGGTCTCATGCACCGGAGTTTTCAACTGAAGATTTTTCGAAACGTGTAACTAATAGTTCATGTTTATTTTTTATTTATGCACTTTGAAAATAAAACAAAGATATTTAATCAATTTAAGCTCTTTTATTTCAATATTAAAATTCACAAATATTTTTATTTAGAGCATTAAAAATAGCCGCGGAAACCAAAGGGGGGGGGGGGGAAGGGGATATTTCCCCAAAACGAGTAAATTTCTATAGACTTTCTAAAAGAAGTTTGAAAACATAGTATGTTTTACTTAGAAGTTTTTTAACACAACCGGTCTCACTGACCAATAGGTCACCTTTGTCGGGTTAAGAAAGGTTTTGTGAAAGATTTATTCGTAAATAAAATGTCTTGGCTTATTTAAAAAAATTTTAATTGCTTTTTGTGTAATTTTGAGTCTTTGATTGTGTAAAGCTTAATCTTAAATCTGGCACCACTGATTGTTTGTGGAGAAAACAAGCAAACGCAAATATAAAAAATAATTGAGTACGAAAAAACAAAATGCTAACCCCTAAATCATAAAAATTTATTAAAGTTAATGTTGGTTTACTGTGGTTGTACTGCACACATTGGGTCTCATGCATAAGACGTGAACTTGAGCTCGGGCTCGATTTTTTGAGTAAAAGGTGCTTGTCGTATGCATAATAAAATTTTATGTATCTGCTTTTACTCACTGCTCACGTTTGATCTCGTCTTGCTCAATTTGAACTAAGTTAGATGAGCTTGTGCTCATTTTCATATGCATAAAAACAAGCTTTTGCTTTCTTTTATGAGCTCTTGCTCAAATTTTGTTGAGCCTGCCTTATAGCTGACTCGCGTACACTACAAAGGAATCATTGCTGAATATTTTGTGCCACAAAGAAATACAAAACGTTATCAACAGCGTAAAACAAATTTAGCAAGTGAGGCTAAAAAATTATACAGGTTTGTATTCTTAATTATTAATTTTTTTATAATAATAAAATAATAATAAAATGATAAATACATAGGTTTGATGATAGTAGCATCTGCTGGTTGGCTAATTATATTTTTGAGGAGTCAGAAGAAACATGTGCTGGTGCCCTCAGCAACATTGATAAAATTCGACTGTATTTAAGTTTTTGTGGAGATCAGATTCAGAAGCTGGAAAAAACAAAAGGAGGATGATCGCAAATTTGTTATCAAATTAGTTTATAATAAAAATAATATAAATGAAAATATTTTATCTTTTTTTTGTTTATAAAAATAATATATTTACGTTTATTCACTTTTTTATACAAAAATAAAATAAATGTAATTCATTATTTTATTTATAAAAATAATAATAATATATGTACAAAAATATAATTCTCTTATTCATGTAAAATTAATATAAATGTAATTCACTTTTAGGCATTAAATATTAATTAACTACATATTAAGAAAATTCAAAATTCATGGAACTGCAAGTTTCTTTCCACAAGTTTTTCTTGCAAAATCTGCATTTTTGTAGAAAGCACTTTGTTTTGCTTTAACAAAGCAAGCCTCTGCAGACTTTGAAAATTCAACTCCCTTGTCTCATCAGTTTCATAACGACTCAAAACTGCTGTTGACTTTTTGTTAACCTTTAAAAATAAACAACATATAGCAAAATGTAAAATAAAATAAAAAAATTACAGGTTGATCATCATAACGGCGCTTTCTTTGCTGTTTTGGTACTGATGTTGCTGTTGTTTTTGTTTCTGATGTTGTTGTTGCTGATGTCTCTTCTGATGTATCAAACGTACATAAACGTATAAACGAAGAGCGAAATCAACAACAAAATTTTAATTCGACACTTACGTGGAAGTTTGTTTTTTGAGGGATTAGAATTAGCACAAAGCAATTGCGAGAAATCAGTTTCCCTGTTTTTTAAAATAATTTTTTTATTGCCTGTTTTATTCATGTCTATTTTATTGTTGCGGTGTGATCACGCAGTTCCCTGATTCAAACTGGTAACGGGCTGGCCGACAATTTCCACAAAAAGTTCGTTAGTAGTAGAAGAGTAGTGTTTTTCGTTGTAAGGAAATTATTCAAAATGTTAAATTAAACGTTGCAAGACTAAAGGTAGAATTAGTCGATTCGTATCATGTTACTTTACTACTTTCCGTATCATTCTACTTTGTGTCTTAGTTAATGAAAACGTAGCGTTGGAAAAAAATTATTTGCTTTATTTCATAATTTTCTCATATTAAATAAATAAATGTACCATCATTTACTTTCTATTCGTATATGATTTCATTTATTCTAATTATTTACTTTTGCTTTTAGTTTTCTTTGCTTTTTGTTTTTTGCACGTACTTCTTTTTGACGCTCTCTACGTAAAATCTCTTTTCTATAGATTTCTACCTCACAAAAGTTACGATACATATTGAGTAAACGGTAACATGTTTTATGAATGTAACAGATTTTGGCAGTTTGTCCGTAACCTCACAATACGATTCGATTAATTCTACCATAATTTACGAACAATATCCAACTAGTTTGATACATGACTAGTTGAGTAGTTTTTCTTTTCTGCAGTCTTTGAGTACGGTGTCTGTTAGATTGTCTTAAAAGAAACTGTAATCGACAAATATCTTGCATGCCAAATGACGAAATGAAAGTGTCCTCTGCGAAAAGTTGGCCAACCGGTACCTAAAACACATAAACTTGTAGACAAATATGCACAAACAAACGAAAGGCCAACAACAATATCAAACAAAAAATCTCGAAAAAATAGTTCCACGATTTTAAAAGGTTTCTCTTTAGAGATATATCTTTTAGGGTTTTCGGAAAAATAGTGCTTTCTAGAGAGAAGTATACACTCTTGGCCAGATCCCAAAAACACTTCGCATACATTCAGCCACAATGCCCAGAAAAACTACACGAGACTAGCAAAATAAATCCTCCTGTTATACGGCAGTGACAACAATCTTTTCAAATTCCTGTTTTCGGGAAACCTTAAAAGCTGCTAATGAACCTTTTACCACCCCCGAACTTTCAAAAAATTAAACCAACTTTGGTAACCCTCAATTCCCTAACGCTGCTCTGATTGTATGCCATGTCTCAAAGGAATTTATTGTTTTACAGCTCTGGAGATTTCGGGCCTTCAAAGAATTATAGCTTTCCGGCTAAAGAAAAAATGGAATCATGAACGTCAATTAGCATTTACTCAGGAATTTCCAGGGATGGCCTGCAAGATCAACTATATATTTTCAATTGAAATTCACATAAATACGTACATAAATAAGAAAAATTTTGATATATTATTAGAACACGGGTATTTCTCCCAAAAAATATTGTAACTAATAGATCATTGAAAAAATTTCGTCTAATTTTTAATTTTAGAAGAAATTGGAGATTTCAACGAAGAAATTCATATTGATAATTATGTATCATCAATGAATCTAGCATTACGACAAACAGAAACCTTGGAAAGGAAAATAATGGAGCTTCACAGGAAACGGCAACCTTATCAAGATCCTACTGTTGCCATAGATGAGTTCATGGGTATTGCCAGAGGTCTAGAAACATACGGAATAGACCCCCATCCTGTAAAAGACCATCGTGGGTCTCAATTGTATATCGGAATTAACTACTCTGGGATTAGTACTTTTATTTCCGGTAAACGATCACAACATTTTCGATGGAATGAAGTTCATAAAATCAATTTTGAGGGCAAAATGTTCATTGCTCATTTAAGTTATACTGATGCTAGCAGAGAACCCGTAAGTTTGTTTTTATATTAACAATCACGTACATACATTTTTTATTGTGTGGTTTTTTACTCATCACTATTAATAAATTTATTTTAGCAATTTACAAATTTTTTATGCAAATGCAAATAATAGCAACAACAAAACATTAATAAATATAAGTCTGAAAAATTTTTTTTGTTATTTCGGTTTTCTAGTTCAATATTTTGAATTAATGTAAATTCAAATTATTTTTATTAAGAGTGGAGTGTTGGAAATCAGATTACCAGAATGGATCAATACTACTTATTATTAGTCAGGTAGGGAAATTTCGGTAAAAAATAATTCGAGTCACAAAAAAAATGCATGGCACGAATTTAAAAGAAGCCTTGTATTCTATTTACTGGCAAAAAATAGTTAAATAACTGATGTTTCCTTGTAAAAAGCATCCACCTTCATAAGTGGTAAAAGTGAACAAGAACGCTGATGAGACGGTGCACAGTGGAAAATTTTAGTCCTTATCGGATCAAAAATCTGTAACTTTTTTGTTCTTATAGATAGAGTTCTGAAATTTTGCACGAATAATCTTAAATGTATTTGCTATTATTCTCTAAAATATGAGCCAAATTAAACCAGAACTTATTTTACAATAAAGGTAAGAATTTTATTTTTTGTATATAGAGATGACTTGAATATGTATTTGGTACAAAATAGTAACTTTAACTTGTAATAAAATTTTTTATTATATTAACATTTGTAATGTTTTTAATTTATGTGATGTAACTTTAACCCACACCTAACTTCATATAATTTTATTGATTTGCACTTTTCCCATTTTTAACTGGGTTTTGATTTTATAAAATTAAATTTACATATTCTGTTAGGTTAGTGTAACTTTAAATATTTAAGTAATACTTTAACCGTGACATTCATCAGCTTAAGCGTATCTTCATCCAAATCTTTTGCAAGTTTGGCGGATGGTTTTCTTATACTAGTTACATATGGATCAGAGGTGTAAAGAAGTCTGTTGAAAACATCTTCGTTAGTGGCTGATCGCGAACATTTTCGAGAGTGATGTAAACGATAATTTTTGTAGTCTTTATTGTGCGACTCTTGTGCGTCTTCGGACAGCTGACCAATAGGCAACACTGCAAAATGTTTTATAATGCTTTCCCCATGTATCAATATTTTGTGGACAGATAATGACATATGATACCAGTTGTATTTTTTTATATACAGTCTTGCTGTTTCCATTGCATATTCGCCAAATTTTCCAGGGTCTATTATTAAATCAGACGATAAAGTTTGAAGAATGATGTGAAACCTTTTTATTAATTCTTCGTCTACTCCAGTTATATCAGCAGATCGTGAAAAATTAAACAAAAATCTTCTGGCGGTATTACCATCATTGCTGTTACCACTTCCTTGTCTTGGCTTATCAATAATTAATCCCAACTCTTCACGAAAACGTTTTTGTATATTTGCTTTTTTAAGCTTCTTTATTGATTTTTATGATGATGATGACCATTTTTGGAATTCACTATTATAACCAATGTGCAGAATCATTTCCATACATCTTATCCACGCGGTGAGGGTCGATAAACCATACTTAAAAGCATTTTCATCTTCTGGTCTCGCAGCTACTCTCTCTAAGTTATTCATTTGAGTAGGTGTCGCTTTGCATATGGTACATGATGCACTTGATGGAGTATTTGTTAAAACTTGTGCTACTTTACCATCAATCATTGTAAGAAACAGTTTATGGTTTACGGCTACATTTTTGTTGTTCTTTGAAATAATAGTTGGTGACAATAACTTTATTTGAGTTTCAATATTATCTACCACTTCTCTAGTTTTTGCTGGGATGGGGCGACAAAATCGAACAGATGAGCAGACTGGATTTTTCCAAATAATATCACCTGTTTCTTCGCTTACAAGTTTAATTGGTACTAAATATGTTATAAATAGATTTGTATCAGAAATTATATAAGATTCCTCTGGAAGCGCTTGTTTATATTCTGATTGACCTGACGAGCCATCACAACCTCATTTACAGTAGAGAGTTAGGTTTATTAAGCTTTTATTATCCACAGCATCAATCATTAAAATTCTGGTTGAAGTGTGATCTAACAGATCTTGTAAAGACTTAACTCTAGCATAAGTATTTGTTACTTCTAGTAAAGCTGGTGGAAGGCAGCAACTTTTTTTTGCTTCCTGAATTTTATAGTATGGAGGAAGAACAGTATATTTTTTTCCATCATAAGATTTCTTAAGTATATGTATTGTGCTTTTGTCAGGTCAAGATCAATAAATACACTTAACGCCTCTAATTCATCGAAAGATTCACCCTTTTCGGAATCTTCCAGGTTTTTAAGAATCTCCTTTTCAAGCTTAGAAGAAGATCTTAGCAGTTCAATAATTTTCGCCTCTTCTAATTCTCCCATCGATCGCAAGCCTTGGATATAAGCGCCATAAATATGTTGGAACCCATTATCTTTACATAGAGAAGTATTTTTACGTTTCTTTGATGATTTTGATGATGTTTCATAAGAGTTACAGGGTCTTCCTCGATTCGCCGTACATATTGAAGGTTTCACTATTGCTACCAAAGTTCTGCAAAAGTCTCCATTTAACCACTCAGCATTTTTTTTTAATATTTTTAAAGATCTGTTTGATTTCTTCCACCGATTATTAAAACTTGGTATGGCAGTTTTTTTTTATATTATTATATATTTTATATTTTCTTCAGAAAGTTGATAATTTTTTTCAACAAAAAAGTTAATACTTTGTGTATTTCTCCCACTTTCAATATATGTATGTATCAATTATTTGACGCACTGAACACTTAAAATTATTCATTTTTAATTAATGTAATACTGATTTTTAATAACCACTTCACAAAAAAAAACACAGTATAACCAAAAAACATATATTAATTGTGACAATTCTTAAACTTTCCATCAATAGCCTACTAGTCAACTTTTTTCTATAACGGGAGTTTTATTTTTTGCTCAATTTTTATTTTTTTTTAATCTAGCAAAAAAAAATGACAACAATTCAAAGCTACTTTAACAAAAATTATTTGTTCAATTATCTAAATAACTGAGTTTTTTAACATTATTGAATGTAAGTTCTGTTTAGGCAGGAATACGCAGCTAATATTTTTATAGTATTTTACTAATATATTAAGCTTTACAATTTTTTACATATGAGCGCAGAGCTAAGCAGAGCTCTTAATTAAAAGCCTTACCGAAGTTTTTACATGCAGCCAAAACAACATTACATCATGCAGAAGCTAAAATTTCAAACGTTTTCACTAAAACCTGACCCGCTATTTATAAAATCGGAATCTACATTAAATCACCTTTCCAATAAGGTATATAACTCCTTAATTGTAATGTGAATTATATTAAAAATATGCTCTGAAATACGTTTATTTTTATAGTTATAAATCGTTGTCGTAAAAAGATGTGAATACGGTCTTTATTTCCGAATATTGCTATTGACCAAACATCAAATATTTTCCTCAAATTATTAAGTTCGACATCTTAGCTTTTCGATAAAAAAAATTTTTGGTGTAATTCGAACCTTTTTAAAAATGAATTATGGGCTCGTCTTACTCTACGATTTTCCACTGTGCGGTGTAGCAGCCTGTCGAAATCAGTAGTACTGATCCGTTCTGCTAAGCTGATTTGAATTTACATTAATTCAAAATATTGAACTAGAAAGCCGAAATAATAAAAAAAGTTCAGACTTATACCTATTCAGTTCAATAATAAAAAATTACGTAAAAATAATTATTAATGCGACGGCCCGCGCAAAATAGTTATAAGCATGTTCTCAAGCAGTTTAGCATGCATAAGTAACTAATACACAGACAGATTGTAGGTATTGACAGAGCGAGACAACAAATAACAAGCTTGTGAGTGTTGGGTTATTAGTCAGATAGGGAAATTTCGACTAAAACTAAGTTGAGTCACAGTAAAAAAATGCATGGCACGAATTTAAAAGAAGTCTTGTATTCTATTTGCTGGCAAAAATTAGTTAAATAGCTGATGTTTCCTTGTAGAAAGCATCCACCTTCATAAGTGGTAAAAGTGAACAAGAACGCTGATGAGACGGTGTAGCGGCCTGTCGAAATCAGTAGTACTGATCTGTTCTGCTAATCTCTGAATAAAATAATTTGAATTTGCATTAATTTAAAATATTGAACTAAAAAGCCGAAATAATAAAAAAAAATGTTCAGACTCATGCCTATTCAGTTCAAAAAAAAATAAAATTACGTAAAAATAATTATTAAATATAGTTTATTAATATTTCCTTTTATTTTTCGGTCGCAAGTGTAAATACCCGGGAAACATTTATTGCCGACATGTAACGTTAGAAAATATCTGAGACTTTAGATAGACTAGATAATCAACCGGTTTGTCTAGAATGCCCTCAGACATTTGGCAGAGTAGTCAGCAGCTTTCTGGTAAGACGTTTCTGCACATTTTCTGAAATATTATCCGATAATATCAGACTACTCTGCACATTATCCTAAGGCAATTTAATTTCCTTTAAGACAGACAACAGACTAGTCTGCACATTTTCTGACCTATGTACGTCTTACGACTTTTAGCAGTCACATTGCCTGATTTAAGTTTTCGTTGCAATTCTCATTTATCTCTTGAGTTTATATGCACAAATATTTAAGTTTTTAAACTTATAAAATATGAGTAAATGTTTTCTGATGAGCTGCCATAAGCAGCAAAACAACGCATGGAGAATTTTAAACAACATTTCTGATAAACTTCTCATTTTAGGTCCGACTTTTCTCCGACATTAATACGACAGAATGTAACAAGTATCAGTTAATTCATAGCGTTTTCTGATATTTTGTAAGACATTTTTCCGACATTGTTCAGACATGTAGAAAATCCTTTAGAATTTCCCTCGAAAATTCGTCAGAATTCGTACAGAGTTCTCTTAGACATTTCGGTATAGTTTTAGAATTTCCTCAGACAAAGAGGTCCGGTATCTTGTTAACTACTCATATGATTTCCGGTACGTTTTCTGACCGACTTCTGATACGAATTCGGCATCTTGTCCAGACTTTCTGACCGACTTCGGACCGAAATCGGCAAAAATACTTTGCTGGGTTCATACTTATATATACATACATAGTAGAGGTCTGCAAAGAATACTCGCACTCGTGAAGAACACATGAAGTAACAAAGCATGAACACTTACTTATTCGAAGTATCACAACAAAAAAGCGTACACATTTTTAGAACAGCAAAGCTGTAGAATAAATTGCCTTGTTGTTCTATTTTTTGTTTGTTCCTGTTACGCACATGCTATCACTTGTTAGGTACAACGAACGATAATTTTTATGTATATGTCACGAGCACGGCTGCCAGATTTGACGATTTATAATCATTTCGAAGATTTTATGTTCCAAAAATAGCAAAGTGACGATTCTCTCATAAAAAGTGACGCTTTTATGCAGTGCTAAAAATATAGCAATTTTCTTTTAATAAATAATATGCAGCACAGAAAAAATATTTTTTTAAACGAGTTAGTTGGACTTTCCTCGTGTTATATAGTCCGTGACTTTTTGAATTTCCCGCCTTTTAACTTAAAGGGCAACACTACTTCTGTCCACAGACATCTGTCAGTTGACTTTTGTCAAAATTTGCACTAGCTGCGTCATTATTTTGTGTTTGACTTGACAGCCATTGTTAGTAGACTACCCACAATATATAAATAAATAGGGCCGTAGATTTCACAAGACACACCTTTCTACACGTATTTCGACGCGCGAAATCCGAATCTGAGGCCCGTTGCACTATTTTGTAGCTCGAACCCTCCCCTAGACACCTATACCCAATTGTATATCCGAACATCTGTACCACATACATCTGTACCACATCAATATTTCTGACCCAAGATCATGTATTTGTTGCAAAATTTACGAACAAAAATTAAGAAAAGGAAATTTTTACAGACTTTTTGCAACGGTTTTCTAGTATATTTTTAGTAGCAATTTCAAACAGAAATACCTTATAAATTGTAATACCGGTTATTTCTTCACAAAATCCAACAACAGGAAGATAGACAGAAAAAACTAAATTTATTAATATGATCATTTCGAACGTATTTGCTTTGTGAATCCAAATTGATTACTAGGCTAAGGTTCGTAACGTTATATTCAGAAAGAATTGGGCATGATTAATATTCCAAGGAATAAGGGAAAAATTAACAGCAACTTAATTTTTCAACGTACACAGCAGAACAGAGTAGCGCCACTTTCGGAAGCCGCTACACTTCCATCGTCAGTGCTCATGTGTATTTGCTTATCACCACTTGTCAGGTGGTTCTGTTGAAAATTAAGTTATTGTTAATTTTTTCCTTGTTCTTTGGAGTATTAATCATGCCCAATTCTTTCTGAATATAACGTTACGAACCTTAGCCTAGTAATCAAAACTAAATTCAATTTTCTGTAAAGGAATTCAATGAAATAGTAAATATTTTGTCTAGGAACGGACCTACAAACAAATTTGAGTAGTTCACTTGCAAACACCGCTAAGTTGAACAAAAAAAAAATTCGCTAAAAGCCGCCATTTTATTTGTTGTTTCAAGTTTTAATCGATTTTCTACAAATTTCGATATATTAACATAGCGGTGTTTGCAAGTGGACTACTGATTTGTAAATATAGGCAAAAATATCTCAACAATTTCACTGAAAAAATCCTGTTTTTTCCAGTGAACAAATTGTTTAAATCTATAAAACAATTTGTCTAAAAATATTTACAAATTGTAAACAAAACAATCTACTAAATCAAAAAAAAGATTTACTGGATTTTCTGAAAATTATCAAACAACAGTTTTGTCTGCATTTATAAGCCAATTAGTCTAAAAATACTAAAAAATATTAAGCAAAATAGTTTACTTAATCAAACAAAAATATTTACTGGGCTTTTTGTAATCTATCAAAAAAATAAATTATGTCTGTGTGATCATCATCATCATCATCATCATCCATTAAGCATTTATGAAGTTTCACTTTGTTAAATATGTTCAAGTCTGAATGTTTGTCTAAAGACACTAAAGAAATGAATGAGAATTAACGCAAGGACGTTAACGAATTGATACACTCAAAAATCTTCAGTAAACAAACTTGGTACAATCGCATTCCTTTTGCTATCATTGTTGTTGATGTTATTTCTGTGTATGTCGTCATCGGTGTTGTTTTTTATGACACAGTTTTTCTTGTTGTTTGTGGTGTTTGCGTCTTAAATAAAAGTCAAACATACAATTCATTGATTATGTAAAGAACATTTAATGAAAATTAAATGTATTTTTAGACAGACGTTTGTTTGAAAATTTTTTGGTGATAATTTTTTCTGTGTAGGTTTATCCATTAAACACATTCGCCACAGCAGGCTACCGACTACAACCTGTCAAAAATAGAATACATCTGTGTATATGAAAATGACTATTTTCACGACTGCACGGCTGCAGGTTGTTGCCCATGCTACTTCTGTCGTGTAGAAAATTAAACTAATTTCTAAATTTGTTGGCTACAAAACAAAAACAGTGTTGCAAAATATATCAAAATATGTAAAGCAAATTAGTGATTAGAAATATTTTTTTTTGTAAAATAAAGAAAATTACAAAATTTAAATGTTATAATATATATGCATCAAGAATTTTTAAATAAATAAATTTATTTGTTTTGTTCTTATATAGAATATTGACTTAAGTCAAAAATACCAACATTATTGGAAATTAAAAAAATCACAGGGTAATAGCCATTTTTAACCTAAAAGTTTTAGTGTAATTTTTTTCGGCGCTCTCTCTCTTGATTCCGGAGTTACGGGATCCGAAACTTTAATACATTATTGACCATAAGTCCTACAATAGAGAACGGATATAAACGATATATACTACTAGCCTTATTTATAAAAAATATATAATGTTTATTAAAGCGTTATTTGACAACTATTGTATAAAAAATTGTCAAATAAGCTCTCAATAAGCATAAAATATTTTTTATAAATAAGGCTGTAAGTTTATACGCACGGGTTATTTGCAAATAAAACTGTAAATTGTTGCCTTATAATTGTTTTATTGCGACTTATTAACTCACGAAAACTATTCACAATTAACGCACTATTTGCAAATAAAATGTTTGGTGCTGCCACGCTTTGTTAATAAAAAAACAATAAATAGAAAAATATTTCGAGAAAAATATTAATAGAAGAAAATAACGACAATTAAAATAAATAATTATTTACTCTTTTATAGATCTCAACTATTTTTTTTTTTTGTAAAAATACAAAAGTATTCTATAGAAGTGCTACCAAGTTTTTATGGTTTGCTATGCTATATAAACAATGAATTAACTTATTTGCGAATAGTCCTCGAATAAACGTAGTAATAGTTATCATTTCAAAATGCTCTAAAATACCTTTGTACTGGTATATATCTACAATTTTAAAATCCATTAACCCATTGCGAGCAAAATGGAGTTTAAAACATTTTTTCTCACGTAAAAGCACCGTTATCTTAAAAACTGGCCGATACTATGGTACTTAAACATGTGTTTAGTTTAATAGAGAACATTCCAAGCTTTCATTTGATGTATACTTGAAATCTATCATCGATGAAATTCGTAAGTTATGGCACTATGAAAATGATATTTCACAAATAAATTAACTCATTTACCTCTTAAACTCATCTTTAAAGTACTATAACTTACGTATTTCATAGGTGAGAGCTTTCAAGTATACACCACATAAAAGCATGGCAAGTTCTCTATAAAACTATACACATGCATATGTGCCGTTGTATCGATCAATTTTTAAGATAACGGAGTTCCTGCGTGGAAAGTCAGATAAAAAAATTTTTTAATTTCATTTCACTCGGAATGGGTTAATTGTTTTAAACAAATTTTTATACCAGTAGAAAGATACTTTAGAGCAGTTTGAAGTGATATCCATATCGCTTATATCCGTTCTATGTTCTAGGAGTTATGGCTAATAAAAAATAAAAGTTTTGAACCCCGTAACTCCGAAGCCAAAAGAGATCAAAAAAATTACACTAAAATTATAAGGTTAAATAAATTAAGTAAAGTGCGACTTTGGCTCGCACACGAAGGGTTCCGTACGAATACACATATGTATATCCCTCTTTGTTTTTGCCCCTTTCGTCATTTTGGCAGTTTTTTCGTTGTGCTTTCTTGTTTAATTTTAGTTTTTTATTTTTTAAGTATTTTTCGTTGTTTTTGGGTTTTTTTGGTTATTGCGCTTTTTCAATTTTCGTGATTTTTTAATTTTTTTCTGGCGATTTTTCGTTTTTTGCAATTTTTTTGTTTTTTGTCGATTAGTTTAGTTTTGCCGATTTTTTGGTTATGGTATTTTTGTAATGTTTTCACTTTCCTACAATATTTTCAGTTTTAGCGATTTATTTTATTTGTGGCGATTTTTTTCAGTTTTGGCGTTTCTTTCGTTTTTGGGGATTTTTTCGGTTTTTTGTTGTTTTTTAGATAGAGCGATTTTTTTTTGTTTTGACACTTTTTTTCGTTTTAGCGTTTTTTTTTTTGGGTTTTTGGCGATTTTTTTAGTTATGGGGCTTTATTTGGTTTTTGCGCTTTTTTTCGTTTTTGTGATTTTTTTTTTCATTTGTGGCAATTTTTTGATGATATATTTAGTTTTAGCGATTTTGTAGTGCTATTTTCGTTGTGACGATTTTTTTCGGTTTTTGAAGTTTTGTTTAGTTTTTTGGCGATCTCTTTAGTTTTGGTGATATATTGCGTTTTAGCGATTTTTTTAATTGTGGTGCTTTTTTCCTTTAAGCGTTTTTTTCATTTTAACGTTTTTTGCGTTTTGAAATTTTTTTAATTTTGGATTTTTTTATTTTTAGAGTTTTTAAAAATTTCATGTATCTACAACCTACGGTTTCAAAGATACAGTATATTGTCTAAATTACATAGTCAAAATTACATTAACTGATAGAATACCCTTTAATTTTTATTGCTATAAAAATATCGGTGTTAATTGGTGTAGTCTATTATACAGACTACACCAATTAGCACTTATTTTGAAAATTAAAAGTGTCTATATATAAGTGTTTTCATATTACATTAGTATTTCAACATATTGAGTTGCTCGCTATAGAATACCCTTTAATCTTTAACTGTCATATATTTGTTGTTGTAGCGGCCAAAGTTTCTGTGAAAATTTCAGGTCCGTAGCTCCTACGGTTCCCAAGATACAGCAGATTGTCTAAATTACATAGTAAAATTACAGTAACTGATAGAACACCCTTTAATTTTTATTGTTTTAAATATCGGTGTTAATTGGTGTAGTCTATTCTACAGACTACACCAATTAACACGAACTTTGAAAATTTAAAGTATCTATATATAAGTGTCTACATAATACATTAGTATTTCAACATTTTTCGTGGCTCGCTTTAGAACACCATTTAATTTTTAGTTGTCATATGTTTGTTGTTATAGCGGTCAAAGTTTTACATATTCTGTGAAAATTTCAGGTCCGTAGGTCTTACAGTTCCCGAGAAAACATTACATTAGTATTTCAATATTTTTCGTTGCTCGCTTTAGAACACCCTTTAATTTTTAACTGTCATATATTTGTTGTTGTAGCGGCCAAAGCTCTATATATCCTGTGAAAATTTCAGGTCCGTAGCTATTACTGTCCCCGAGAAAACAGCATGTGACAGACAGACGGACAGCGTAGCGAAAACAATAGGGTGCTTTACAATTTTGGTGTATCGGAACCCTAAAAAAGCTACTGCCTCATGAGTTTTTTTTTTAATTTTCAACGATGACTTAAGTCAATATTCTATTTTATTAAACAGAAAAAAACATCAAAAAATTTAAGTATTAAAAGTGCCATGACAATCAACAGGTTTTAAAGAAATAAATTGACTTGTTTTTACATTTTGCGAGATGAGATGTAAGAACATTTTGAATAAGCGATTTTTTTTATACAAGTAAAACTTTTGAAAGTGGCACCACTGAAATATGTACTGCAAAAAACAAAATGGCAGCTGGTTACGATGTAGCTGCCGTGTTCAAAATAATTAAGTAGCTGACTACACGACGACGATTGCTGCTAACAGCATTTGTAGTCGTGTAGCCGTGTAGCCTGCTGTGGCGAATTTGTTTATAGCATTAGGTAGAGAAATGTAAGGTTGTTCCTTGCTTAACGCAAAAAATTTTATCTGTATATAAAAGTGAGTATCTGTATGTTTGGTTGTTTGTACATATGTTTGAAAGCTATGGACTACTAAGCTAGTAAACCGATCTTGTTGAAATTTTCACAGTATATTACTGATGATCAGGAAGGAACAATAGACTATAGAAATTTGATATATTATAAGTGGGCGTGGCACTTCCCATGTAGAAGAAATTTTTATTTTGGGATATTTATGGAACTATGAAGCTAAAGGGCGTGGCACCTCCCATATACAGCAAAGACATATTTTGTCACGTCACGGGAACTACTGTGCTAAAACACCCAAAGTTTTGTATGAGTTACTCCATTGATTTTATGCATTGTTCTGAAGAAAATAATCAGAAAAAAATTAGTGGGCGTGGCAACTCCCACATATAATTTTTTATATTATTATTTCTTTAATATCTTTGGAACTAATGCAGCAAGAAACTTGAAAATGTGTGTGAGCAAAGCTTTCTGTAGTGTGCGCTCTCGCTCAAAAATAAGTCCGGATTGGACATGAGGGTGTGGCGCTTCCCATAAAGATCAAATATATATTTTGAGATATCTTAAAAACTAATATAGGGAGAGCCTTGAAATTTTGTATGGATAATTCTGTCGATATTGTGCATTGTGTCTAGAAAACGTTTCCAAATTGGACAAGTAGGCATGTCGGCTCTCACATAGAGCAAATATTTATTTTGAGATGTTTTCAAAACTAGTACCAGCGGACCGATCTTTCTGAAATATTTAAAACTTAAACTTCTCAACTAGATTCATGCTTTAATTCACAAACAAAAAAATCTGACTTATAAAAGATTAATAAAACAAATTTTCATACAAAAATTTGTGTAATAAGCAAGTTTAGCAACTGCAACGAATAACGGTATCTGTAGCGGTATTGGTATTAAAATTATTTTTATTTCGGTATTGGTATTGGTAGCGGTATTTGTGTTATATCGGTATTGGTACATACCGCTACCGAAACTCTACTGCCGGTATTACAATTTAGTATATGAAATCAAACAAAATGCTTAAGAACTGATAAGGTACTTTAAAAATGCATCGTTTCTAATAGATTTAAATATGTCAACTCCAAATTTGCAGTTTTTGAGATATCTTGGGACTTACTTTTATTATATTTAAGCCACTCTTGGATTGTATCGTTATATATGAACGTTTCGTGTCGCTGTCTTCCTTTACGCTGATCTCCGAAACAGCTTCACAAATTTCAGAGAAATTTTGTGGTGTATACCTATAATTGTCTCCAGATTGGTATTCCTTTGTAAGGGATGACACAATAAGTTGTTATAAATTCAAATCCGTTCTTGAATCAAGCGCTATGTACTAGTGTAAGAAACGAATTTAATTACGGATTAGTTGATTTTCTTTTTGAGTGTACCATTAATAATAAATTTTATAACCGATTACATATATACATTGTTAAAAACTAGAACTAGTTTACTAACCATAACAATTTTTTTTAATATTGCACGCCTCATAAGCGAAGCGTTGAGGTGGGTACTACTCTCACTTCACGCGAAACTACTGATTTTTCAAACTTAAAATGGCTCTATTATTATCATATATTGCCCTTGTAAAAAATATATAAACACACATATTAAGAAAAAATACTATTTTTAACACTCATGTCATTTTTAATGTCATTTTTATTATTTAAACTAATTAAAAAACTGTTTAAAAAAGTTCTGTCTTGGACGTCCGTTTGTCTGTATGTACGGAACCTGTATGTGGTCACGATAACAACCGAAAGACTTCACTAATCGAGTCCTTTTTTGCTTTTTACGCTTCAGTATAATTAGGAATAGAAGCCTATTTAATTTCACGGTCTAATTGAGATTATGAGGCGTGCACTTTTGGATTTTCCAAACTATTTTATTTTATTATTAATTTTAAGTGCTTTCCCAAAGCCTTGAAAGATCTTCCATACCAAATAACGTAAAAATAATGTGTTTTCTTAAAAATCCTATAACTAAGTCGCATTTTATGCTATTACATTGTATTTGGTCTCGATTTGATCGGCGATTTAATACCGACGAAGGTGCGACTTTTACTAGTAAGTGGGTGCTGAATTTGATTTTTACCTAAAATTCTTGTTTTTATTTTGTTATCTCCGAAATAATAAATTTTACCAAAAAAAAAATTCATATGAAAGATTTGTTGGAAATGCAATTTCCTACAAAAATATTATGTAAACCAAATTGCTTAGATTAGTATTTCTTGTAATATCAGGCTTTAACTTATAAGTATTATAAAGCGGTTACGGTTCATCGAATCAAAAATAGAAAAAATAAATTTAACGTCTGATATCAAGAAGTATGGATGAGTTCCAAAACATCAAAATACATTGTAGTGATGCGCCTTTACTTTGCTTACAAAAAAAAAACTAAGAAAAGTTCATCACTACAATGTACTTTGATGTTTTGGAACTCAACCTATTAATCTAAGCAATTTGACCATTTTAGTAGGAAATTACGTTTACAACAAATCTTCTATTTATGTTTTGTTGGCACAGCTGATTATTTCGGAGATAACAGCAAAAAAACGAGAATTTTAGGCAAAATGAAATTCATTGACCCGTACCAATACACCAGTTCAAGTTACACTTCATCGTACTTTAAAAAAAATTATTCCACGTAAATCGTATAATGTAATAGCGTAAAATGCGGCTGAGTTATAGAATATTTAAGGAAATCTATTACTTTTACGTGTTTTTTGTATGGAAAAATTTTTCATGCTTTGGGAAAGTAATTAAAATTAATATTGCGGCTGTAACTTTTAGAGTAATTCTTTGTCGACATATCGAAACGAATTTCAGGTGGGAATTCCAAAAATGAAACTACTTGCAATAAAAATCACCCTAATGTAAATCCACCTAAAAATTTTCTGTCATACATATACTTATGCGGGATTTAGACGATGATTTTTTTAGCTTAATTTTTTTTTAAGATTTCACCATAAAGGCCCAGCAAAAGAAACTTACTTTTTTAGGCAATATCTCTTCGAGTTGTTACTTGGTTAACCGCATTTTCACCACGTCCTACCATCAACTCTGAAAAAATCAAGCTAAAAGGTCTACGTTTAAATTCCTTATTAATCTTTTTTACCAGAAGAAAAAATACAAGGCAAAGCACTTTCAGTACGAGCTCTTCTATTAATTATAAATGTCTAGAAATTGATATCTAGTTTTGAGCAATGTGATAATTTTAAATTTTGTAAAGGACTTTTTGGGAAAAACGGAAGATTACCATTTTACCTAGAGTTTTAGTGAAAACAAAAATTTTTCTTAGTGCTATAAACATTTTTATTAAATATACTTTCTATTGAAATTTTGCACTACATACATATATAGGAATTTATGTACTGAATACAAAGTAAGAAAAACATATTGGGAATCCCAAATTCCAAAAAGAGGTTTAAAAAATCCTTAAATGGGACTATTTAACATACTTGAAGTTCGGTGTAAAAATGTTTACTGAATAATGCACAACAGATAAGACCCTGAAACATGCTTTTTATTTAATGATTCCAGCCTTGCGTATGGAGAGAACATGCCTTAAAGTTGATATTTGCATAATGAAAAATGTGTCCAATTTTGTATGCTCTGCCCCCTTATTCTGTAACTCGCTAAAGCTAAATCTCTATCGCTAAAAATCTATAAAGTCGATTTATAAATTTTTGGCTACGAATAAAATTTTGCAACATGTATTGCTAAATTAGGCAATGTCTTAAAAAGTGAATCCGCCGAAATTTTAGTGCTTTATGTTATAGCCAAAAATGTTTAATTTTTATATTTGTTCAGCATTTTAGCGATCGAGATTTAGCTGTAGCTTTAGCGAATTACGGAATAAGGGGTCTGGTTACTGCAGTAACTAAAATTTGTAAGCAAATTGTGTAATATGATACACTCGAGTTGTCCTACTTTAAGACCTTGTGGCACCTTTCAAATTTCAAACTTATGCTCAACTACACTCTTTTAGAGATATGTATGTATGTGGCTATAGGCGGACTGTTTGGATACTGCTATATATCCATTTTTTATATAATTTTGTTCATACTGTGCGAGGTTATGTTCAATACTCCAAAAACTATAAATTAAGGTCCATATCAAGCAAAGCATTTAAACTTAATTTTACCGAACGCCAACCATAGCTTTTTGCCGACTTCCAAATGTCCGGTCAGGCACTAATTAATATAAAACCCCTTCCTTGTTTGGTTAAGGTGCTTAAAAATATATTCGACTTGCAAAACAGAAATTTTCTAAAAATTTTATTTTAAAGTTAATATTATTCTTGCGGTATTATATTATTTTTCATACACAATTACGGTATCGGTAGTGATACCGTTATTAAATTTTAAACGGTATTTAATTGGTAGCGGTATTAATTATGGTATCGGTTGCCAATCTTGGTTATATGTAAGTCTCTTATTAATCAAAATATACTAACAATAATATATGAAAGGTTCATAGTATTAAGTTTTTTGTTGTGTTTGAAAATTATTTCGTTACACAAAGTGTAACGAAATATTGGAATAATTAAAGAACTTTTTATTAAAAAAACTGACCTTGTGCTTAATATTCAATAATAAATAAATCTTTATTGTGTTACTTGCAAATTTTTGCTAGTAAAGCGTTCGTTTATTTTTTCATATCTGGGAGAGTAATTTTACAAATTTCTGCTTTACTCTCTCGTTGCTAGTTTCTGCTAGGAAATTAAATGAACAGACCTAAAATAAAATTTATTCAGTAGATGTAGAACGGCTTTAATCCGAAAAAAGAAGATTTCGTAGAGAATGGCAACGCTACAGATCTCCTCTGCTAAAAATCTAGGCTGAAGGAATGTACTAAACAGCTGAAAACTCTACTAGAATGTCAAAAAACCGCTTCTCTTCAAAAATTTCTGAATGAGCTCTACGCAATACCTCAAACAGAATAATTGCTATGGAAAGCAGCCCGACGCCTCAAAAGGCCAGTGATATATAAGCCTCCATTGCGAGCTTTGAATGGAGACTGGGCAAGAACTGACGCTAAAAAGGGCACTTTGTTTGTAAGCCACTTGCAGAAAATATTTGCTCCAAATACGTGATACTATAGTTGAGATGCCACCAGTACTCGCTATACCAGATGCTACTTTGAGGTTCAATATTTGTGAGATTGAACACTGTATTGCGGGCTTAAATTCGAAAACAGCTCCAGGCACTGATAAAATAAGCAATAAAATGCTCCTAGAGCTACGCTATACTGCAAAACGGATAATTCTATTTACTTTTAACAGTATTTTGCGCCCGCAAAATAGGCCTATAAGCCTATTGTCTAACATGTCAAAACTATTTCAAAAGCTACTTATGAGTAAACTAAGACCCATACTGAATCGTACTGGATGCATTTCAGACCACCAATTCGGTTTTGGGAGACAACATAGCACGATTGAACAAACACGTAGACTCATGAAAGTGGTTAGAAAAACCATTGAATAAAATAAATATGGTTCTTCGCTCTTCATCGATGTTTCTCAGGCATTTGATAAAGTATGGCACGAAGGTTTAATACATACACTAAAGCAAAACCTAGCCGAAAACACCCTTAAGCTTTTAGAAAGCTACTTAATGAGCAAAAATTCGTTGTTAAAGAAGGTAATTTTCTAAGCACTCCATAAGCGATTGAAGCAGGAGTTCCTCAAGGCAGCAATATCGGTCCTGTATTATATCTGATATATGCCTCTGACTTGCCGGTAAGCAGTAACATAAACATACCAACATTCGCTGATGATACAGCGTTCCTAAGTGTTCACAAAGGCCATCAAGCAGCTTCCCGCAAACTGCAAGATTATGTACCCCAGTTGGAACAATGGCTAAAACAATGGCGGATAAGAAATAACGAACATAAATGTCTACACATTACTTTTATATTGTACAGAGAAACCTGCCCACCTATACAAATAAATAACCAAACTATACCTCAACATAATGAGGTAAAATATCTCGGTGTTCATCTTGATCGTCGTCAAAAGTTACCCAAATGAAATTAAAAGCAGCTCAAATGAATTCGCTCATTGGAAGAAACTCTACTCTAAGCCTAGATTGTAAACTTCTTCTATACAACTCCATTCTAAAACCAATATGGTCCTACGGAATCCAGTTATGGGGCACTGCCTCGGCATCAAATGTAGAAAACATTCAAAGGCAACAAAATAAAATACTTCGCCCCATGGTATGTCAGACCCATGGTATGTCAGAAACAAGCGAATTCATAAAGATCTAGATGGGCCGCTGGTTAAGACAATGTTTGCTAAACACGGAACAAGATACATAAAAAAACTTGAGTTGCACCCAAATCCCCTAGCCCAAAACATCATTAACTTTAGAGGCCACACTCGGCTGAGAAGGAGGGACGCTCTTGCTCTCAACCGAACACGAGAGACGTAAACAACCAAAGAACCAACCGCTGAAACAAATAGTTTTGTCTGATATTGGCTGGACTTAAAAATTAACATTTTAGAGTTAAGATTTGATTACATCTTGCTAGTTAAATTTTATTGAAGATACAATAAATAAATGTAACCAAAAAAAAACTCCCTCAGCATAAAGTTCTTCCGAGAGCTTCTGGGTGACTACACTGTACATTTTACTTTTTATTTAAGCAAAAACAAATATTTATATTAACACACAATCTTATTATCAATGAAAATATAAAAGTTTTATTAATTTATATTATTGAACTCTTGCGTTAGTGCAGAATAAAATATAAACACTAAGCAGCTGATCCAGATTTTGCTCTCTCCCTTATTTGTTTATACCCCTGCTTTTTAAAATAGGAGGATTTTCCCCGGGAACAAATTAATGGGTAGAAAAAAACTCCCCGGGAAAATTCATAATTGGGCTGAACATAAACAATATAAAAACAGCCCCAGAGGGAAAAGAACGTGTCAAAAAACCGTTCGCGAAACTGGTTCCCAAGGATTAGCAACCGGTTTGAGTTCCGGAACTATATATGACAAATACCGGTAACTTTTAAACTTTTACATTAAGTTGTCATTGGTGGAGGTCAATTGGCATAATTAAGACACTCAGTGACTGGTTCTAGACCCCAACTTAAGGTAATTGTCATGTGGTGGTTTCTTTAACACTAGTTAATTTGAAATTATGTGTTTTTAGTCGAACTATATGGGTTTTATCCAAAGAAATTTTTTAATATTTAGGCTTAAGTTCGTTAAATTTAATTTTACAATTAAATAATTTTTATTGAAAAAGGATTTTCGAAGGCATATTATATTTTAAAAAGAACAAAGAGCAGTTTTTCAACCGCTACATAAGTCAAGAAATTGGTATTTGCTTTGAAAACTCCTTTCTCAATAAAAATTATTTAATTACATAATGCACATCGTTGTTATTGGTTTGACTATGGCTACATTTTTGGCTTGGTAAATTTTTAATTTGACATCAAATTCAGGGCGCCACATGACATCTTGAATCCTTCCCCCTAAATGTAAATTTTTTTGCACGTGGCAAGAAAGCTCTCCTGAAACTTAGTATGTCTATCTTTTAATATTCACTTTTATGCCACGCCCCAGCGGTAAGCCCCTTTTTCTTTTTCAAATACGTACTACATCAAACCAAGTCAAATAAAATAAAAAATTATATCGTAGAATGAATGGTATATCAGAATGTAAAAAATATATTTTTGCCACGCCCCAATATATAGCAGTTTTTGTGTTTTAAATATAGCGCCGCCATTTAAAGTCCGATCTTATCATGTCTCATATCGTTCTCTATATCTTGACAGTCACTTACTTTTTGGCTTTGGTGACTTTTTAATCCGACATCGAATTCTGGGCACCACTTATGATATCTCGGATCCTTCTCCTCTTATGTCCACTTTTTTGCACGTGGCAAGAAAGCCCTTCTAAAACGTTGTATGTCTACCTTTTAACATACTCACTTTCATGCCACGTCCCAGAATTGAGTTAATGTTTACTTTACTCATACATATTACATCGCTTGCCGTATAAAAAAACCAGCAAAGTGCTGTATTTTGGAGCGTGGCAAAAAAAAATTTTGCAGTTCTAGAAACGTTATTGGTATACCTTTCATTCTAAGAGGTGACTGATGAAAATTTTGTTAGTTTTATATATTGATCGACCTGAATTAAATGCAATATATATGTGAAAATAAAAAAGGTAACTATTGGGGTGTGGCATAAAAGTGAGTAGATTAAAAACAAGATTATACTAAGTTTTAGAAGGGCTTTCTTACCACGTACAAAAAAGTGGATATAAGAGGGAAAGGATCCGAGATAGCATAAGTGGCGTTCAGAATTCGATGCCGGATTAAAAAGTCACCACTGGCAAAAATGAAGCCATAGTCATAGTGAATAACGATATGCAATATGTATTGATCGGACTATAAATAGCAACGCAGTGTACAAAAAACTAAAAGGGCGGTGTCCGGGGGCGTGGTAAAAAATTTAAAAAAATATTTCTGGAATTTTTTCAACCAATCTTTGATCCTAGGGGATGACTGGGTCAACTTTTTCATTTTGTAGGGAGGCCGAACCACTTTAATGGCCACCGGTCACGACTCATGAACATTTTGTACCATTCCCATTTCACCGATCATAGCACAAGTACGTTCAAAATAATTGTTGCAACATTTACCGCAGGGTGTTTATTGAGTTATTAGGAAGTTTCTATGCGCATTTCACTGGGACTTTAAAAAAACTAATGCAGATCATTAAGGAACGTCTACCCAAAAATCTTATAGAAATTTAAAATAACATGAAAGTCAAAACATGAGCTCCATAATCAGTCGCGATTTTTATTTTCTTATCTTACCATTTACGGGAGCGGATACAGATTGAACTTTTGACTGGGGAACTTGTAACTGAATGACACTATTTTGCAAAATTTCCTTTAGAAACTCAATACATATGAGGTGTATTTTTTCATTTTGGGGGAAATATCCATTTACTACATTGGCTGGCTTTTTTCCGACTCTAAGTCTAGTTGTAAGATGTCATTGAAATTATCTGTAGAAATAACAAGAGCTACATGTTGTTCTCGAAAACAACAATGAGTACTGTCAATAAAAATACATTTGAAGAATTTATGATTGATAACGATGAAGAACATTGTTGTAAACAATTTTGGTTATACAACTACCATTGACGAACAATTTATGAAATATTTTTTCATAAAATTGTTGAGTTATTTCTTTTTATCTGTAAAAATATCATTTCATCTTGACAAATTACATTTGAGCTTCTAACTTGACAGCATCTAAAATATCTTGACAATCAATCTCATTCAAGCCCGTCTGGCAAGCATAGACAAAAAAGAGACCCAAAATGCTGCCTTGAAGAACCCCAGCATGAATCATCTGAGGTGTGCTTAGAAAATGACCTTCCTTGATTATAAATTTTCGTCCAGTTAAATAGCTTTCTAATAGCTTGTGAGTGTTAGAGGGTAAATTGTGCTTTAATTTCTCGATTAATCCTTCTGCCATACTTTATCAAAAGCCGGAGAAACATCAATGAAGAGAGCAGAACAATATTTATTTTCTTCGCATGTAGCGTTTGCTCGATAGTGCTATGTTGTCTTCTGAAGCCAAACTGATGATCTGGGATGCATCCACTCTCATTTAGTATAGGGGTCAACTTACTCATAAGTAGTTTCTCAAATAGTTTTGATGTATTTGACAATAAGCTTATAGGCCTATAAGACTCCACTTTGGTATGGCTTTTCCAGGCTTAGGTATCATGGTGATCAATGACATCTTCCATTCCGCAGGATAGTATTCAACTATATCAGATTTTGTGTTTGGAGTGAATACATTTTTCAAGTGGTTAACGAACAGCGTGCCTTTTTCAGCATCAGTTCTTTACCAGTCCCCATTCGACCTTAGTAATGTAGGTTTACATATCACCGGCCTTTTAAGGCCTTTGGCTGCTCGCCATAGCGAATAATCCGTTTGTGGTGTTGCGTCAAGTTCGTGCAGGAATTTTTGCAAAGATTCAGCTATTTGGAGTTCTAATAATTTTTTAAGCTGCTTGGTGCATTCTTTAAGCATAAGTTTTAACTGCGGGGATCTGTTGCGTTGCCATTATCTACGAAGTCTTTTTTTTCAGATAATAGCCGTTCCACATCCTCAGAGTAAATTTTGTTAAATCTTTGCTGTCGAAAGGCAGCATGCTTAATGTTTGCCTCTAACTGTGTAATAGAGGCCTCTATGTTTTCAGGTGCTCTCAGCGGTAAATTTTCCGTGCAATGCGCACTTAAATATTTTTTTATGTTTCATCCAATCAATGCCTGTGTGCATCAAACCGCGAGTGGGTGAATTTGTTGGGAGTGAGCATATAGTTATAATAGTGGATCTGAAGATAAATCTAAGGAGGCTTCAACTTTAATTATTTCGCTGGGAACTCCTTTTACTACTCCGAAGTCAATAACATCAGGTATTTTTCGGCGATTTGTTGGCCAGTAAGTTGGCTGTTCACTTGAAACTACATTCAATCGCCTTTTGTAAATTATGTCAAACAGCACGCAACTTTTAGGGGTGATTAGCCGCGAGCCCCAGAACTTATGCTTAGCGTTGTAGTCACCGGGGGCCAAAAAGCGTGGTTCTAGTGAATTAAAAAAGACGGGTGGTGTCTTGGGGACACCTGTTTATAGCTGTGCTCCTTGTCTGTATAAAAATAAAAAGATGATTAGCTTAAAATTAACAAAAATAAAATAATTTAAGAAACATTTTAAGGTAAATGGTTTTATTGTAATGAAACATAATAATGATGCAGATAATGCACTAAAATCTAAAAAATAATTGCGTAATACACAGAAAAAAATTAATACGCGATTTGATTAAAAAATCCGAAGAATTGAGCAAAAAATGTTTAGATTACAACCTATTAAAAAATTCGTATATCCAAGTAAACGAAATTAGTTGATTTTTTTAATTTCAATTAATATCAAGAAATTAACTAGAAATGTACTTGAAATTTTCCAAAAAATCGAACAAGATTATGAATTGAAATTATATTTTTTCTGTTAGGAAATTTTTTGCTAATTTGTTTTATGTTTGAATTTATTATCGATTATACACTTTTGAATTTGTTTTATTTTATGTTTTTGCTCACTGTTGTTTTTTAACTTCAAGTAGTAGCGAACTAAGCTCCTTCAGATTTTAAATCCAACGCACCAACCACCCGGCCAAAAACACTGTTGGAAAACGGCAGCAAGAAGCTCACATAAACCTACTCTTACATATACATATATTTATATCATCAAATTGTTAACAATCGAACCATGGACCCAAGTGAGTGTAAGCTGCCTGTACAACCTAAAAATCGAAAGCCAGGTGCATCCATAACAGATGAAGTTGACTTTCTTTTTTTATATTTTTCATGGTTGGACGTAAAAATGTCTTTATTTGATTTGAGATTCGCTTTGCTTTGACATCGTACAATGATATTCCAAAAACAAAATGCTTGTGTTATTTGTAGATGTCGTACTAGCGAGCCTACTTGTATGGTTGTGAGTAGTATGTTTAAGCCGGTTCAAGATATTTTTCTCCCATAAGGATCAATGTAAAAGTGCACATCATGCAGAGTTGGGAATGTGGTATTAATGCACAGTATTTTAACAATGGCTCCTTATTGTTTACTTTGTAGAAATATGTTTTCCATCTCTGTATTTTTTTTTCCATAAGGAGGTAAAATCCAATTGGAATGCATACAAATATTCTGTTCATTCTGGGTGTTGCTGTGGTGTTATTTTGTATACATTGTCATTGGTTAGTGTGCGTTGGAAAATTTTATTTGTCTCTTTTTAAAATTACTTTTTAAGATTATTTTTAAGGGATGAAAATCTTTATTTTGTCTTTTTCCTATTTTTTATTTCTTTGTTAAGATAACAATTTTAGGGTTGAATTGTTATTTTTTGTTTAAAATGTAACATTTTATGATCGTCTGTCTCCTCTGTCTATTTGTATATTTTTATTACACATATTTGTAGTTTTTAAAAGAAAAAGGATCAGTAATTAAAAAAAGGTTACAAAAAACAACATGCATTTGCATTACGTAAATGTACGCGATGCATGAAAAATTCTTAAGCAACGTTGAACACCTGTATATAATGTAACCACTTCATTGTCTATCCATTATAATTTTTTTATTGCACTTGCCCTTCTGTTTTTATTTTTTTTTATCATTGCAGTAGATCTTTTTGTTACTGGAAAATTTTGTGTTGAATTTCTTTTGTTTAAAGTAATACATGTATGTTTGCCTGGGTCCTCTACCGTCCGTCTTGTTTTTTATTGAAAAATAAGGGTGGAGGAAAGTGAAAATATGAATGCTTGTCTGTTTTTTAAATACATGCACATATTGTTTGTGTGTACAGATGCATCGCTACTTGTTAGACTCATTTCTTAATTTTTCCAAGAAAAAAGGATCAGGAAGTTTTAAAAAAGGGTACAAGAAAAAAAAACATGCATTTGCAGTTCGTAAATGCATGCCATGTATGGAAAAATCTTAACACTTGTTTAACACCTGTGTCAATAATATTTTATTACACTCGATATTTATATCTGTTTATTTTCTTAGTACAGTTGATAAAATAACAATTTTAGGGTTGAATTGTTATTTTTTATTTAATGTAACATTTTATGATGGTTTGTCTCCTTTTCTTTTTGGTCATTTTCATTTGATGAAAATAAGGGTGGGAGTAAGACATGCATACATATGTATGAATGCTTGGCTATCTTTTTGAATACAAATACATATTTGTCGATGTGCGTACACTAAGCAGATGCATTGCTATTGGTTAGTTTCAGTGTGTGCGTAGGATATTTGATCACTTTGTGTGTGTATGTGTCTGTTTGCATTTGATGAACAAATAAGGATGGGATAAAATTGTTTAAACACCTGCGTAAGACTGTCTATTTTTATGATACATAATTTATAGCTAATACTCATTAGTTATCAATATGCGATTAATAGAGCAAGCCAAACAAATTGTTGTAAGAAATGTGGACATATCACAAAAAAAGAAAGCTAAAATTAAACATAGCACATTATTACCAAATTCAATACGAGCACTAATTGTGGGACCTTCAAACGGTGGTAAAACTAACGTCATGATTAGAAAGTCCTAATGGTCTTAGCTTCAGAAACTTATATATATATATATATATATATATATATATATATATATATATATATATATATATATATATATATATATATATATATATATATATATATATATATATATATATATATATATATATATATATATATATATATATATATATATATATATATATATATATATATATATATATATATATATATATATATATATATATATATATATATATATATATATATATATATATATATATATATATATATATATATATATATATATATATATATATATATATATATATATATATATATATATATATATATATATATATATTCAAAGTCTTTATATCAACCTAAATACTGCTACCTTAAGAAACTGATCGATCCAATAAAAGGAATTAATCTTTTTACATTTTCGGAAAACGAAAAAGTTCCAAGTCCAGCTGAGGCAAATTCTAATTCTATAATAATATTTGATGACGTCATTTGTGGCAAACAAGATAATATAAGAGATTACTTTTGCATGGGCAGACATAAGCATATTGACTGCTTTTATTTATGTCAAACATATACAAAAATTCCCAAACATCTAATACGTGACAATGCGAATATGATTATTATATTTAAACAAGATGAAATGAATTTACGACATATATACAATGACCATGTTATTGGAGATATGACATTTAAAGAATTTACAGATATATGTAGTGAGTGCTGGAAAGACAAATATGGGTTCGTTGTTGTCAGTAAGGATGATGCGATAAATAAGGGGTGATACAGAAAAGGTTTTGGTAAATTCATACAACTGTAAGTGGGATTTGTTCAGAGCAGATACAAACCAGATAAAAGCAGATACAGAGCAGATATAGAGCAGATAAAAGCAGATACAGAGCAGATAAAAAGCAGATAAAGTATAGATATAAGACATTTTTACCCCATAACACATACTTCCATATACCTATATACATATATAAATAAATGAATAAACAAGAAAATATTATATATTGTTTTTAATGTTAATTTTTTTTAATTTCAAAACTCTAGTAAATATATGTTGTAACAATGTAAGAATATAATATTAAAATGTGGATTTCTTAAGGCACAAACTCCATAGTTGTGATATTTACAATAAAAATGTCCGGGATATTTAAGTTGTATTTGCTTAAAGTTGATGCAGGCAATATCCTCGATGTTAAAAACTCTGACCTGAAGTAATTTTTCAAACCATTTCTTCTTTTCTATACCCTTAACATAGATTGTAGAATATTTTAAATTGGTTTTTAAAAATGTTACAACACTCTTAAACGTTATTGATCCGTCATTCCAATTCAGATGATGAAAGTTTTTTGTTAACCAATTTGCTTCTTTTTGTTTTGCTATTGATAATCTTTTGAAGTTAAACGGTGGTTTTATAATAAAATTTATGTACTCCTTACTGTTAAAAACAATTGCTATTTCTTTTGCAATGAAGATGTTTGAATTAGATTTAAATCCTTGCATATCGATGAAAACTTTATCCCCCATATTCTTATTTTTTATTTACATGATTTTACGAACTTGACCTTTTAAGGGTATGTATTCTATTAAGCGATCATGGATGAGAATGCAAAAGCTGATGTATCGCTAGGAATGTTGGAATCCGTTTCAATTTTTATATCAACAGGACCGTTAGAGAGAGATTCGTTTTGGTGACTGACATTTACTACCAATACTTGTGCCTTGAATAATATTTCTACACTGATATTCTTTAAAGGTTGATGTGTGTATTTATAGATAAATATTTCTGTAAAAATTAAAATTTTACAAAAAATTTTGTTTGCTGGTCTCAAATTTTTTCTGATGTAATCTTTTTTTTTTACTTATGAACGTCGATAAGAGAGAAATAGTTAACGAGCTCCACAAACAAGCACGAAAAAATTTTAAGAGAAGACGAGTTATAACGAAAGGTATTGATGATTTATGGCAAGCTGATTTGGTTGAAATGGCGAACTATGTAGCACATAATAACAGATATCGATATCTTCTAACAGTAATAGATACATTATTACTGTTAGAAGATATCGATATCTGTTATTATGTGCTACATAGTTCGCCATTTCTACCAAATCAGCTTGCCATAAAACATCAATTCCTTTCGTTATAACTCGTCTTCTCTTAAAATTTTTTCGTGCTTGTTTGTGGAGCTCGTTAACTATTTCTCTCTTATCGACGTTCATAAGTAAAAAAAAAGATTACATCAGAAAAAATTTGAGACCAGCAAACAAAATTTTTTGTAAAATTTTAATTTTTACAGAAATATTTATCTATAAATACACACATCAACCTTTAAAGAATATCAGTGTAGAAATATTATTCAAGACACAAGTATTGGTAGTAAATGTCAGTCACCAAAACGAATCTCTCTCTAACGGTCCTGTTGATATAAAAATTGAAACGGATTCCAACATTCCTAGCGATACATCAGCTTTTGCATTCTCATCCATGATCGCTTAATAGAATACATACCCTTAAAAGGTCAAGTTCGTAAAATCATGTAAATAAAAAATAAGATGTTGGGGGATAAAGTTTTCATCGATATGCAAGGATTTAAATCTAATTCAAACATCTTCATTGCAAAAGAAATAGCAATTGTTTTTAACAGTAAGGAGTACATAAATTTTTTTATAAAACCACCGTTTAACTTCAAAAGATTATCAATAGCAAAACAAAAAGAAGCAAATTGGTTAACAAAAAACTTTCATCATCTGAATTGGAATGACGGATCAATAACGTTTAAGAGTGTTGTAACATTTTTAAAAACCAATTTAAAATATTCTACAATCTATGTTAAGGGTATAGAAAAGAAGAAATGGTTTGAAAAATTACTTCAGGTCAGAGTTTTTAACATCGAGGATATTGCCTGCATCAACTTTAAGCAAATACAACTTAAATATCCCGGACATTTTTATTGTAAATATCACAACTATGGAGTTTGTGCCTTAAGAAATCCACATTTTAATATTATATTCTTACATTGTTACAACATATATTTACTAGAGTTTTGAAATAAAAAAAAATTAACATTAAAAACAATATATAATATTTTCTTGTTTATTCATTTATTTATATATGTATATAAGTATATGGAAGTATGTGTTATGGGGTAAAAATGTCTTATATCTATACTTTATCTGCTTTTTATCTGCTCTGTATCTGCTTTTATCTGCTCTATATCTGCTTTTATCTGCTTTTTATCTGCTCTGTATCTGCTTTTATCCGCTCTGTATCTGCTTTTTATCTGCTCTGTATCTGCTTTTATCTGGTTTGTATCTGCTCTGAACAAATCCCACTTACAGTTGTATGAATTTATCAAAACATTTTCTGTATCACCCCTTATTTATCGCATCATCCTTACTGACAACAACGAACCCATATTTGTCTTTGCAGCACTCACTACATATATCTGTAAATTCTTTAAATGTCATATCTTCAATAACATGGTCATTGTATATATGTCGTAAATTCATTTCATCTTGTTTAAATATAATAATCATATTCGCATTGTCACGTATTAGATGTTTGGGAATTTTTGTATATGTTTGACATAAATAAAAGCAGTCAATATGCTTATGTCTGCCCATGCAAAAGTAATCTCTTATATTATCTTGTTTGCCACAAATGACGTCATCAAATATTATTATAGAATTAGAATTTGCCTCAGCTGGACTTAGAACTTTTTCATTTCCGAAAATGTAAAAAGATTAATTCCTTTTATTGGATCGATCAGTTTCTTAAGGTAGCAGTATTTAGGTTGATATAAAGACTTTGAATATATATATATATATATATATATATATATATATATATATATATATATATATATATATATATATATATATATATATATATATATATATATATATATATATATATATATATATATATATATATATATATATATATATATATATATATATATATATATATATATATATATATATATATATATATATATATATATATATATATATATATATATATATATATATATATAAGTTTCTGAAGCTAAGACCATTAGGACTTTTTATTAGACTTATCATGACATTAGTTTTACCACCGTTTGAAGGTCCCACAATTAGTGCTCGTATTGAATTTGGTAATAATGTGCTATGTTTAATTTTAGCTTTCTTTTTTTGTGATATGTCCACATTTCTTACAACAATTTGTTTGGCTTGCTCTATTAATCGCATATTGATAACTAATGAGTATTAGCTATAAATTATGTATCATAAAAATAGACAGTCTTACGCAGGTGTTTAAACAATTTTATCCCATCCTTATTTGTTCATCAAATGCAAACAGACACATACACACACAAAGTGATCAAATATCCTACGCACACACTGAAACTAACCAATAGCAATGCATCTGCTTAGTGTACGCACATCGACAAATATGTATTTGTATTCAAAAAGATAGCCAAGCATTCATACATATGTATGCATGTCTTACTCCCACCCTTATTTTCATCAAATGAAAATTACCAAAAAGAAAAGGAGACAAACCATCATAAAATGTTACATTAAATAAAAAATAACAATTCAACCCTAAAATTGTTATTTTATCAACTGTACTAAGAAAATAAACAGATATAAATATCGAGTGTAATAAAATATTATTGACACAGGTGTTAAACAAGTGTTAAGATTTTTCCATACATGGCATGCATTTACGAACTGCAAATGCATGTTTTTTTTTCTTGTACCCTTTTTTAAAACTTCCTGATCCTTTTTTCTTGGAAAAATTAAGAAATGAGTCTAACAAGTAGCGATGCATCTGTACACACAAACAATATGTGCATGTATTTAAAAAACAGACAAGCATTCATATTTTCACTTTCCTCCACCCTTATTTTTCAATAAAAAACAAGACGGACGGTAGAGGACCCAGGCAAACATACATGTATTACTTTAAACAAAAGAAATTCAACACAAAATTTTCCAGTAACAAAAAGATCTACTGCAATGATAAAAAAAAAATAAAAACAGAAGGGCAAGTGCAATAAAAAAATTATAATGGATAGACAATGAAGTGGTTACATTATATACAGGTGTTCAACGTTGCTTAAGAATTTTTCATGCATCGCGTACATTTACGTAATGCAAATGCATGTTGTTTTTTGTAACCTTTTTTTAATTACTGATCCTTTTTCTTTTAAAAACTACAAATATGTGTAATAAAAATATACAAATAGACAGAGGAGACAGACGATCATAAAATGTTACATTTTAAACAAAAAATAACAATTCAACCCTAAAATTGTTATCTTAACAAAGAAATAAAAAATAGGAAAAAGACAAAATAAAGATTTTCATCCCTTAAAAATAATCTTAAAAAGTAATTTTAAAAAGAGACAAATAAAATTTTCCAACGCACACTAACCAATGACAATGTATACAAAATAACACCACAGCAACACCCAGAATGAACAGAATATTTGTATGCATTCCAATTGGATTTTACCTCCTTATGGAAAAAAAATACAGAGATGGAAAACATATTTCTACAAAGTAAACAATAAGGAGCCATTGTTAAAATACTGTGCATTAATACCAGATTCCCAGCTCTGCATGATGTGCACTTTTACATTGATCCTTATGGGAGAAAAATATCTTGAACCGGCTTAAACATACTACGGTTGTGCCTTGATCGAAAGCTTGTTGTTAAGTATGTACGTATGTATCATGATCCAATAATCAGGTCGATGCAACTCGACAGCTGTTTATTGTTTACCATCGTAAAGATGTCAGACTTCATATATAAAAACGTAAACAAAATTTTTTATATATGGAGTTTGTTGACATCTTCACGATTATGGCATTTTTGTTGTTGAGATACATAGACCTAATTATTGGATCATGGTATGTATGTAGTTGTCAGTGGTGCCAGAAATTTTCGGCGAAAAATCTTCATTCATTCAAAGAAAATATTCATTTTAGAAAAAAACTTCAAAAAATGTTTATGTGTAATATAAATATAATTCATGCATATAAAAATATAAAGATTAATATGTAAACATCGAAACCCAAAATTGAACTCAAACAGGTTACAGATGAAATTTATTTGCTTTTGGTTAAGCATTGTCTATATTCTTAATACTTCTAATTGTTTCGGTTAATTCTCTTAAAACATTTCTTGTATTACTATTGATAGTTTCTTCTGGTGTAAGGTAATCATCTGACTCATACTGGCAGAGCTCAGCGGCGAACATTCTGCAAAAAAGTTTATTTCCGAATTCCTTAGTTTCCGTTTTCGTACTGTATTTTAAAACACTGTTGCTAGAAGGAAAAATATTCCTGAGTGGAGGGAGGTATAAAATAATTGAATTCGTCTCTCATTAAATCGAATCCTTAGATTTTTAATTAAATCGTTGGCAACATTATTTTTATTGTATTTTAATATTATTATTGGATTTTATAAAACTATTAAACAAAAATTTAATACATAGTTAACTCAAGTTCAATTAGAATAGCAGAGTCTTTACTAAATTCTTTTATAGGCACGTCCAAAGATTTTAATGTTTTACTTAAGTTAAAATCACTGAACACGCTTATTTGTTTATATGAAAAGTAATTTCTAAGCACATACATTTTGTATATTATACTATATTCACACTGCTATAGTTTAACGTGTTTCGGCAAATATTTTAAGAAACTAAACAAAGTTTTTCAGACTACAAGTTTATAAACTTTCTGTTTACATCATGACGAATTTATAAAAGGTAGTAGCAAACCGGCACCAAAAAAATTTTTTCGTGTCCTATATATTAATAATTTTGCAAAGTTATTAATTAGAATTTTACATGTGTATGTACATTTTTCCATTTGAATTGAAAACTTGAATCAAAAACGAGGTTTTTAATACTTTTAAGCCAACACAAATCATAATTTTTAGAATACGCTGTTTGTTGTTATAGAAATGCTACAACCTTTTTTAATTTCGGCTTTGTTACATATTTTGCCGCCATTATAAACCGTGTTCAATAAGCACAAAATCAAAAAATCGACTGAACATACATCAAGAATTACTTGGAACCCTGACTTTTACTAGTTTTTGAATGCGTTTAATTTTGAAACACGTAAATTTGTTGACAATTGAGTATATGGAAAAACATCTAAAAATTAACGTGTTTGGCTCGTAAACACTTAAAATTGCCATAAACACAGTAGTGTGAACTGCCTATAAGACGAAACAAGTAATTAAACACACAAAAAATACGTTATAATACTACAAAGTACGAAAAAATTTGTTACGTCGGTTAATCGACTGAAATTAATCGGTTTAACCGTTAATCGAAAAAAGCTAATTTTAAATTAACCGGTCAGTTAATCGGGTAGTCATTAACCGATTAACGGTTATCCGAATGAATACCCTAAAAGACACACTCTTGCTCTCAGCCCAACACGAGACACAACCGTTGAATCCTAATATTTTGCCTAGCAGAGGCTGGACCAATTGTTAGTTCAATATACAATTGAAGATTCAATAAATAAATTTAAAAGTTATAAAAATAAGTTAACCGATTAAACCAAAACCTTGATTAATTAATCGAGCGATTAACCGATTTAAGTAGAAGGCCGATTAAATGAATACCCTACTACATATAGAGTTTATTATTGAAAATATATCCATTAATATGAACTTTATGAAAAATTTAAAATAAACTAATACACATACTGATTAAGCTAATACACATACTAACCTAATATGCACATACACCCAAGTTCTTTGCCGGAATCGAACCTGCGCCCTCCCGGTTAATAGTCTAGCAAACTATCCACCACAGTACGGGGGTACCCATAGAGAATTTTATTTACTAAAAAATTGCTTTTATTTCTTTCCCGATAAAACGCGGTGCGATTAATGAAACAAAAATTCAAGTAAATGAAGAAAATCATTACCGCTCAGTAGTTTCGCAGTTTGAAACACAAAATAAAAATTTTTACACCTACCAATTGAAAAGTGCAAAAGGCCTCCAGGTAGTGATAAAAGGCATCGATTCATACGTGGATCCAGAAGAGGTAAAAGCGGGTCTACTAAATAATAATTTTAAAGTAAAAAATTTTACTAACATTAAAAATAGAGAGCGAGTTCCCCAACCACTATTTCGTGTGGAAATGGAACCAGGTGATATGAAATTAAAAAAGAATGAAGTACACCCCATTTACAGCTTAAGATATTTGCTGCACCGACGAGTTACCGTAGAGGAACCACACAAGCGAGCAGGGCCCATTCAATGTCTAAATTGCCAAGAATATGGCCACACCAAAACATATTGCAAGTTGCGCACCGTTTGTGTCGTCTGTGGTGAACTACACATTATGCCAATTGTGATAAGCAAAAAGATGATTCCAAAATGAAAAAGTGTAGCAATTGTCATCAAAATCACACTGCAAACTACAGGGGCTGCCCTGTCTATGTACATGTTAAGCAGTCTTTGTCTAACAGACGTAATCAAACCTATGTTCAACCTAATACTTTCGACAATACAAATTATCCCCAGTTGCGCCAACCAGCTACCAGCCGGCCTTCATACGCCAACATTTTTAAGGCTAACCAGCCCATAGCGCAAAACATACCAAACAGCCAGCTCTCGTACGCTAATGCTTTGAAGTCTAACCAGCCCACAGCGCAAAAACGGCCTCTTGCCAACGAAAACAGTGGTTTCAATTTTGATCGACTTGAGGCTTCAATAGAAAATTTAATACAAACCGTAAATTTTTTACAACCAACATGACCTGCATGATGCAGGAAGTGTTGAAAATGCAGTCTACATTATTGCAGCCTGCATTAAACAAACCATGAACTTAAAAATCTGTTTCTGGAACGCAAACGGCATCCGCCAACATAAAAACGATCCAGAATACTTCATGATGGATAAACAAATTGATGTAATGCTTATCTCTGAGACGCTCTTGACTGCTAGAAGTTTTTTTTTAAATCAACGGATATACTCTCTACGACACAAAGGACCCCCAAGGTAGAGCTTGTGGTGGCTCGGGTATACTAATAAAATCGCGATTAAAACACTACTTAATGAGTGATCATTGTGAAGACTATCTCCAAGCAACTAACATCTGCATTGAAGCTTTTCATCAAAACCTGGTGATTTCATCAATTTACTCTCCTCCCAGGTACTCTATTACAGAAAATCAGTATTACAACGCTAAGCACACGTTCTAGGGATCTCGCCTCATCACGCCAAAGGGTCGCGATTTGTTTGACACTATTTCAAAAATGCGGTTAAATGTTATATCAAGTGGACAGCCAACAGATCGCCGAAAATACCTGATGTTATTGATTTTGGAGTAGTAAAGGGTGTGCCAGCGAAATGATCCAAGTTGAAGCATCTTTAGGTTTGTCTTCCGATCACTCACCAACTATTGTCACTATATATTCACATACAACCAAGATTTGATTACTTATTGTTAGTTCAATTTTATTGAATATACAATAAATAAATACATATAACTGAAAAAAAATTTCTTTCCCAATTTTATATACTTTAATGCGGGTGCTAGACGGATCAATATTTTAGCTTCAATATATGTGCTTGTGTGAGTTTGTTATGAAAATTAAAAGCATTTTGATATTCTTCAATATTTCCTCTCCGTATAGTATGTGTAACAATTTTTTGTAAGCAATCGCACACAAGCACATATATTGAAGCTGAATATTGATGCGTTTAGCAGCCACTTAAGAGATATGTTGAAAAAACTGTGATTTTTATCAAAAATTAACTTAGATCGGCTTGCGCCACGTGTTCTTTTTGTTCAAAAAATCAAGTTATACTATTTTTTTTAATCAAAATGAAGGTTTTTTACGGAGTCCGGGAAAATTTAATTTCAGCCGCTTAAGAAATAACTTAAGCGGGTGCTAGACAGATCAACATTTAGGCTTCAATATATGTGTTTGTGTGCGTTTGTTATGAAAATCAAAAGCGTTTTGATATTCTTCAATATTTCCCCTCCGTATATGTGTGACTACTTTTTGTGTAAACAAACCCACACAAACACGTATGCATATTGAAGCTGAATATTGACCTGTCTGCAGTGTGGCCATTTTAGGATTTTTGCTGCTAAATTGAGCATTGTTGGGTTCCGTACACCAAAAGTGTTAAGGAACCCTATTGTTTTCACTACGCCGTCTGTCTGTCTGTCTGTCTGTCTGTCTGTCACAGGCTGTTTTCCCGGGAACCGTAAGAGCTACGTGCCTGAAATTTTCACAGAATATGGAAAACTTGGGCCGCTACAATACCAAATATATGACAGCTAAAATTTAAAGCGAGCAACGAAACATGTTGAATTACTAATGTAATATACAGACACTTATATATAGACACTTTAAATTTCCAAAGTTAGTGTTAATTAGTGTAGTCTGTAGAATAGACTACAGCAATTAACACTGATATTTAAAACAATATAAATTAAAGGGCGTTCTATCAGTTAAAAAAACCAAAAAAAGTGCCAAAAGTGAAAAAGCGGCAAAACTTAAATAAATCGCTTAAACCAAAAATATCGTCAAAAGCGAAAAAACGTTAAAAGAAGAAAAAATCGATAAAACTTAATATATCGGCAATAAACGAAAAATCGCAAAAAAAAAAAAATCAGAAAAATTAAAAAAACGCCAAAACCAAAATAATCGCCAAAACAACGAAAAAAGTTAAAAAACAAAAATATTAAACAAAATTTTGTTTGTTTAATTTTCTTAAATTATTTTATTTTTTAACTTTTTTCGGAAAAATTGCCAAAGTGAAAAAGGGCAAAAACGAAAAGGGCTATATGTGTATTCGTACGAAACCCTTCGTGTGCGAGCCAAAGTGGCACTTTCCTTAATTTATTTATTTTGATTTAGCTGCAAATTTTCCATTTAGCAGTTAGCATTATTTTTGCATTTTTAAATTATTTATTTGGTATTTTCTAGAATTTTTCCAATAAATCGCTAGCTTAAATTGCAAAGGCGCCAACTGCACTTTTTGAAATTTTTCAGGAGATACAAAAAACTGTATAAAAAATTTACATTATATTTTGTAAATTTTTTTAATGGAATTTTATTTGCTTTGTTGTTACATACATATACAGTAAGTAAAAAAATTAAAAGAAAAATAGTATCTTTGATTTAAAATAGTTTTTGTCATTTAGCACCCTTTCTGTTGCTAGTTTTTGATTTAGCACCTTTTATATAAAAAAATAATATGAAAATTTTTCTTATTTGATTTAAATAATATGACTTAATTTGTGTTTTTAACTTCTGGCTTCTTCTTTCTTGGTGAAGAGCGTATTGGTCATGCGAAATGTTATCCAAAGAATGATGCACACAAATTTCGCATTGATCTTTTTTGGCGAAAATAATCCATAATTTTTTATTTCAAATGCTTCATAAAATACCGAAATTGAAAGCGGCTTTATTTCATTTTTTGGACACCAATCTTTTGCGTAAAAATTGTAAATCATTCGTTTTTAATTCCAGTCCGGTAGAAGATATTTTTTTTGTGTTGCTGCGCGACAATAGTGCGTCTCCATGACTGGCAAAGAATCCAAAAAAGAATTCAAACATTTTCGTTGATTTGTAAGATTTGTCATCGGTATTGTATTTGAATTTTTGTTACTGGTTACAGGCCGCTTTACCATATTCAGCATTGCATGTCTACCAATGTCCAGTGTATTTAAAAAAAAAGTTGTGCACAGACGCATATTTTTGTTATCTATTTTTAGGTAATATTTTAAAGTTTGACATCTTTTTGGTTGTTCGTTCTCTTCACGTTTTACACGTCTAACTGGTTGGGTACTTTGAATCAAGGTATTTACATTAATTCGCTTTTGTTTTATATCCATACTCCAAAATTGTTTAAATAGTCTACCTCTCTCATCGTCAGTGATTTGCGCGCATTGCATGGCCGATTTGCCAGTTTTACTTGTACATTTACACCGCTGCTTCATTGCTCTTGCATCTTTCTTTTTCTCATAGCACCAAACGTTATTTTCTTTCTTTTTTTTCGAGCACGAACGAACAACCAGCACAATTTAGCAACAATCACATGTGTTTAATGAACTTAGCGCGCGCTTTTTGACAGCTATGTATATGGCACTTTTGCGCATCAACACGAAACCATATGGAAAAAAAGTTACCAACTTTTTTTTTAAACGATGTATTTTGTTATTCTCTTTGGTTCTGCATTAAAATCTCAATTTTGTAAAAAAGTGCAGTTGGCGCCTTTGCACTCTAAGCTAGCGAAATATGAAATTATATGTAAATGTCATAGAAAAAATACTAAATTTAAGTGGCAAAAACAAAGTTTATATGATTGTATAAGCCAGAATCCAACTATTGAGTGCTCGGCCGATTTCTCAAAACTAAAAGTTACAAATCTACAAGTAAAATACTAACAAAACAACAATACATATTGTAAAACTGTTGTTGTTTTGTAGGTATTTTACTTGTAGATTTGTAACTTGTAGTTTTGAGAAATGAGTCCCTGGGTCCTATTTCTCGAAAACACAAGTTACAAGCCTACAAGCAAAATACCCACAAAACAAGAACAGTTTTAGAAAATTCACTTATAAATACTCCATCTACAGATCGATGTGGAAAAATTTTAGTTCATATGAACGGATATACTTCCAGATTCTGTAGAAGGGCAAACGGTAGGAAAATGTCATTACTTCAATTTACGTTGTAATTTTTTTTACAAATTTCAATCGCTGTCAGTTTTGTATTGTATTATTGAAGCTTTGAATGGCAATTTTGAAAGAGAATTGAAAAAAAATCATTGAGAATTTCATCGTGTAAATTTAGTCTTTGTTGTTTAAAAATTAAAAACTGATATTTAAAATTTTAAAAGCTTCAATAGTTATGGCTGTTTTATTGTGGTTGATAAGTTTTTCATATCAAATAATTCGGTAGTTATCCTTACAAAAAGTCTTTAACTTTTACAAATATCCTTTTGAACTCTTTGCTGTGAAAAAAATAAGAAAACTAAAATATCAGGGCACTAAATTTTTTCATTCATTGTGTTGGCTTCGAGTTTGTTTAAAATAAAAGACAACTTTTAAGAGCAACTAATTAAACTTGACTTTATTTTTACGAATAATTTAGAACGATTTCTGTACGATTTAGAACGTAAATTTAAATACTACGAATAATTTAGAACGATTTTCTGTACGATTTAGAATGTAAATTTAAATACTGCGAATAAATTAGAACGCTTTAAAAAAATTTGTTTTTAACTATTGTTGCGGGTGCGATTCACAGCGTAATTACACTTTTTCTCACACACATTTAAGAGTTTTGGTGAACGCAACCGGGGAAAGATAATGAAAACAGTTCTCTTTTACATGCCCGTCAACTTGCCATCTCTGCAGTCATCGAATTTCATACAATATTTGTCTGTATGGGCTACTGGTGAGGCTATCGATTAATTCGTAAATGAGGTATGTTTGTGCAGCCGGTCTGCAAAAGTAATGCAAATTTCAAATGTTTAAATAAAGGTTACGTTCGTAAATTCAGTAATCGTGCAATAATCAAAGTTCGGCACAAGAAACAAACACTTGGCAATAATTTTGTTCGTCAAAAGTTCATTACACAAACACTTGACAGTGCTGCCGCAGATAGCTACAACGGCAGCATTTTTATTACTGGTGCAATGGTTTGCAGAGCGGTTGCACATATTTACTGCATTTGTGAATTCACCCATACCTTTGACGAAGAAAAGCAGTGCCATATGATGATTTGCGAAAGTAGAGCTTCGACTATTGCACAATATCGACAAACTGGTGCTCAAAAGGCGACTAAACTACTGCTGGGCCATACCGCCTCGCGGTTTAATTGGTTTTGTACCCTTTATTTGTTGGATACTAGCGTTATGGCTGTTGAGGGAAACCTTTCCTTTCAGCCCCCACAAAAAGCTACAGCCCTGTGAAACAAAAAAAAAATTGGCGTAGCGGAGTCCTACAAATTGAAATCGGGAGGAGGCTAAATATTCCTGTGGCCTCGAGTCCCTCATAAAACAAATTAAATATAACTGAGATGGGATCTAGGCCAAGTCCCATATAAATGGATGTTTTTTCCATTTTTGTTTGTGTGCGTCTCGTACTATAGTGCATGGCCGAGTAATACCGGGCCATGTGTACGCACTTGTATGTATGTATGAAGCTGGAAGAGAAAAGAAAATTAAAGATTAATAAGAGCTTTATGAAGTAGGAACGATACATAAATTACCAAAGACCCTTTTTGTTCTTCCATCATTTTAGTTTGTGCTATCATGCTAAATTTGAATGAAAATAAAAACAATTAATTAATATAGAAATACTTACATGTGTGTCGGCCATGATTGAAGAAAATGTGCAGAGATTTTTTGACAGCTGCAAACAGGCATGCTAATTTAAGTAGTATTACAATAAGCAGTTGGCAACGCAGGAAAACGGGTTGAATAGTAGTAGGGTGAGTTCATTGATAAATAACTGATAGTAATTTTCAAACGGAGTTGTGTTTAGATGTATGTTTGTGAACAATTATAAAATTCAGAAAAAATGTCAGCCTATTCTAGAAATTTTAAAGGCTCGGGATAGTTAAAATATTTTGTGCATTATAAAGTTTAACAAAACGTAAGTTTAGAAGTGAAAATTTTTAGTGCAAAGTGTAGAAAAAAAAACGTTTTTTTATTTTTCAATAGCTGGCTATTCATCAAAGGGACCAAATTAATTGGAGCCAAAAGAGAACTTTCCAGATTGGTGGATAACCGAGCCGAGAGGGTAATTAATAGCCAGGTAAAAAAGAAAATTTATTTGTTAGACAAATTTATAAGCCATTATAGAGGCCTTAAAATTAATAGCCAGAAGAGTGGCATGAAAAATATTAACATTACCACGCGAAGATTTTAAAGTCAAATTCCTAGACGGGAAACCAAAATCTCCTACTTATCAGGAATTGGCATCTTACTTCCTGTGAAGACTCGAAGATAAAGAAAATATATGTACAGAAAAAGAAAACACAAAAAAATTAATAACTATTTGTGCATCATAGCAAGCCTTCAAGGGCACTAGCCCAGCTAAATTAATTTAGAGAGAAATAAAATTTAATAGTAGTGTTAGTGTATTGTCGAGAAAATTGTGTGTTTTGGTGAGTGTTAGTGTGTGTTTAATTTTAAGTTAAAATTATCGAACAAAAAAAAATATATATATATATAGGATTTACATACAAACCAAAGTATATAGGTATTTGTATCTCAAACCAGTAAGATATAAAGTAATCAGAGGAATAACTGCGAGAAAATTAGTGCTCAAATTAGGCGCGATTAGAGAAAACAAGTTTTGTATGTCCATTTATAGGAAATTAAAATAACGATACGCTTCAGGGAGCTCCTTTAAGTGTAGGGTAATACTTCGTCAGGCGAATCCTGAATTAAGGAAGGAATATAATTTGAGCTCTGAATATAAAAAAAGGAAATAAGTTCAAAGATTTTGAAAAAAAAAGAGATTAAGCAGAATAAAACAGAGATAGAGATACAGTGTATACTTGCTAGGTTAACTTTATGGTTCAAACAGAAAAAAAAGTAACGGCTAAAGATTAGAATTAAGATTTATTTAGTGTTTGTTTAGTTTTCCTCTCATTTAATTGTTTTATGTATTATTTAATATATTATTACAAATCATAATATTTTTATTTATGTAATTACTTTAACCTTTTTCTCTATTATTAGTTAATAAACATGTATAATTGAGTTTTACATTGAAATCATGATGTTGGCTTAATTCCAGTAGGTTGGTGGCAGTAATGAACTGGTAAGTGATGTAGTTCGGTCGGGCGGATTTCGGGTTGCAGGTGTAATAGTCGATGGAGTTTTCTGCAACATGGTTGTGTGTGGTATATTTGTATTTTTGTAGAGTTCGGTTTTTTTTTTGTTTTGTTATTCAGAATTTTGTTTTTGTGTAATGGTTCTCTGGCCGGATGGCAGGGTTGGGACCTCCTGAGACCAAAAATGAGCTAGCCAGGAACGTCGTCGGTCCAAGCAGTACGTAACACTATAGCACAAACTCTTGATAAAAAAGCAAAGATTATTGTTGACAATGGTATTTAAACATCATACGATAATAAACCAAACCGTTATTAACCAATTGAATAACAAGAGAAAAAGAGCAAAAGTACATGTTTATGTATAACTGTATATACATAATTAGCTATTTATGTATACATATGTATGTTTATATATAAAGAAAAACGGAGTTAATAAATTAAAGAAATAAGTAAGTAAGTAATACAGTAGTGGCGGTAACATTCGCCCCTTGCAACCGACTTTGAGATTCATGAGCTTGCCATACTGAGCAATACCGACGTCCATCATATTTACTTTTGTATCGAGCTCTCAATTTAGATATACAATGATGATAATTTTCATAATAATGTCGAAACATAGGGTATGTACTATAACAACTGTATGTGCTTGCTGTGCCACAAGCCATTTTCGTCCAGAAAATGTCTAGCTGTTTGAATTTACTGCTCCTGCCGATCTTCTTACAATTTTTGAGACACCAAATCTCCTCAGAAAATTCTCTAAAAATCTTTGGTTTAAAATATTTTTAGATTTTTTGATGCATTCAATTCGGTTATCTTTTTGAATTTTGTTTCCACGAGCCACGGACTTCAATTTCCCTATGTACGGTAGAAATTGTGCCATTACTCTATAAAGCCATATCAAGGGCGAGAAATATTCGACATTTATAGAGAAACCTTTTGACATGCTGATATGTAATATTCGATTACGCACCTCTTCGTTGTTTACTGCTCCCAAGTCTATACGTGTTGGCCACATATTTTTAATTCCTTTAAGAAAGGCCGGGCCGTTGAGCCACATATCGACAGGTTTATTAATTTTTGTTGCAAGATCAGAGTGATTTAATTGAGACGTTGGGCGCCCATTACGTAACACTAGTGGTTTCTAATATTTGTCCGAATCTATACATTACGAAAGGTTTAAAATTGGAAGAATCCATTGAGAGCCATTTGAAAGTCGTTTTTGAGTCTAACTAAAAGAAACTTGTTCTAACTAAAGCAAGTTGAAATTCCAGCTAAGATGTGGATATTGGCTTTAAAGGCGTGACTTGCGATTTGGCCACCACAATACGAACGTCCATGTCATCAGTACTTTGAATGCTAAAGTAGCATATTTACTCATAGTTCTTCATTTAGTTCATCATAACACTTCAATCCTGAACGCCAAATATCTTGCGGTAAAAAATTTTGACCAATTATGCAGTGTGATACGAATTCAAACGGATCAAATATTGACATCAGCACTTGAAGTACTTTTCTTTCGGTAAGCATCACACTCGTTTGGAAAGCATTTCGTCTGATCCTCGAGAATCTGGAATTGTACTGAAAAACGTTATTATTGTATTCCCAATACATGCTGAGAATTTTATCCGCTGATCTAAACAGGTTCTCCACTGCTGATCCATCATCACATAATTTTTGCCTCACAAGAGAAGAATTTGTAGCCCAGTTTTTGATATGAAAGTCAGCAGAAGCGTGAATTTGTATTACTATTATTGCTTTAACGGCACGAGGGCACAAATTACATATTAAACGTTGGCATGACACCTCGTAACTCTCGGGCAATTGCAGCACTCATTTTTCCAAAGCAAAACCACTTCAAAATGTTGATCTATTTTTACAGCTGTACTTTGAGGAGTCTGTATGGCTGTTTTGTTTTGGGCTGATAAAATGTTCTTTTGTTGAGGCAGCTCCCGGGCGAAATACTCCATCAGTTCATCGCGCTCACATGTATAAATATTTAATGAACCAGATGGACCGGAAATTTTGCCACCACTGTGCAGGGTCCACCCTAAACGAGTTTTTGTTGCAATTGGATAACCTCGTCCACCTTCTCGTATCTTCATAGGTACTGCTACTCTCCAGTTGTTCAGCCCAATTAAAATCATTGGCTTGGCGTTTTTATAAGACTGCACTGACAAACCGTTGAGATATGTGTAGGTTTTGGCGATGGCATCAAAATTTAGAGACTGTATGGACAGATTATATATTAATCTCGACCGAGTTATGCTCAGAGCGAGTAGTATCGCCAGTCCATCGTAGCTCAAGTGGTACACTTTTGCCTTTCAGCCCCGATTTGTTAAAAAATGTCTGCTCCATTAGTCACTGACAAACCTTCGTCCAAAAATGCATATGTCTCTACAGAGCCACCATTACAATAGACACGAATTTGCAAAATCCTGAAGTGCGATCCCTCTTGATCACTATGAGCGTTAACAATTTCACTTCGCTCTTGTGTTGAATTTAAGTGTTTCTGCAATGGGCATTGGCGTAGCTAGACATTTTTTCTAGGGGGGTAGGGGTGCAACAAATTTTTTTTTGTAGACATTGGATAAAACTTTCAATTCTATGAAATTTTCAAAGTTCATTACCAATTGTTGTCTTTTCGGAAGCTGTTTTGTACCACAAATAATAAAAAAATCCATAGTATTATCATTGAATACTCTATTCGATTATCAAAATTTTAAGCCATTATGGACCTAAATCTGGTAAAAACAAAAAAATCTTGTATTCCGTGTTTTATTACTTATGCTATTTATGATCAGATTTTTTCTTTACTTTAGATGCAAATAAAACAATTTATTCCATTTTTGTTCCCAATGTTTCATCGGCTTGTTCCGGCGTTTTTAGAAGAATCTTATAATCGACTTTAGATGGTGCTTTAAAGATCAGTAAATATATGCACATACTCATACATCAAAAAACACAAATGTACCGTTATATCGAGCCATAACCGCCAAAAAAGCTCAAGCGACATGCTTTTCGAAAATCGTTTTTGGACGAAAATCGATTATTTCCGATAAATCGGACTATCTGCCAAAGTTTCAAAGTCCTGCCATGTACCGTTACGAAAATACAGCAAAATAAATTTTAGCTTAAGTGCATTTCCCCTTTAATTTTTAATTTGTTTACATTTTGTTGTAACTGCAATGTGTCGCTTAAGTTAAAATTCTCTTTTGCAAGTAGATCAAACTAGTGTCAAAAACTGCAAGGATATCAATGAAACGGTTAAAGAACAGCTTGATAAGGATAATAATTACTAGTTTTAAAATAATTTGATTAAGTTAATTCATTTTTCATGGCATCATTAATATCTTAAAATATCCTAACCACTACAAAAATGCGTTGTCTTATAGGAAATTTATTAAAACTATTAACATTACACATAACAGTCCACTACAATCCTATATAGCCAATATAAGGGCTCTACTTCGATTTAAAACAAGGATAACTAAAAAATACTTCTCTTGTAAAATTTACTTTATGGCGCTTAAGCTTTTTTTGCGGTTATAGCACGATATGAACAATGGCTGAAGTGAACTTTTTTCAGGTGTATAGCATATCAATCATAATTACCCTAAAAGATGCATTAGCAAATTTAAACCTTTTCGTTGTAAATTGACAACCTGTTTGAATGATTTTGTGTATTTTACATAGAATTATATTTCAATTATTTTTTACATATTTGCTTCAAAATAAAATTTTCAACATACACGGCAGAACAGAACAACGTTGGTTTTGGAAATTTTTCCCTGGTTCTTTAGAGTAATTATGCTGTCTAGTTCTTTCTGAATATCACGTTACGGACTTTTGCGGAATGAAATCGTTTGCACTCAAAGGCAAATTAGTTTGAAATAATTACACCAAAATATAAAATTCTTTGTTTCGAGTAAAGAACTGCAAAACTTAAATTGATAATACTCGTCGCGAAAATTTTGACTTGTCGTGAAATTAGCCTTGACTAACTGCATTCATATGTGTCATGAAGCAAAAAATCGTATCCAAACAAGCATACGTTATCTTAAAAGTAATTCAATAAAACCTAAAGCATTTCATATGCATACATCAAAACAAATAGTATTTACTCAATATTACGTTTTAAAATAAAAGACGTATGCATTTAGTACAAAATTTAGAAATTGTGGATTCCGATTTTCTTACGGTTAAGGGTCGTTATAAACTTTTGGATATAATATCGATGGTCATACATTGACAACTTGTAACTGAATTTTTATTATTTTTCACAAAACGCAGAAAACTTCCCATTCTCAAAATAAAATAACAGAAATTAGTTGAGAGTATCTACTAAATAATTTTCAGCTATTTTATTTCTTCTACTGAAAAATTTTAAAAACCAGTTACGTGTTGTCGATTTATAACCATCAAAGTGGAAGTTTTTAGAAGGTCCAAAACTTGTAAAAATCATGTTGCTGATGGGCTATTGGAATAATTTTATGCACAACTGGACCCAGTATCAAGAGGTTTTTAAAATGTTGTATGTACTACTTTTTATATTTTGTTAGAGAAAATACTAAAATATATCATCAGAATAAAATAAACACAGACGTACGTTTTTGTTTAGGATTTTTATATAATAAACAAACATTTGGCAATTATTGGAAACTAAATTTACATAAAAAAAGGTAATGATTTCTGTAAGTAAACGGGATGCATTTACGATTTGAATACTAATATGTATGTCTTTTCAAACATAGATAAGTTTTAAATAATTTTTATTAAATATTTCAGTAATTCTGGGGGTGGCAAAATCAAGTCAGGGGGGCATTGCCCCCCCCCCCCCCCAAAAGGCCTATATACGCCAATGGCAATGGGTGATGCTTTGCTGCACAGCTGTTAATGCCGCATACCTTTTTTGAGAAACATTTGCGTCGATGAGTGTTTCAACACTGGTGGCATAAATTATTTTGCTTCACCACATTCCAGCTTTCATGAAGACTTAGAGACTGAAACTCACCGCAGTTCTGGATTTTGTGCTGTTGACTTTCGCAAAAGTTACAATTTAATTTACTTTGATAAGCTGGCTCTGAGTGAGTGTGTACTTGTGAAGAAGGTACTCTGTTTGTACACCACTTGAACAAAGTGTTTACTCCAAATACGTGATACTATAGTTGAGCTGCCACCAGTCGTCTCTATACCAGATATTACCTTGAGGTTCAATATTCGTTAGATTGAACACTGTATTGGGCGCTTAAATGCGAAAAAAGCTCCAGCCGCTAATAAAAGAAGCAGCAAAATGATCTTAGAGCTACCCTATACTGCAAAAAGGATAATTCTATTTATATTCAACGGTATTTTGCGACTCAAATGCTATCCCGCATAATGGAAAGTTTCGCTAATTACCATGAGCCATAAGCCAGCCAAAGATCATAACAAGGTGGAATCCTATAGGCCTATAATCCTATTTTCTAACATGTCAAAGCCATTTGAAAAGCTACTTATGAGTAAGCTAACACCCATACTGAATAGTACTGGATGCATTCCAGACCACCAATTCGGTTTTAGGAGACAACATAACACATAGACTCGTGAATGTGGTTAGAAAAGCCTTCGAAGAAAATAAATATTATTCTGCGTTCTTCAACGATGTTTCTCAGGCATTTGATAAAGTATGGCACGAAGGTTTATTACATAAACTAAAGCAAAACCTACCCGCGAGCACCCTTAAGCTTTTAGAAAGCTACTTAACTGAGCGAGCATTTGTTGTTAATGCAGGTAGTTTTCTAAGCCCTCCGCAACCGATTGAAGCCGGAGTTCCTCAAGGCAGCATCCTTGGTCCTGTATTATATCTCATATATGCCTCTGACTTGCCGGTAAGCAGTAACATACACATACCAACATTCGCTGATGATACATCGTTTCTAAATGTTCACAAAAGCCATCATGAAGCTTCCCGCAAACTGCAAGAGTATATACTCCAGTTAGAACAATGAGCACAGAGCACAATTTTTACAATAATGGACGAGATAAAGAATTTTTCGAGGTTACAAAGTAGTATTATATGATACAGCTCTTCGAAGCGTTAACGCAAGCCCTCAACAAGCATCCACAAAATTGCAAGAACATGTATTGTAAAAATGGCTAAAGCAGTGGAAAATAAAAATAAACGAAAAAAATGTGTACCTGCTACGTTTACATTGCGCAGGGAAACGTGTCCGCCTATTTCTATCAATAATCATATCATACCGCAGCCCTTTGAGGTTAAATACCTAGGAATTCACCTTGATCGTCGTCTAACAATATCGTCTAGCATGGAATGATATTGAAAGTAGTTCAACTTAATTGGCTTATAGGAAGAAATTCTGCACTTAGTCTAGACTGTAAACTTCTCCTATACAACACGATAATAAAACCAATTTAGTGCTATGGTATTCAGTTATGGGGCACCGCTTCTGCATCAGATATATAGAAAATTCATAGGCGACAAAATAAAATTCTTCGTTTGATTAATTTTAGAGACACTTGCTTTCAGCCGAACACGAGTTATGTAAGACATCTAAAGAAGCAACCGTTGAATCTAAATATTTTGTCTAGCAGTGGCTGGACTAATTATCAATAATTTTAGTTTTAAGATTTGAATACTTATTGTTAGTTCAATTTACAATTGAAAGTTAAAATTTTCCTACAGTTGTATTTTTTGTACAACAGAACACAAAAACATATTTCTCAGGAAAGAAATCGCAATAAGTCATTCATTTCTCAGGTGGAAAAAGGTGCATTGCAAAACATTGTATTTTACTAAATTTCGGAATAAATTTCATAGAGTTGTGTTTATCAGCTCTTTTGAGTGTGCGATCTTTTCTGCTCAGCTCACTTTACTGAACTATTTCACTAAGTTAGCTCAGTAGCTCACTTGTTTACAAGCCAAATTCCTAAAGAAACATTTCATCAAGGCGAATTCATAGCAAGTTAAATTGACAGCACAGTCACAAACAATATAGCTTGTGCCAACCTGGCAAGCAGTGATGAGAACTTTTTTTTCTTCAAAACCCGCCAAATTTAGGTTAGAAATCACTAAAAAATAGCTATATTATGGGCAAGACTAAAACTTTAGCGATAAATCGCTAAATTTTGCAGACTGAAACTTTATTTCAATATATGAACATAAATGCTAATTAAACGTTGGATTTATATATAAAATGATTATTATTTACAAAATTTTAAGGCCCTAATTGTTTAAACTAGAAATAAAAACTTGCATTTTTATTTACATAGAACATGGTAGGCCAGTAGCTTATAATAAAAAATAAATATCAGATGAAATTAAATTTGGCCATTGATAAAATACAACAAAAACTGAAAGTCGGATAGCTAGCCGAAAAATATTTTATTTATTAAAATTGAAACCTCAACTTTTTATGTAATGAAAACCGAAAGGAGAAAACATGAAAGGTTTTTTCAATCACATAACATATAAATACGACGGTGAGACATCCAGAACCATGAAAGAGTACTGTAACGAGATGAAAAGACTAGTACACAAGCAGCAACAACTAAAGTTTCTATTAATATGTAGAAAATACGGTATAGTACCTAATCATACGAAATATTCAACAGCAAAAGTAGAAAACTTATTTCAATGCAGAACAATAAAAATACAACAAAATTTTCACACAAAAATACTAAACCTTGAAATATCACAAACACAGATTTAAAATTAATTAAAAGAAAACTATTACTACGTTTATATGTGCACTATTTGCAAATAAAAATATTTGTAAATAATTTAACTCACTGTTTATACGTCATAGCAAAATACAAAACTTGGTAACACTTCTATAGAAAACTTCTGTATTTTCACAAAAAAAATTTTTTGAAATGTATAAAATAACAAATAACTATTTGTTTTAATTGTCATTATTTTCTTCTATCAGTATTTTTCGCGAAATATTTATCTATTTTGTGTTTTTTATTATGTATGCGTGGCAACCTCAAACATTTTATTTGCAAATAGTGTGTTAATCGTGAATAGTTTTCGTGAGTTAATAAGTCGCAATAAAACATTTATATGGCAACAATTTACAGTTTTATTTGCAAATAACCCGTCCGTATAAACGTAGTATATATCATCTCAGATTAGGTATAAAAATCTTTGTTGCAACAGATGATTTTGAGAAATTTATCAAAAACCAAAGTGAAAGGGCCAAACATATAACAACAAAAACAAAGGGAAACCAAATATGAAAGTTAAATACACTCAAAGAAAATCTATTTACTAGGGAAGGACTAATTTTTAACGAAAACTGGTTTGAAAATAAAACTAAAATAGAAATACCTTGGGAAAGCCGATGGCTGTTATCTCTGGGAAAAAAATTTGGGTTACCCATAACTCGAAAAACATTTTCACCACTTGAAATAATAGCAGATGTGGAGGAATGTATACAAAGAATGGATGATAATACAAGTGGTGAAATGGAGGTACAGAGAACAAATTTAGCAAATATGGTAACATTTTTCAAACGAAATATAAAAACCAATCCTCGGGAGAAACTGATTTTAGCTATTTTCGAAAAAACAAGGAATTTTTTAAGAAAACAAAGATATAATCATAGCACAGGCGGACAAGGGTAGTAAAACAGTTGCAATTTATAAACAGGAGTACCATGCTAAAATGCGCAACTTATTAGAAGATAAAAACATTTACAGAGTAATAAGAACAGACCCCACTACAAAACTTATAAAAACTAACAACAAAATCGTTACGGAGCTATATAAAAAGGAATATATAGACATCTGGCAAAAACGTACACTTACTTGCTCCGCTGGTAATGCACCAAGAATTTACGGTTTACCAAAACTTCACAAAGAAAACATGCCTTTACGGCCTATAGTATCGTCTACACAAGTTCCATGCCACCAGCTAAGCAAATACGTAGGACAAGTGCTGAAAAATATAATTTCAGAGAAATATAACGTTAAAAAGTTTTTCCGCTAAAAAATCTGTTTCAAAATATAAAACTGGATGCAACAGATATACTAGTATCGTTTGACGTGGTCTCCCTCTTTACAAATATCCCTATACACACAGCTGTAAACAATATTATTGATAAATGGGACACTATAAAATTAAACACCCCAATCCTTCGCTCCAAATTTCTAGATATCTTAAAATGTTGTCTATATGATAACAATTATTTCGTTTACGAGAAGGAAGTATACTGCCAAATCTTCGGTATACCCATGGGAAACCCTCTTTCGCCTACAATCGCTGACATTGTGTTAGACAACTTATTAGACGTAGCATTAGCTCAACTAAAATACAAAAAATTCATATCAAATACATAGCTAAATTGTAGATGACATCTTAGTTTTCATAAATATTGACGAGATACTGAAAGTTTTTAACCAATACCACCAAAAAATCAAATTCACCATAGAGGTCGAAACAAAAGGTGAATTAGCATATCTTGATACAAACCTACATAGAGTTGAAAATAAAATAATGTTTGACTGGTTTATGAAAGAATCATCATCCGGCAGATTATTCAACTTTAACGCAACTCAGCCGAAATATCATATTACAAACACTGCTAAAAATTTTGTGCAAAGAGTATTATAGTGCATTTACATCTACGCCATAAACAGGTTATAAATTGTTTATAGTGATAAACTAGTTTGAGAAACTTATTTATCCATACAAATCATAAGCAAGTTTGTAACTAGTTTTTGAGATAAACTAGTTACAAACAACCCGCTTTTGTTAATGCAACTCTATTTTTGTACATTTTTCTGGAAGCGCTAGTCATATTTGAAAGTCTTCCCATAGTATAATAAAACCAGGTAAGCTCATAGGGGCCGCTGTTAGTTTATTTCGCGTTTATTAACTGTCAAACTCCCTATTATATTTTTTTAATATTGAAGACTTAAGACAGCTGTTTTATGAATTGTCAAAGATAAATAACTATACTGTCTAAAATGCTGATGTAAACGGTATAGTTTATGAAAGTAGTTTATGATTATAAACTAGTTTGAAAATTATAGATGTAAATGCACTATTAGACATTAGCGATAAACAATTTTACCTTTAAGAAATTTATTATTTGACATATTGTCATAATTTTATTTTAAATGAAATTTATTTGATGGAGTTTAAGCAATTGTCTATATGCAGCATTTCGTTGGTGCTTTATCAACTCATCAGTAGACTTTAAACACAATTTTGAACAGTTAAAAACCCTTTATCTTATGTACAAACTTTTAAAAACCATTTGAGAATTTACAAATATATAAATGATTTTCAAAAAATAAGCATTGTAGGCTTTGAAACTTATACAAAACCCAGCAAATATTTTTTTTATTCGATATGAATCTATTTTATTTTTCTACACCTTCATACAATTAGAAATCCATTGGATAACAATAAAAGTATTTATAAGGCAAAATGAAAAATAAAATCTAAATTAAACCTTTAAGAAATGTATTATTTGACATATTGTCATAATATTATTTTAAATGAAATTTATTTGCTGGAGTTTAAGCAATTGTCTATATGCAGCATTTCGTTGGTGCTTTATCAACTCATCAGTAGACTTTAAACACAATTTTGAACAGTTAAAAACCTTTTATCTTATGTACAAACTTTTAAAAACCATTTGAGAATTTACAAATATATAAATGATTTTCAAAAAATAAGCATTGTAGGCCTTGAAACTTATACAAAACCCAGGAAATATTTTTTTATTCGATATGAATCTATTTTATTTTTCTACACCTTCATACAATTAAAAATCCATTGGATAACAATAAAAGTATTTATAAGGCAAAATGAAAAATAAAATCTAAATTAAACCTTTAAGAAATTTATTATTTGACATTTTACACAAAAAACATCAAAAAAATTACAAATATATTAACAAACAACAGTTTTCGTCAGAATTAATTAAATCCCTAATTAAATCCTATAAACCAACACAAAATATCGAACGTGGCAACCAGAACCAAGATCAACGTTTTTATAGTGTAAAATATATTCGCGACCTTACCGACAACAAAAATATAAAAACAACAATAGATGAAACCGGTATAAAATTTGTATACAAACCAAATAAAAGATTAAGCACAATATTTACAAAAACAAAAACGCCTGTAGAAAAACTACAACAAAATAACGTAGTGTATGAAATACCTTGTAAAGGCAATGACATTAACAGCTGTAAATACATTGGGACAACGAAAAAAAGTTTGGAAACAAGAGTAGGTGAACATAAATCTGACATAAACAAAAACAAAGAAAGCACTGCTTTATCTCAACACATTGTACAAACACAACATAAACCAGATTTTGACAATATAAAAATATTGGACAAAATAAAAAACACAAGGAAAAGGAACATAACAGAAAGCTTAAGAGTTCAACAGAAGATAAACAAAACAATGAATATTAAAAGAGGACACCAATAATTTAAGCGCCAGTTATAAAATCGTAATTAAATAAACAACAGCTGTGATATTTAACAACAAATTTTAAAGTTTGTGTACATATTTAAAGCCAAAGTATTTTAAAAAATTTCAAAAAAGCTATGTAAAATCTTATTAAATAATGTGAGTTATTAATTGTAAAAATTTAGTAGTTTTTTAAAAATTAGTTGATGTTTCTTTTTATTAAATAGAGGAAGAAACCCCTTGAAAAAGTGAATATAAAATTCACGAAACGTCGGGACAATATGAAATAAAAACTTGAATTTTTATTTACATAGAGCATGGTACCCCAGTAGCTTATAATAAAAAATAAATATCAGACAATATTATTTATTATTTCAAATTTTATTCATTTTATCAAAACGTCAAACGCGTTACAAAAATGTGAAGCATAAATTACTATGCAATTTGATGTTTTATGTTATAATTGCTAACGAAAATTCGTTGACAATTATTGTAACATATATTGCAAACACCGGCAATGAGCTGTCTCCAGTAGCAATAACATAATTTTGACATCAGCTGCAATATATGTTAACATATTTATTGCTAGTCGAGACGGGGGGTTATATTTGAGCAAAAATAAATTTGAAAAATGTTTAAGTTTGTTTTTGTTTTTCATACAAATTCTTCAGCAAACAAACGTATAGAAAGTCAAACAAATGTTGCTTTGCCTTCTATTTGAAATGTTGTTTTTGTTCTCTATATAAATTTCATTTTGGTGAGGTGATTTACATAATTTGAACCTGAATCTATTTAATAAAACTATACCTACCTGTTCTGTAAACAGGGTTGATTTAAAAACGCTCGATTTAGAGAAATTAAATCCACTAATATCAATTTTTTTCAGACGTTTTCGCAGTTTCGTATATCTTAGAGCTTAGAATATCATATCTAAAATTAATTTTCTATATACGATTTATAATACATTAATGAGAGCATTATTTATTTTTGGAAAACGAGAAATTAACTCGGATTCAGTTTACAGAACAGCAGATAGTTAAATATTCGGTGAATATATTAATGAGGGCATTATTTATTTTTGGAAAACGAGAAATTAACTCGGATTCAGTTTACAGAACAGAGCCGATAGTTAAATATTCGGTGAATACTACATTTTAAGTAAGATAGTGATATTTGTTTATCATCAAATCAACGCACTTACCTATAAGAATCCATACTTTATTTTGGAGTCGCAAATGATTCTTATAGAAATTTTAAACGAAATGACAAAATTTTCCAGTACATAACTCAGTATGTCGTCATAAATCAATCATCAAAATCGCCAGATTTATGTTGCATCTATGTACATTAGACCACCCATAATAGCCAACATTATTCGTGAGATACCGGCGAAATGTTGGAAAGAGTATGCCAAAATTGGACTAAGCGGATGGACCATTTGAGGCGCAGCCGCGGCCAACATTTGCATGAAATAATCTTCAAACATTAAATTATATCGACCCAACTATCGATCCAAATAAATATTTCATGCATTTTTCTGAATTTTATGTGTTATTTTTTTTTTTTACTTTCCGATAGTTCTTATAAAATCACCCATTATAAACCGACCAGTTCCTTTGCATTTAATCGGCCAAATTGCCCAAAAATACCATAAATAGAGGTGCTAGGAAAATAATAAAGCTATTTTCGTAATCAGCAGATGAAAATACATAAGAATCAGTCAATTTCAAAAAATTAAAATAATAAAAATTTTAAGGACTAAACCAAAAACACATTAATTGATGTTAATTTTTCCCTTGTTCCTTGGAATATTAATCATGCCCAATTCTTTCTGAATATAACGTTACGAACATTAGCCTAATAATCAATTTAGATTCACAAAGCAAATACGTTCGAAATAATCATATTAATAAACAATTAGCTACTGGCTTGAGCTTTTCACATGTTTACATGTTCATATATACTTAAGTATAAAATCAAACCAAAAAAGTTTGTCTTGAGTAGAACACAAATCAGAAAAATGGGAATGAAGAAAAATAAACCGATGGCAACGCTGGGAAAGTGCACTTTAATATCAGCTTGATAGTGATTTAACTCTCGTATTCAATTTTCACGAAAAAGTTGTATATATAAGAATTAAAAATCACATTCAACAGAGCCACCTGACAAGTGGTGATAGCAAATACACGTGAGCACTGACGATGGAAGTGTAGCGGCTTCCGAAAGTGGCGCTACTCTGTTCTGCTGTGTACGTTGAAAAATTAAAATGATGTTAATTTTTCCCTTGTTCCTTGGAATATTAATCATGTCCAATTCTTTCTGAATATAACGTTATGAACCTTAGCCTAATTATCAATTTAAATTCACAAAGCAAATACGTTCGAAATAATCATATTAATTAACAAAAACACACGATTTTTAGCATCCTTGCGATAACAGTAAGATATCCTGATATACTCATCAAATGTCACAATATCTTTAAAACTACAGCTGCTAGGGAAAAACTAATGGCAACATCGTAATCAGGAGATAAAAATACATAAGAATTAGGTATTTTTATTTAAACAACACACAAAAACCTCCATTTTGTTGTGCTACGTTATATAATGCAATTGGATTAATTAAATTATTACTATTACCCAATTCACAAAGTGTACTATTGCGTCCTATTTGTAGTATTTCGTAAAATATTATGACTGTCACAAAAATCTTGTTGTTATTTTTCATATTAAAATATAATATGACAATACTATTTTGTTACCTATGTTTTTTCAGTGTGCTATTTAGTCAGCTGTTTTTTGTTTTCAAATTCAACGCAAGTTTTTATTTTCAATATTAGCTCCGTTCGAAAAAATTATCGAAAAACTGAAATAAAACTGGAACAAAAATCAAAAGGGAATGAATAATTTTTATAAAATTTTTATTTTGTTAACATAATTATATACCTTTAAATAGAAAATAAAACTTTTAGAAACCAATTGTTTTGGTTTTATTTGAATTATTTTAATTGTTTGGTGTTGTGAAAATGCTAAATACTTCACTACTTGGTACCGCACTTGTCTTTAAGGTAATCAATTGAATAAAAAATAAATTATAAAAATCTAAAAACCCGACTGCGTAAAAAACTAAAAGAAAAAAAAACAAGTCCAGTGTGCGGAACATAGAGACTTTTACACCCGTGAACCTTTATCGCGAAGATTTGAAAATTCGATTTTTAATGCTTCCCGACTGTAAAAGCCGCTATATTCCACACACTGGACTTCTTTTTTTCTAGTTTTTTACGCATTCGGGTTTTTCGATTTTTTAATTTCATTTTTTATTTGTTTTGTTTTTAGTTTTCGTACACAGACAGCTTCGTTTTAGATTTTTTGTTACAAGTTCACTTATTACGCTATTGGGTTTTTCGGTTGTTAAAAAATTTTAAACCGTCACAGATTCTGAATGGTAATTTGAAATGAAAAACGTTAAGAGGAAACTAAAGATTATTTTCAAATACTTATCGAATGATACCCATTTTAATATAGTCGCCGACTTTGTATATATTTCATATTCACAAAACGGCATCTATTGGCAGTCATATTGAATTTTAGCTACTGTCATATCTTTAGTGACTCTCGCAGGATTAAGACAAATAGATTAACGTAAGAATCATCAAAATCGGCCCATGCGTTCGGCTTATATAGTGCCGCAAAGAACAGACACACATAGATATGTACGCTGATAAACACAATACCCTTCTTTGCGTCGCGAAGTCAGGTAAAAACAAATGATTATGTACTTTTGAATAAATTTAAAAAACTAATGGGAAATATTACGCAAAATAAATTATTTACATTTTACTAAGACTTTCATGTTATAAAAAGTATTGTATCGAGTATGCATAGGAAAAAAACTGAGTAGTCAAAAGTGTCAATGTTTTTCAACTCTACATTTATTTGGCATAATTGTTTCCCTAATGTTACTAATTCGAACACTAATTTGTTACTAATTTTTCTGTTCACGTATTTTTATGCGCAACAGCTTTTGTGTGAGTAAACTTTTCAGTTTATTCAGTAATTACTCATTTACTGCATTTTAGTGTAGCAGCAAATAAACGGACCTATTATTTTATTTTACTTTTAGCGTTTATGACAGTTTTCATATGGTAATACAACAGGCCGTTCACAGTAGTGATATTCGGCCTTAAATAGTACTTTATTACTTATCACTTTAAAAGACTTTGTGAATTGGCTATATGTATCTCTTCAAAATATGTAATATTGATATTTTAGTTATTTTATATATTTTTTATAACAATTTAAATAAAATAGCAAAAATATAATAATCGATTAATCGAACATTTTTAATAAGTCGGAAGTTATTATTATTCGGCTTAAGTTCAATAATTGAATTAATGTAAACTCAAATTATTTTTAAGAGTGGAATATTAGAATATCTAATCAGACCAGAAGAACGGATTAGTACTACTAATCCGTTCTTCTGGCCGCTACGCTGTCATCATTAGCGTCTTTTGTTCGCTTTACCACGTTTGATCGTGGGTACTATTATTAATGAAACATCAGCTGTTTAACCAAATTTTATGAGGAAATAGAATATGAGTTATCCTATTCCTTTTATTAATATGGTGAGCCGAACATTTCACCTTCTGATTCTTTATTTCAATTTTCCAACTCTTAATTTTATTTTTGGTTTTGCTTGTCTACGATAAATCAAGCTATTGTTGTTGTACATGCTTAAACAGGTTATCTTTGTGTCTTATAATATCCATTCTGATTTTCAGTTTTAAATTAGATCGCAGAAACCACACATGTACGCAACTTTTGCGTGTGCCGTCGATAATTTTAGTATTTGTACGTAATTATTATTCGAACTGAAAATGTGTATAAGTCGGAAGTTATTTTTATTCGGCTTAAGTTCAATAATTGAATTAATGTAAACTCAAAATATTTTTAAGATTGGAATATTAGAATATCTAATCAGACTAGCAGAACGGATTAGTACTACTAATTTTGACAGCCGCTACGCTGTCATCATCAGCGTCCTTTGTTCGCTTTTTGATCGTGGATACTAGTATTAATGAAACATCAGCTATTTAACTTTATTCCAATTTTCCAACTCTTCTTTCCAAAATAAACCAAAAATAAAAATAAGAGTTGGAAATTGGAATAAAGAATCAGAATTTCACCATCTTAATAAAAGGAATAGGATAACTCATATTCTATTTCCTCATAAAATTTGGTTAAATAGCTGATGTTTCATTAATACTAGTATCATGGTACCTGGTGACTTTTTTGTGTATTTAGAATATTTAGTTGGAAGTCAAACATTTTTTGTTTGTTTTTAGAACATTTTGAATAATACTGAGAATGAAAAGAAGTAATTCAGTGGTTTACGAAATTGGGAAAGAAAGTAAATAAATGCTATATAAATAAAAAATTAAATTCAGAATAGGGAGCAAGAAATAGTTTCCATTGTGCTAAAAAATGTAGTGTGTACTTAAAATAAGATATTTTCTTCAAAGGGTGTGTGAATTATGTTTTTGCATGTGTCAGTGTATATTTTAAGAAAATTTTCGATCCGTGGTTTTTGTATTGGATAAGTTTTCAAGGCAAAGATGTCACTATTTTTAGTTCGCCGTGAACTATGAAACAGCAGACACAAGAAGTAAAAAGAAAGATTAAACATTCACCTTAAATTCGCCTTATGTCTCTCACTGAGCTAAAGCCGCTCAGTAAAGTGAGCGTTTCACTTCGCTCAATTGAATGAATGATTTAATTGAACTAGTTCGTTCAGGAGCTGCACATGTTTAAAATTTATACGGTTTTTATACCTGCATACATTTCGCAGGAAAATGTTGAAAATGTGAAACATGGATTTACCATCTTAAAAATTTCAGATATATGAAATGTCACATTGTTCGTAATAAACTAAAAAATTTTATTTATTAAAAAAAACAAGAAATTAATTGTTTGTAATATAAAATGAAAAAGGCAATAATTAGTGCAGTGTTTTTAATTAATAAAAACCCATCTTAGAGGAAGGACATAAAACTTTATTATATATTTAATTATTGTTGCATAAATTTTCACACATACATCTGAAAAGTGGTCACACCAGGGATGGCAAAATTGGTACAATTGTACCACTCTTAGTACAATTCAGATTTTAAAAGTAAATGGTATACCAATGGCTTATATAGTACAATTAATAGTTTTTGTATTTATTAGAAATTCTACTTATTGCAACTCTTCCATTGTAATAAAATATTTTGTATTTTTCGTCCACTCGTATATATGCGACTTTTTATATGAATTAAATTTTAGTTTTGCGAAGTATTGAAAACAAAGTTCGCCTTAAAAATAGAAATATTGAAAGTGATCCAATAATTTTAACTCACGAAACATAGCCTCTGCTAATATAAAGGTCTTGCTGATCATGATACATATGAGCAATTCAAAGAAAGCTTGCATATTCTTCTATCCCGTATTTTGTATTTAAATAGAACTTGATACTTTGAACAGGTTATGTATCAGAGCGGTACTTTTATTTTTCACAAAAACTTCTGTTATTTTATACATTTTATTTTAATTTATTTTATTTTCAACATCAAAATTTGCAAGAAAACCAAAGAATATGAAATACAATTTTTCTTAAAACACATGATATTCCTGTGTAAAATTTTATGAATTTTTTGTTTCAAAATTTTAAATACAATTTTATGCATGCATAAAATAAAATGAAATATCAAAACTAGGACTGATAATGCACTACTTTGAATTACCCAATATTAAAGTCTGAAAAAGTCATATTTTTATAAATTTATTTGCATTGTATAAAAGGTGAACATTTCGGAGCTTTATTGAGAATATATCGTTCTATTATGTCCAAATTAATGAGCTATTTTCGATTAGAAATTCAATTTGCGAAATCCGACTTAAGCATAGGCCGACTTCATAAACGCCACAATGCATTGCAGTGATGCGACTTTACATTGTTTACAACAACAAAGCACATACAACTTTGCATCACTGCAATGCATTGTGGCGTTTATGAAATTGGCCACACTTTCATTTTTGCCACGGATATATGTATAGAAAAGTGATATATTTTCTGTACTTAATACATGTTTCTGGTGGGTTGGTACAATTAATTTTTAACAAGTACAATTTTAAACTGCAATTGGTACAATTTTAATATCTCATGTGCCATCCCTGATTCACAAGCTTTTAATTTCGTTTCAATTTAATGTCATTTTTCTAGTGGTGACACCAAAATTATCGAAAAATGTAGGATGATACAAAATGAGATAAGAACATCTTTTAAAGATGTAGAATGATATTGATTTTTAGCCCTGTATAATTCTTATGGGAAAATGTTATCATCTTCGCAAATTGATGGTAGATGTTAGATGTTGGCAAGTGGAAAAAGCCTATTATAGGAAGGTGTCAGTTATTAAAATCATTTATTGTTATATGAAAAAAAAATCTAATCAGTCCGTATGATTTTTTTCAATTTGTATAATGCCACTTGGCATCAAATTTTACTTAACTGAAGGGATTTTTTCACTTGAGGATGGATGACTCTTTACTTCACATATTTGTGTATTGGGGCGTTAAAGAAAATATTTTTTTTTGGGATTTTTACTACTATTGGTCCTAGAAACAATAATCAATAATTTCTTTTAAAAATTGTTTACCCCTAAAGTACTAACGCACTGGGCGACACGACGCGACACAGCATGACAAAATATTCCCCATTATTCCGTAACTATCTGTTGACGTCACGTCAAGACAATACCAAAAAATTGGCACTTGTATACTCGCTGCCGACAAATATTTACTACTATCAACAGCCTCTTACCATTTTCTATGCCTTAAGGCCCTGATTCACTATCCTACACCATCGCACGACTTAATCACAGGAAAATTTTACACAAGACTGACATACTTTAAAAAATCGCTTTAAAATGGCGTTGTAGGTGTCACACCATTATACAAAAATGTTGCAAAAACATCTGTTTGCTTTATGTATGCACATGATCGCATGGAAACTATCATTGTATGAAAATTTTCATAAACTTTTCCAAATCGCACGACTTGCCAAATAAATTTGTCACACAGTTGCATTTTTAATCCTCACTACCTTACTTGCTTAGCACACATGTCATTTTTGGCGGATCGCGCGACTGTGTAGGACAGTAAATCGTGGCCTTTAGAGAATAGTAAATGGCTGTCAGTAATAGTAAATTGTTGTCGATGACGAGTAGAAATGTGCCAATTTTTTTGTATTATCTTGACGTGATATCGACAAATAGTTACGGAATAAGGGGGATTATTTGCCTTAATTCTTATGGAGCATATCGCACTAAACGCCAACCGAGCTACGCGATGCCACATGCCGCTTAGCGCGATATGCTCCATAAAAATCAATTTAAATATTTTATTGTGTTGCGTCACGTTGTGTCGCCCAGTGCGTTCGTGCCTTTAATAAGTCTGTTCATTTACTTTCCTAGCAGAAACTAGCAACGACAGAGTAAAGCAGAAATGTACAAAATTACTCTCCCAGATAAGAAAAAGTAAATGAACGCTTTACTAGCAAAAATTTGCAAGTAATACTATATTCACACTGCTAAGAAACTAAACAAAGTTGTTCAGACTACAATTTTATAAACTTTTTGTTTACAGCATAACGAATTCATAAAAGGTGGTAGCAAACCGGCAACAAAAAAATTTTTTTGTGTCCTAAATATTAATAATTTTGCGAAGTTATTAATTAGAATTTTACATGTGTATGTACATTTTTCCATTTGAATTGAAAACTTGAACCAAAAACGAGGTATTTAATACTTTTAAGCCAACACAAATCATAATTTTCAGAATACGCTGCTTGTTGTTATAGAAATGGTACAACCTTTTTTAATTTCGACTTTGTTTATATATTTTGCCGCCATTACAAACCGTGTTCAATAAGCACTAAAATAAAAAAAATCGACTGAACATACATCAAGAAGTACTTGGAACCCTGCCTTTTACTAGTTTTTGAATGCGTTTAATTTTGAAACACGTAAATGTTTTGACAATTGAGTATATGGAAAAACATCTAAAAATTAACGTGTTTGGATCGTAAACACTTAAAATTGCCATAAACACAGTAGTGTGAATTGCCTATAATTTTGGAACACGTAAATTTTTTGACAATTGATTATATGGGAAAACATCTACAAATTAACGTGTTTGGCTCGTAAACACTTAAAATGGCCATAAACACGGTAGTGTGAATTGCCTATAATTTTGAAACACGTAAATTTTTTGACAATTGATTATATGGGAAAACATCTAAAAATTAACGTGTTTGGCTCGTAAACACTTAAAATGGCCATAAACACGGTAGTGTGAATTGCCTATAACACAACAAACAGTTTGAACACCTAAAAAAATTTACATTAAATTAAATGTTAGTATATATATATATATATATATATATATATATATATATATATATATATATATATATATATATATATATATATATATATATATATATATATATATATATATATATATATATAATAATATATATATATATATATATATATATATATATATATATATAATATATATATATATATATATATATATATATATATATATATATATATATATATATATATATATATATTATATATATATATATATATATATATATATATATATATATATATATATATATATATATATATATATATATATATATATATATATATATATATATATATATATATATATATATATATATATATATATATATATATATATATATATATATATATATATATATATATATATGAAATATATAATATATGAAAATGTTATCATTTTGAGGTACATGAACGCAACTTAGGATGAAAAAGTGTTACCTTTTAGCTGTCCGTAAATGAAGCTTTATGTGTAAAGTATTCAAACAGCAGAAATAAAAATACAACTGCTTGTACATAAGAATTTTTTAGTTAAAATATCTGTAAACAGTAGAAGTACAGTCGATTTCAATGTAATTGTGCAATTTTTTCTGTTAATTTAGTTGAATTTGTTCTTTGCAGGAACTTGCCAGTTTTTTTCTTTATATATGACTCATATAATATTTCGAGTGTAACCTTCATGATGTACCCTTAAAGCCGAAATGATGCTTAAGGTGGAAATTTTTCTGCCGCCCAATTCAAGCGTTTTAAACTCTTTTAACGGCCACTGCTGCAGTCGAATTAAAGAAAAATATCGAATCTTACCGTATTTAATATTTTTGACTTCTTAAAAATTAACGATTTCTTAAAAATTCATTAAAATTAGAAAAAGTTAACTTTTTCATGAATTTTTCAAACATTTATTTAGTAAACATAAGACCTAAACAGGTGTTTGGCTAATTCCTGCTAGTAAAAATGTTACTAGCAAAAACTTGCAAGAAATTTTTTTCTCTCTTCTCTCTTTATGCTCTTTTTTCACTCCCTTGTTGCTAGTTTTCGAGTACGTGAACACTTTCCAGTAGTAACAATTAGTAACAACTTTCAGCTATTGAACAAACCTAATATGTATTTTCTGTTTTACAAAATGAAATCATCTTTCAAATAGTAAAAATTTCATACAATTTGAAATTTTTTGAATAACTGCTTCCAGAAAAAAATTAATTTCTCTTCTTTTCCCTTTTTGGCTTCTTTATAAAAAGAATGGATTCATTCCTCAGAGAATCCCTCTTTCGATCAATTTGAAAAATGACTCGTTTCAACTCAAACTGTTAAATGATCTTACTATAGATAAAAATAGAGGACCAGCCTAGGTTCTAGTGCCATTTACTTTTGTCCGCACATGTGTATTTTATGCACGATTGAGTACAGATGAGGCGATATGGCATCATTCTAAAAAGCCATTTTTAGAATGATGCCAAGTCCACTTTTTGAAAAAACAATAAAAATTTTAATTTGTATACGTTTTGAAGTCGTTTTTTTTGCTAAAATCTTTTTACTTTTTGATTTAAACTAATTCAAACATGAAAACGTCTCTTTCATTTAGAAAAAACATACAATTGGATTCAAATGTTCTTCGAACGTGACATGTAGATACCTTTGGAGATGCGCGATTGAACAAATGTTATTCTTTACGTAAGTTAAGTTGAACTTTAATATTTGTTTTAATTGTACCACAGTAATGTTTTCCATAAAAATTTTATAGGCTTCCTACCAGTCAACATGCAGCTGTGGTCTCTGGAGGTGGATTTTTCTCATGGGGTACTAAGTTTAAGTATACTGGGCGAACGGAACGCGAAATACTTACAGAGAGCATTAATGCACTTCGAGAACAAAAGCTTACAAATTCATCGACAAGTAAACGAAAAGCCAGTAGTGTTCCAGCAACGCCGTCCAGTCCCCAGAGTGATCTAGCACAACTACGTAAACTATTTAAAAATTCATATAAAGTTTCAATCGATTTAAAAATTTTTAATTTACATTCAGGCTATAGCAGCTTGCCTCGGTCAACAATGTCTGAACCGCTAACTAACTGCACTATGTCAGCGACAGATGGCCTAAGCAATATTGTTTTTAGTCAGAATCTTGCTTATGACGGAGCTGGCAACAGTGGGATACAGGTACCAAGTCTGGAGCCCGTATCAGAAGAGGCTCGAATGCGAGCATCATCCAATTTTGAAAACATGATTGGTAATTGCAGCAACGCAGAAATATCAAATTTGTATTTAAAATCAGAAGATTCGATGCTATACTCATCACATGAGTCTGCATTTTTTAATGCTTATGATAGAGACGCTTGTGCTCCACCGAGAAACGGTGACAATAGCCAAAATTCATATTTTCAACAACAAAAATCCAACAGCACAACAGTAAATGCAAGTTTATCCACATTAACGACTTCCAAGGCTAATGATAACTCAACATGTGACAACCAATATACCAATAGTGCCAAAAGTGTTCGCAAATTCCACTTCTTTAATGCATTCATTCCATCATTTATTTTTGTGGTTATTGCAATGACGGTATCCGCCATCGTTGTTCTTGAATCTGAATCCGATTTATTTAACCAAATTCGAAATCTCCCAGAGATGCTTAGTTTACGCTATCAATATTATGAACCTCTTAAGAAATATATTCTAGAAAAAATTGGACGTAGCACATAAAGCTTTGACCACGAATAATTTAATGCTTCACAATAATAAATAAAAGGTTTTTTCTAGTACGACATTTTCATACTTTTTATTATCAATCGGGTATAAAGTAATATTTTATTTGCGGAAATCACTCTTGCACCTGTAGGATATAAGCTATAATTTTCTGTTACAAAGCGTGAGTGTCTTTTTTAAGCATGTAGCAACTAATTTTTCAGATGTACCACAACACAAGATCTACCGTTTTCTAAATTTTTGATATAACACAGGGACCAAAATGGGCACTTTGATTTGCTGCAGTTAAAATTACAATTGCTGTAACATAAATATGTAGGACATACTCATTTTGAAAACTTGCCTTAGTTTTTTTTACAGATTTAGTTTTTTAAATATCGCGGTTTTTATTATTTTGTTCAATCTTTACAAACTGGACTTTAAAATTAAAAAACTCGTTTTAGAACACTAATCTACAAAAAATATATTTCTTGTCGGATAAGATCGCAACCAATATTTTAATATATGTATGTAGTATCTCTTATCACGAATCATTATATTTTATTGTAATCATTAATTTTGGTTAATAATATCACATTGAATTTTTGGTGGTCCCTAATTAAACTCAAATGTAACAAATTGTCTTTAAAGTGCCCAAAAAACAATAGTTAAATATTTACATATATTTGTAGTTACTCAAAAGAATTTGCAATACATTTCTTGTTGACTTATTTCATAGCGGATTACTGATCAACAACAACAACAGCAATAAACGTATACAAGTTAACAACAAAAACATTTATCGTTGTTTTATTGCTTTTCAATTTTTCGTTTTGTTGTATCTTTTATGAATTCAATGAACTATAGGGTTGTAGAACTCTAAAATGCTTACTATTACTTTCGTTATTAAATATCACTTTGGATTGCCCAACTCCCAAGTGTTTGTGTGTCTGCTTGTTGTTTTGATTATTAAGAGTTGCTTTGGTTTGTTGAACTCAACATATTTAAGTAGAACTCTTGATTGCTTTGCATTTAAGTGGTTCTCGTATCATAAATACTTTGTTGGCGGTTTTATCGATTTACATTATGCAAGCAATAATTTTAAGAGATGAATTTGTATTGGTAAAATTCTTTTAAGAAATAAAATTTAGTCGGAGTCAAGTACTCGAACAAAATAAACGTGAATATTATTTACTGGCGCCCAACGGAAATAAAAATCCTAAAAGTGGGAAAAATAAAATAAAAATTCTAAAATAGGATAAAATTGAATAAAAATCCTAAAGTAGGATAAAATTAAAATCCTAAATTTGGACTAAATAAAAGAAAACCCTGAAGTAGGTTAAAATTATATAAAAATAAAAATCCTAAAGAAGGACGACATCTGCAATACCTAAAGAAGGACAACATCTACAATACCTAAAGAAGGACAACATCTACAATACCTAAAGAAGGACGACATCTGCAATACCTAAAGAAGGACGACATCTGCAAAATTCTCAAGGGTCCCGCTATACTGTAAGATGGACACAAAGGTTATAATACATTTACTGTAAGTTAATAATATTTTTATTAATAAAATTTAAGCAAAAACAAGAAAAGATTTGTGAAAAGTGAAATTATTAAAATTTCTGAGTATTTAAAAACGAAATTAACAAAATCCTCAATTAGTTTAAAGTTAAATAATTGAAACTTGCATTAATAAAAAATAATTAAAGTTTAAAATAATCAAAAGCAAAAACTTTCTAATACTTAGCGATGAAGCACCAAAATTAATAAAATTTAAGCAAAAACAAGAAAAGATTTGTGTAAAGTGAAATTATTAAAATTGCTATGGACGTATTAATACAAACATACAGGGACAAAGCTTTAGACACCTTTATAAGAGGTTTAAGAGGCGACCTTTCAAAACTCCTTTGCATAAGAGAACCAAATAGCTTACCACAAGCACTATACCTCTGCCTAAAACTTCAAAATCAAAACTTTAGAACAGACCATGCCTTAAATAAAAATCCTAAGCAAAACACAAGGAACCAACATTTCAGACCTCAAACAACACCTTCATTTTATCCTCACCCCACATCTGTTACCCCAAGAAACATTCAACACACAGCACAATATCGAAACCAGTTTTCCACCCAATATCCAAATCAATATCCAAATCATTATCCGAATCCTTACCCTCAACCTTATCCTTTCCAATATACGCACCCTCAAAATAAACATTTACAAAACACAACACAATTTCAAAATCCACAAAGACAATAAACCGACAATTTTCAAATACCTCCACCAAGACCTAACGCACCAAAACCACAACCAAAACCCATCCCCATGGAAATTGACCAGTCCATTCAATCCAGAAATTTTAATTATATTAACCGACCAAGGCCAAATGACAGATTCATAGGGAAAATGCAATCATCTGTAATGCAACAACAAAAATTCCAGAGAAATTTTAACATTGAAACAGAAAATGATTATGTAGACGAAGAGGTTCATTACAATCAGTTAATGCAGTCATATGAGTCTGAAAATGATTTGCAACCACTCGAAGAATACAATAACCAAAACGATTTCCCTGATCCAGACTATGAACCAGAAGCTATTAATGATCAAGATTTTACCGATATCCATTTTTTAGAATAAACTCGTCCTTGCCATATTTTGAAGCAAAGACGAAGGAAGGGAAAATCCTCAAAATTTTAGTTGATACTGGTTCTAACAAAAATTATATTCAGACATCATTAATGAAACTAGCCATCCCTAATGAGAAAAACTTCTTTGCAAATTCTGCCGGAGGAAAGATCCACATAACCCATCATACGCTCATAAATTTATTCGGAATAAAAACTAAAAAACTCAAATTTTTCGGGTTACCTAATCTCAAATCTTTTGATGCCATATTGGGTAATGACAGTCTTAAAGAATTATCTGCTATTATCTACACAAGTAAAAGCATAATGACTATTAATGACCATATCAAAATTAAGCTTAAACAATATGTCTCAGAAAATGTCAGTAATATTTCGCAAACTACAAACAATATGAAAATAAGACAAAATCATATGACAAATGAACAAAAACTAAAAACAAAACAATTAGCAGCAGAATTTCCAAATCTTTTTACCGAACCCAATGAGTGGTTAACTTATACAACTAAAGTGAAGGGTAAAATAAGAACAACAAGTGATGATCCCGTTTACTCTAAGTGCTCTCCCTACCCAGCACATCTCAAGGACGTAGTAGAACAACAAGTCAATGAATTACTTGACCACGGCATTATTAGACCATCCAAGTCACCATACAACTCACCAGTCTGGGTTGTACCAAAAAAGATGAATGCCTCGGGTATAAAAAAATTCAGAATGGTCATAGACTACAGGAAACTCAATAATATAACAGTACCATCGATACCCAATACCCGAAATAAATGAGGTACTTTCACAGTTGGGAGAAAACAAATTTTTTACTGTACTGGATCTCAAGAGTGGGTTTCATCAAATCCCCTTACGAGAAAAGGATATTGAAAAGACTGCGTTTTCCATTAACAACGGAAAATATGAGTTTATCGACTTCCTTTTGGCTTGAGAAACGCACCTGCAAAGATGCTTAGATGATATCCTGAGAGAACATATTGGAAAAATATGTTATGTTTATATTGATGATATCATCATATCTGAACAGCAGCATTTTGAGAACATTAAGAAGGTTTTTAGCACTTTAGAATCAGCCAACATGAAGGTACAGTTAGATAAATGTAAGTTCCTTAAACCAGACGTTGAGTTTTTGGGATTCATTATATCAACATCAGGAATACGTGCCAATCCACAAAAAGTGGAAGCAATTTGTAGTCTGCCCACACCAAAAACTCTGAAAGACTTGAGATCATTCCTGGGTATGTCAGGATTTTATCGCCATTTTGTGAAAGATTACGCCAAGGTTGCAAAACCTCTGCCGGCTCTTTTAAGAGGGGAGGGAGGGCAAATGTCCAAGTCTCAATCTAAAAAAATAATTATAAACCTTAATGATGAAGCAATAGAAGCGTTTAATGAAATAAAGAGAATATTAACATCTGACGATGTGATGTTTTCATACCCCAATTTTGAAAAAGAGTTTCAGTTAACAACGGATGCCTCCAAATACGCAATCGGTGCTGTACTAGAACAGGAAGGTAGGCCAATAACTTTCATTTCGAGAACCCTGAGTAAGGCCGAAGAACACTATGCTACGAACGAAAAGGAAATGTTAGCAATAGTATGGGCACTCAAAAGGTTGAGAAATTACCCCTACGGTGCAGCAAGAATAAGAATGTTTACGGACCATCAACCATTAACACAAGCTTTGTCAAACAGCAATACTAATAGCAAGTTAAGAAGGTGGAAGGCAACGCTAGAAAAATATAACTACGTACTGCAATATAAGCCAGGAAGAGCAAACGCGGTGGCGGACGCATTGTTCAGACTTCCACAAGAGATATGCAAAATGGACTCAACAGCTGCCACTCAACATAGCAATCAAAGTTCACCTGAAAACTCTATTCAATATACAGAAACTCCAATTAACGCATTTAAAAACCAAATTATAATAGAACCACATAATACCTCTTCATATGAGTTCCAGATTGTTTTCCCGACGTATCATAGACACATTCTATTAGAACCAAATCTTTCTCATGAGAGGCTAGAGCAAATTTTCGAAAAATATCTTAACCCTTCAGTGACAAATTGCGTGAAGACCACGGACGCAATTCTTGGCAAAGCACAAGAAATATTCTCTAAACGCTTTCATAAATTTAAAGTTCTTTATACAAGGAAGATGGTAGCTGACGTTCGAGACGAATCAGAGCAAGAAGTTGAAATAATTAACGAGCACAACAGAGCTCATAGAAGTGCCGAAGAAAATAAAAACCAACTTCTAGAAAAATACTATTTCCCTCAGATGATGGCAAAAGTCAAGAAAATAACAAAAGCCTGTAAAATCTGTAAAGGAAGTAAGTATTATCGCCATCCCAATAAAATCGACATTTTCGAAACACCTATTCCACAATACCCCGGACAAATTATCCATATCGATATTTTCATTACTGAGAAGAAAATTGTTTTAACAGCAATTGACAAATTCTCTAAATATCATCGGAGGACATAAAGGAACCACTAAGAGAAATTCTTTTAACATTTGGAATGCCGGAAACTGTTGTGATGGATAACGAAAAATCTTTTAATTCTCTGGCTGTAAGATTTATGCTAGAAAATCAATTCAATATTCCTCCCTATGCTAGCTCAACAAATGGTCAGATAGAAAGATTTCATTCAACATTGACAGAAATTATGAGATGTCTTAGAGCTGAAAACGGTCATCAGACATTCTCGGAACTTCTTTCTTTATGAGTACAATAACTCCGTTCACACTACAACACAAAAAAACCGTCAGATATATTTCTTTGTAAACATAGATTTACTGAACCTGATAAATTTGAAAAAGACAGACAAGAAATAATTGAAAAACTAAAGGAAAAACAAGTTAGAGACATCGAAATTCATAACAAAAAGAAGTCTAGACAAAAAGACTACGAGATAGGTCAGGAAATTTACGTCAAGGTTAATAAACAATTAGGAACTAAATTATCTAAAAACTATAAGAGAGAAGTAGTTAAGGAAAATAGGCATACTACAGTAGTGACCGAAAGTGGGAGAGTGGTCCACAAAAATAATATTAGAAGAATATTAGAACAAGAAGTTTTTTTCTTTTTCTTTTTTAGAGCGGCAATATCTGCCATAGTGTGCGAGGTGAAAATATTATACTATACTAATTCACGAATTGTAGCCATCGACACTGGATCCGCTAAGGTCCAGTCCGGCACAGTCAAATTGGTACATGTGGTAGATGTAGGAAGTTACGAGACGAGAATTGATAACTTGCAATCCATTATCCACTCAAACGTGACCACTTCCCATCCTTTATATTCCTTTCTTGATTACGAAATAAAACAATTACAAATCCATATTAATAATTTAAAACCCAGAAACAGGAGATCCCTCGATTTTATCGGTTACGCGTGGAAATGGATCGCGGGTAATCCAGATCACGCTGATTTTCAAATTATCGAACAGAAAATAAATAATGTTTTGCAGAATAATAATAGACAAATTATAATCAACAGAATTTCGTTAGAAAAATTAAATGAAATAACCACGAAAACAAATTATATTTTGAAATCATTTGCAAATGAAGAAATGAGAATTATCCTGGTAGACGAATTAAAATATAAATTACAAATTATTAAAAGCGAGATCGTAAATCTAAAATATGCAATAGATTGGGCTAAAGTCGGAGTCATAAACTCATTCATATTGTCTGAATATGAGATGGGTGCGATCAGAACTTTAGCTGACAAAGAAAACATTAATTATATAAACGTCGAGGAATCTCTTGATTTTGCTGAAATAAGAATAGCCTCTAGCAATAACTCTTTGATTTATATTGCAGACATCCCAACAACTTATAGAGAAACATGTAATAGAATAAGTATAAAACCTGTAAAAATTGATAGAATTGCCACTGAAGTTGAATATGATGAGATTCTAGTTTGTGATGAAAAGTTTTTTTTGGTATGAAAGGCCGATGCAAGAGTTTTAGTAAGCTAACAGTATGTAAGAATGAAAATATCGAAGATATTACCAAAACAGAATGTCTTCCCAATCTAATACTCAGCAAACCCTCCAATTGCACTATGGTTAATAACCTCCATATACCCACGGTACAGGAATTATTTCCTGGTGCGATTCTACTGAATCAATTCAATGGTAAAATTTTCATAAGTCAAGAAACTTACGACCTCAACGGCACTTACCTTATTAAATTTCACAATGAGACCATCAAGGTGAACGGTAAAACCTTTTCATTTTCAGAAATATCTTTTTCTAAGCCATTGCCAGCTGTGATACAGCCAATAAGCAAAAATCCACAAGTGGAAAAAACCCTTACCTTGGAACTGATTGGAGAAATGAATGCTAATAATACAGAAGCTATCGAATTGCTCAATATCGAGAGTAAGATTGGAGATGTAATTAATATCGTCCTAATAATTTCTATAATCATAATATTATTTATCTGCATTAAAAGAATGTGCTGCCGTCGCACAAAACAACATTCTGGCGACATTGCTCCAGTACCAATGCAAAAGATCATTTTAAATACTTCTAATCCTAGAGATCCACCAATAGCAAGAATTTCTCAAATACCATACTTTTGATTGAGGAAAATCAAATTCGGAGGGGAAGAGTTAACAACAAAAACATTTAACGTTGTTTTATTGCTTTTCAATTTTTCGTTTTGTTGTTTCTTTTATGAATTCAATGAACTATAGGGTTGTAGGAATCTAAAATGCTTACTATTACTTTCGTTATTAAATATCACTTTGGATTGCCTAACTCCAAAGTGTTTGTGTGTCTACTTGTTGTTTTGATTATTAAGCGTTGCTTTGGTTTGTTGAACTCAACACATTTAAGTAGAGCTCTTGATTGCTTTGCATTTAAGTGGTTCTCGTATCATAAATACTTTGTTGGCGGTTTTATCGATTTGGATTATGCAAGCAATAATTTTAAGAGATGAATTTGTATTGGTAAAATTCTTTTAAGAAACTTTAAAGAAATAAAATTTAGTCGCAGTCAAGTACTGGAACAAAATAAACGTGAATATTATTTACTTGTACAATGTTTTAAACAAAAGAACGCAAAAAAATGTGTGCGACCATACACATACTTACAGACATTCAAGAATGTTGGTATGCTTGCATACTTATATTTTGGTGGTAGGTATGTATGTATTATGGAAAATTTATTTTTGCATGAAGTGTGATGTGCATGACCATACACATTTTTGCAAACATACATATGGAAATATATTTATGTATGTTTTTTCCCTTTGCTATTTATGAGGCAAGTAATACGGGATTGTTGTTGTACAAATGAAAGTATGTATGTATGTATGTATGTTGGGATGAAGACTTTAAGTAAGGCGAAAATTTATTGTAAGTATGTATGTATGTGGCTTTGTATAAATAGTAATTAATTGTAATAAATACCAACTAAGTTGGTGGTATAGTACTATAAGTGGTACGTTTGAAAAGTGATCAAAATTAATATAATATTATTTATTTATTTAATTAAAGTTTATGGAAAAATATCCTGACAGACTAATACATACATATGTATGTATACATGTGCGAATAATTTTTAACATATAATGTATAATATACTTACGTATAATATTTAAGTATTTAAAAACAAGATTATATTACATACATAAAACCAGAGAAAAAATCAATAAAAACCATATTGATTCAATAAGAAACATTAACGAAAGTCTATTCATGTGGAAAATTTTTATTTCAATATTGAACCATATATATTCAAAGTTGAAACAACAAAGTTTTTCTTTTGAATTGAGAATTAATGAATTTATATGACGAGTTTTTATTATAAATTGCCGTTTTTACCTTACTGTATGTGTAATAACATCAAGATTTACAGAAAAGTCAATTAAGTTGTACAAATCGTTAAAATGTTTACACATTTTTCTAAATGGATCTGTATTACCATAATTTGTATGCAGATTGTATCAGGGTATGAAATAACGGGTGAATTGATGTCAAAGATTAAATTGTACACCTATTACAATTAAGTTATGAGTTTAGTAGAACTGTTATGGGCTTATATCCAAAGAAATTTTAGTTATTTTTGGCTTGAGTTCAGTTTTAATTTAATTTTTCAATTAAATTATATTTTTATTTAGAGATAATTGTGAAGCATGTAGACAAAGAAAATTTTGACTGCGCGGAGGGTTGACATGATGTTTTGATTGCTCCCGCTAATCTCATCAGAGTTCTTTACCGCTTAGACCACTCGACCAAAGTCGGGTGTTTGCAGTCAAGAGCTGAATATCATCTACCTTTAATCAATTCATACCGTCACTCTTAGAGCTGTATTTCATTTGATAGTTATTGATATTCAGATTTTTCTTTGTCTTGTGTTAAGCTTCTGTTTATTATTTCTCTATTCTAGTATGAATTATCATTGATAATTACAATTACTTGTGGGTGTGAAAGTTTGTTTGTTCAGTTTTATTTGAACATGTTAATCCTTTTGCTAGGTGCCTTTAGAGTTTAACAATTAAGTTATGAGTTTAGTCGAACTATTATGGGTTTATATCCAAAGAAATTTTAGTTTTTTTTGGCTTGGATTCAGTTTTAATTTAATTTTTTCAGTTAAACTATATTTTTATTTAGAGATAATTGTGAAGCATGTAGACAAAGAAAATTTTGACTGCGCGTGGGTTAAACTGACGTTTCGATAGTTCCTGCTAATCTCATCAGAGTTCTTTACCGCTTAGACCACTCGACCAAAGTCGGGTGTTTGCAGTCAAGAGGATGTACATGTTCAAATAAAACTGAACAAACAAACATTCACACACTAGTACTTGTAATTATCAATGATAATTCATACTAGAATAGAGAAATAATAAACAGAAGCTTAACACAAGACAAAGAAAAAACAGAATATCACTAACTATCAAATGCAAACACAACCAGGGAAACAAACATTATTAATGTTCAGACAATTGTTTGCTGAAGGAAGTTTTGATATTTTGTGTGGTCTTGTAAATAATATTTTATGTTTTGTACATTATATATATTAAATTTAAGTGAATTTGCGCGAATGAAAATAAATTTCGAAAATTCACGCAGAACTGCATACTACACTTAAAATAGAGTACAGACTTGCAAACATGAGTGACAGTTTTGCTCAAATTTTGGCTTATTTGATAGTGTGGACGCAAATATCGTCAGTCAACAGTCAACCACAAAAATTTTTGTGGTTGAGTAACAGTCAGCGGCCATATTGGTTTTAGACTGATAGTGTGTACCAAAAAGTGTCAGTCACGAGTTATTTTTTGTAGCGTAAACGCGGAAAATTACTTTTTTTTAGAAATTCATATATTTTTATTAAACGCAAGGTTGTGTGTGTGAGATGTTAAGACAAAATCGTACGAGTAAAATAATAAGAAATTATTTAGTAATTAAACTAAAATATTCATTATAAAAAATTGTTGTTATCGATAAAACGCATCCAATTTTGTTATTTACCATGTTTGTGTGTCAAACATGATCGATAGTCCATACAGTCAAAAGTATCATTCAAAAATGATGAATTTTTGACTGTCACTCAAGTTTGAAATTCTGTACTCTGCCAAATATAGCCTTGAAAAGGCTAAACTGGCAACGCTGTGTATGATCTTCATGAGACTGTGTGTCCTGAGGTAAAAATTTGCATTCTTTTGCTGCTGTCCTTGAAAAATAATTATGTACCTACAACAAATGTATATGTAAAAATAGTAATATGTATGAAAATGTTTTTGGTTGCGCGTATATACATACATATATGTGTATGTACACTAGGGCAATAACTTTTTCATACTTTTTACTAGGGCAATAACTTTTTCATACTTTTTCCGAGTACCAAAAACGGCATAGTATAGTCGTTAGAACATTAAAAGTTATTAATTAAAAATATGATAATTTTTTCGGATCGTTAAAAAAGTTCACGCAGGGATCGGGTTGTAGGTTGAAAACCATTTTTATCTCACGGAAATTTTAAAATATATACACCTGATATTTCTATGTATAGGAATGTATCACTTAAATGCTATTTTGGAATTTATCCACTGCTTTAGATTTAAACATTTTCCTACGGTTTACAATTCATCGCGGTTCAAAATTCGTTGGAAGGTTTTAGAAATTTGCTTCCCTGCGTGAGGTTTTTTTTAGCAAAACGACGGGAGGCAGGTGTTTTCATTACTAAAACAGTCTTGGCCACTCCTTGGAACAATGCCAAAAATTTGGTTATAACCCTAATGTACATATGTACGCAGTAAGTATGTCAGGGATGATCTGTGTGTGATTGGGAAAATTTATATTGGAATTGTTGTTGTTGGATAAGAATAATAATAACAATTACAGCAAGTGCGAATAAGAAGGATTGCTGAAAAGAAAGAGATACCTACAATGTACAAAAATAACCAGTAACCTTTTTCTTACGAGAAAGGATAAAAATTCGCCAAACAACTTGTGAATCAATGCAACTTGCATAAATATACATATGCACTCACACATCTGTATGTGCGCTTGCGAATAAAATTTTGAAAGCAAAAAATAAGCAAGAAGTTAATTTCTCTGTGTAAAAAGGTTGTAAAATAGCGAAAAAAAATTTCCATATCCATATGGTATTGTGTGAGTTAATAATATTGTGGAGTGGTGTGCGGGTGTGTATGTATGTCGCGGTGATGGTGTAATAAGTACGCTTATTATACCATGGTCGCGGTTTATTTTTGTGTCGGAATTTCCAATTTTTTTTAAGTATAAACGTAAAGGCATTCATTTCTTACCTACGCATAGTTTCCAGTTTCGTCGTTTTCTTCTGACTGGGAATGGAAATTTCGTGGGGATTTTGGGATTCTATGGTGGTAAAATATTAAAGATTGTATACTTTTGGCGTATTTAAGACAACCATCTTTTCTAGATTGGAAACGAGGGTGTTAACCGACCAATCTAAAGTTTATGGCTTGTCGTGTGCACCTTGCGTAGGGTAAAACGGTTTTATTGGCAACGCAGCCGAAACATCGGACAGCTGAAGTTATCAATCAGCTGTGAATAGAAAGAACAGCAAGGGAGGAAGAAACAAATAGGGTACAAAAACAAAATATTTATGAAAAGAACAATTTAATAGCTGAAAATCTGCGGAGACATTTTTCGGTGGCGTGACCAAGGCTTTTTGGGAAGCCGAAAAGAAAATGTCGGCTTTTTTTGGAATTGTGCCGATGGCGTGATTGGTAGTTTTTTTTTTTGTGAGACTGTTGAAGAAAAAGTCCTATAAAACTAAGATATTACCGCCTCGAAGTGAAGAAAAGCCAATTGTTTCTTCTGTGTGTAAAAAGAGAGCCCATAGAAAAAGTTTGTTAATAAAATATTTATTTGTCAAAACTATAGAAAATTAAAGCTTAGAGGCTTATATGTAAGAATGGCTTAAAGTTTAAAACGGCTACACAATTTGCAATTATTCAACAATTTAAAAACTAAACTACTTAAAGTTAAATCTAAACATAAATAAAAGTAAAAAGGGAAAGAGCTTAATAACTAAAAGTCGTATGAAATTACAATTATAAAAAAAAGGAAAAATTGCGACTGGTATACAGGCCGGAAAACTACCACCTCCAGCGCATCACACCCAACGTGGGAACACCAACCAACTACTCCTTCAACCAGCTCCAGCAGCAAAACAACACCAGTTCCTATAGTGCCGAAGTATTCTGCCAGTTAAGATTTGGACGTGTCACCCGAACAACAAGACGTACCTGTAAGTGGTCAAATATATATATTTTTCTTGTTAGATCTTTAGGGAAGGCACCTTTTATATTTGTACTAAATATCATACATTTTGATCATTGAATAGAAAGGATACGTGTAGTTAGGCTTGAGCTCAAAGCCAGCATTAGTGTGGTGTTTACCTTAAAGAAAAATTTGAAAGATAAATATATAAGTATGTAGGATATCAAGTTGTTAAGGACTTACGTTAAATTAATATACGACTTAGGACACGCCACGTACTGACGGCAGCTCATCAGTCCGAGGAAGGAAGCAGTAGACTTTGTTTATCAAATTAAATAGTAATCTCTTTTTCCCTAGTATTTAACAAATTGCTGATTTTTATTTTGTGCCATTTTTTTGTTGTTATACCAAAATTGTATAATAAATTTTATTAAAAATTTCTTCGAATAGAAAATAATTATGTTTTGATATTTTTCTAAAGAACAATAGGATGGTAATGTAGAGAAAAGGTAAGATTTACGTTAGGGGGTAACGAAATAAGTTGGCGAAACGTTACCAATGGTTGAATCCCCAGAGGGATTTTATAGGGTGAGCAGTGCCAAAGATCAGCATAACAGCAGCTGACTTAAATTAAATCTTGTAGGGGAAACAGCAGTAAGTATGGTGTATGGGCTATTTGTTATTTTTTTCAGTAACTCACTTTCGGCCTTCTTCCTCTTTTTAAAATGTTTTTTTGCTCACGTTACATCGGTGAGTCAGCTGGCATGATTTTTTGTCAGTGGCTGAAAGAGGCAGATTGGTTGGCAAGAACACCATCCCAAGACGACGAGCCCTAGCCGGAGCATACGCCAGCATGCCAGCGCCGCCAACAATCTGGCCACATCAACACAATTGTTTTTCTTCGACACCAGCTGCTACAAAATGGCGTCCAACGTGGGGCCGAAAGTGAGATTTTTTTTATTTTTAGATTTTTTTTTTAGTTTAGAGGCCAAGACAGTGTATAATTGGCGTAAGTCCCGTTGAGTCTTAAACAGTTTTGAAAGCGTTGCGACGACAATAGAAGCACTGTCAAAGCCTCATAAACGGTGAGCTAAGCACTATTAGCAGGCAATAGCGTTTGAGTGTGTCCCTCTTCTTGGCGATACACCTGACCCACTAGTCTGTAAGTCCCGGCAGGTAACTCTTTTAAAATTATCTATCGAGTTGCGACAGCTAAGGGGTTAGGGGTGTGGCAAGGATTAGGGAGGCAATCACACTTGGGGCAGGTACAAATTGACTCTGGCTGTCAGGCTATATAGAGCCGTAGCTTCATCGCTACAATTTGTGCCATGCTCTCGAGTGCCATCCAATTTATAGATGCTCAATAGACCATTTCAGTTCGCTTGTAACAAAATTGCCGTTTGGGAGGTAATTTGTTTTTTCGGTAGTCCTGGCTTCTACAAAGTTTTCAGAACTGAGGAGCAGTTGCACCACTTTCAATCCTTTCACTCTGTTTTGTTTGCGAACTGAACTACCAGTTTCTTTCATCACCCATACACCAAAGTACTTATGAAACCTGAACTATAAAAATACAAAATAATTAGTTTTTTCACCAAGATTTGTTTATAAATATTAAATTGTTTTAAATTTAATAGCGATACACTTTTTACCTTTTTTTCATAAACAGCACCTGAAAATCCTATTGTCCATTTTTCGTTTAATAACAATTCATGCAGTGGCATTTTTATATTTAGATTTCTCTTTTCCTTTTATTGATTGCATTTTAATTATTTCATTCCCATGAAATAATTCAATTTACTAATAATAGTAGCTATTATTAGTGTGTTAAGTTAGTATTTTAGACTATTTTAATTATATAATTTGATTTTTCAAGAAATCGCTATTTTTAGTTTGGTAGTTAGAACATGTCATCAGGATTTTCGCATCAGCCGCAATGTCTATCTTTTGAACAACCTGCCAGGGAACAAAATGTATTAGGAAATGTTTATCAGCAACAATCTCATACATACTCACCAACACCAGATGTAGATTTAAATTGTGCATCACAGCAAATTCCTTTTGGTCCACATATTGCTGTAGAACCACTTTAAACCGATTGCAGCTGGCAGCCACCAGTTGATTTGTCGGAGTGGGGAATGAAATTTAACAGCACCACCGACTCAATAAGTGCGGAGGAATTTCTCTGCAGAGTTCGACATACTCCGGCAGGACTATAATTACTCTTTTCATGACATCTGTCGCAATTTCCATTCCTTGCTGGAAGACCAGGCCTTAGACTGGTACTGGCAGTTTCGCATGATAAAATTAGTTCATTCATGGGGGGAGTTAAAAGAAGCTTTCTTAACCATGTATAGACGGTACGACAATCACTTTCAGCTGCAAAAAGAAATTATGAGTCGCCGGCAACTGCCGCAAGAATCTTTTCAAGATTTTTACAATGCCGTGGTCAGACTGAGAAACCAGCAAATGTCTCCGTACTCTGAAGAGGAGCTGGTAGAAATTATGAGAGCTAATTTAAGCCCATTATTGGCACGTTTGCTATTTCCTATAAAAATAGAACGTTTAGATGACTTCTGGCATCAGGCGAAAAGAGCCGAAAACTTACTGGCCAGTCATCGGATGCAGTTTCAGCAGAGTTGTTGTGTACCTGAGACCAAGGATCTCAAACTAATTGTGGGCAATGTAGAAACAGAAAATTTAATAATACCAAAGTCTAAGGCTAGTCCTAGTATTTTGCTTTATCCCAACGCATAGTACAAAATATCTAACCGGATAAAAAAAGCCAGAGAGAAGTATAAAATGCGAAGAAAATTTCGACGAGAAATTGCCTCAGCTTCATTGCATGAGGGTGATGATTCTCGCATTTATGCCAAAATAAAAATTAGTAATGTTGAAATTGAAGGCTTGGTTGATAGTGGCGCAACTGTCACCTGTTTAGGCAGTGGTTGTAAAGATTTTGTACAGAAGACGGGCTTAAAAATTTACAGTTTTGCATCAGTCATTAGAACGGCTGATGGCAGCCCACATAAAATAATAGGTCGTATAAAAGCGAAAATAAATTTCAATAGTCGTTTAGAAGAAGTTACATTCTTCTTAGTACCAACGCTTAAGAAGCCACTGTTTTTAGGAGTGGACTTCATGAAGAGGTTTGGATTTTTCGCCGGCGTACGCAATTTATTTCCAAGGTAGCAGGTTAGAAGCTCCAGCCTGTATAAAGTATGAAATCGTCAGGGGTATTTTTCGTCAATGATTTAATATCATTGATGGTCTTAGTCCTGACATTTCTAGCCAAAACTAGCCTAACATTTGCAGTCTAAACTAGCCAAGATAAATAAAAGCAGATTAATTTTTAATATTTGCAATAAACAGGGTTTATTGAATTTTATCTAACGCTACTGTCTTATTAACTATATTTTAAATAAACTTAATTTATGGCGAAACGAGATCTAATAATTAATTTTTCAAGTTTTGAATCATACTGCTAAGGATATTATTTGCTTTATCTAATTTTACATTTTCTCCAGTTTCATAATAATTTTTTTTGATGTAATTGATTAAAAAAAATACATTATTTGCACAACCATAACGCTTACGTTTCTAAGCTGATTACATTTGTAACCGCCATCATAAAAATGGTGCAATTCCGTAGTAACGCCCTGGGGAACTATGCCATTAAGGACTGGGAATTGTTAGTCACCTAGTATGACAACATTCTTCTGACTCCGATATTACAGCAAGTTGTAGCAAGATATGTAATTTTTTTTATTTTAGAAAACTTTCGAAATTGGATGTTATTTTTCATTTTTTTTTTTTTGGTATACAAATAGTATCAACAGTAGTTAATTGATTTTAAAATTTAAGTAAAAGAGCCTAGCACCGGAAACGACCGCGAACGTATTAATCAAGAACGCGCGTAAGATACGGATATAAAAGCTTATTTATATAAACTAGATAATCTAATTAAATTCAAATACATAATTAAAACCTAAAACTCACCAAGTAACTCGTGGGTGGAATTATGCTTCGCTGGTAGAGTTCGGTCTTCTAGCTTCTTCAAATCAGTAAAACCTACAATAACAGACTTTACTATATTTTAATTTCAGTATAAATATTTGTTATTACCTTTTTCTCATGGACCGCCCGTGTGGTTCGTCTTCTGCCAGTGACCTCCGGAGAAGCCTCAGCGCTCCTTAAACATTTTACCCTGCAAATCGGCAAAATTAATATTTTGGAGTTTCAGCTCTATATGTTGAGTATAAGCTATTAATTATTTTTCTTTGTTTTAAGCATTTGCAGGGGGTACTTCTCTCCAAGGATTTAAAGCGCTCGCCTTAAATACCTTGGTGGTTTTAGTCCCTGCAATTCTATTTACGCCAACTTACCTGGTGGTTATTGTGGAGCAGGGTAGGCCAACGCTTTAGCGGTCTTATCTGGCGAGAGTGATACCTGAAATGAAAATTGAAAATACATTAGTTTTTATAAATTTTTAAAATTTATATTTTTTTAACTGTTCGGTCTTTATTTGTAGCCAACATATTCCCGAATATATTAATTTGTATTACTTTTCTTTCTATAAGAAAAAAAAATTTTTCGACGGCGTTAATTTTGGTAGCGGCGGTGCGACGGTAACAATTCATTTTGGCGGCGGCGAAACCGCACACCAAAATCAACGGCGCGGAGGTTGCACGTTTTGTTTTCTTTTCAATTCATGTTTTTTTATGAAATGCATTTCCACTTACCTCCCAAGAAATAGCCACTGTTGGTTGCCGTAGTGTTATCTGAAATGGAAATAAATATATTTAATTAACTATAGTTAATTAAAGATTTATGAATGAAAAAATTGTTTAGTAAACTTACCTTCTTTTCTCAACGACGCGTACTATAAAAAAATCTTTCGTTGAGTTTCGTTCATTCATGCAGACGTTCGGTGTTGCCAGGTTTAAAAAATTTTTTTTCGTAATAGGAATGCCAGACTATTTCTGCTCCTATGGATAATCATTAAATACCCAGAATTCCAGTCCGCTGGTGGACTCGAGAATGATTGGGTTTGTCGTGTGCACCTTGCGTAGGGTAAAACGGTTTTATTGGCAACGCAGCCGAAACATCGGACAGCTGAAGTTATCAATCAGCTGTGAATAGAAAGAACAGCAAGGGAGGAAGAAACAAATAGGGTACAAAAACAACATATTTATGAAAAGGACAATTTAATAGCTGAAAATCTGCGGAGACATTTTTCGGTGGCGCGACCAAGGCTTTTTGGGAAGCCGAAAAGAAAATGTCGGCTTTTTTGGAATTGTGCCGATGGTGTGATTGGTACTTTTTTTTGTGAGACTGTTGAAGAAAAAGTCCAATAAAAATAAGATATTACCGCCTCGAAGTGAAGAAAAGCCAATTGTTTCTTCTGTGTGTAAAAAGAGAATCCATAGAAAAAGTTTGTTAATAAAATATTTATTTGTCAAAACTATAGAAAATTAAAGAAAGAATGGCTTAAAGTTTAAAACGGCTACACAATTTGCAATTATTCAACAATTTAAAAACTAAACTACTTAAAGTTAAATCTAAACATAAATAAAAGTAAAAAGGGAAAGAGCTCAATAACTTAAAGTCGTATGAAATTACAACTAATGAAAAAATTAAAATTGTGACTCTGGTATACAGGCCGGAAAACTACCACCTCCAGCGCATCACACCCAACGTGGGAACACCAACCAACTACTCCTTCAACCAGCTCCAGCAGCAAAACAACACCAGTTCCTATAGTGCCGAAGTATTCTGCCAGTTAAGACTTGGACGTGTCACCCGAACAACAAGATGTACCTGTAAGTGGTCAAATATATATATTTTTCTTGTTAGATCTTTAGGGAAGGCACCTTTTATATTTGTACTAAATATCATACCTTTTGATCATTGAATAGAAAGGATACGTGTAGTTAAGTTTGAGCTCAAACCTAGGTTCCGTTTTACAGTGAGTGGATTAATTGCCAGCATTAGTGTGGTGTTTACCTTAAAGAAAATTTTGAAAGATAAATATATATGTAGGATATCAAGTTGTTAATGACTTACGTTAAATTAATATACGACTTAGGACACGCCACGTACTGACGGCAGCTCATCAGTCCGGGGAAGGATGCAGTAGACTTTGTTTATCAAATTAAATAGTAATCTCTTTTTCCCTAGTATTTAACAAATTGCTGATTTTTCTTTTGTGCCATTTTTTTTTTGTTGTTATACCAAAATTGTAAAATAAATTTCATTAAAAATTTCTTCGAATAGAAAATAATTATGTTTTGATTTTTTTTTCAAGAACAATAGGATGGTTATGTAGTGAAAAGGTAAGATTTACGTTAGGGGGTAACGAAATAAGTTGGCGAAACGTTACCAATGGTTGAATCCCCAGAGGGATTTTATAGGGTGGGCAGTGCCAAAGATCAGCATAACAGCAGCTGACTTAAATTAGATCTTGTAGAGGAAACAGCAGTAAGTATGGTGTATGGGCTATTTGTTATTTTTTTCAGTAACTCACTTTCGGCCTTCTTCCTCTTTTTAAAATCTTTTTTTGCTGACGTTACATCGGTGAGTCAGCTGTCATGATTTTTTGTCAGTGGCTGAAAGAGGCAGATTGGTTGGCAAGAGCACCATCCCAAGACGACGAGCCCTAGCCCGAGCATACGCCAGCATGCCAGCGCCGCCAACAATCTGGTCACATCAACACAATTGTGTTTTTCTTCGACACCAGCTGCTACAGGCTGTTACTTATAATTGCTCATGAGAAGAGCAGTTACAAGTAGGGGATTTATGGGATATAAAACAAACAGAATGCGTTAATGGTGTTTGCTTTATATTTAAGTTTATGAGCGACTCACCTTTGTTATGGGACTCACTGAATACACAAACCTTGCTTGTTGGACTATTTCAGCACGCACAACTAGGTAAGTACTGCCGATTAAGTAAAAGGGGGTAAGCAGATTCAATGATCAATGTACAATTTTATTATAAATTTTTTAGTGACGTAAGTAGCCTAAGTGTACTCTTCGGAGGTTATACTTCGAGCGTTTTAGTTTTTTTTAAGCAACAAAATGGGCATGTATCTATGATTTCCGATAATTCTACTTCGTGTTTTTTTTTCTTTAACCGATTCGCGGATAATTACAATTTATATTTTTGTCGCGCAACATTCAAGTGTTGACAATTTAATTTAAGTTTACAATTCAATACGTAACCGCAAAAATATAAATGTATATAAAAAAAATTAAATATTATATAAAATTATGAAAAATTGGAAAATTTAGGCCCCTATTATGATTCACAACTAAATTGATAGTTGAGCCGTAGTTGTCAAATTCATATCATGGAATACAACTTCATCAAAGCAGTTGTCTCAGTTTTTTATCAGTTGTGTTTTGGTTTTTATTTCGACTATTGTGTACTTTTAAAATGGTACTTTTAGGCGCCAATCTATCCCATTTGTCAACCCATATTGTTACCATATCCATAAAACATAAAATCTCAAGAAAAATAGTAAGGCCAAAACTAAAAATATTTAAAATATTTTGTGATGGCTACAGTAGTAGGGAACAATTCGTCTGGGAGTAATTAAAATTTTAAAATTTGTGTAATTAAAATTTGAAATTTTAATTGTTAAATAAACAAAAGTGTAATTTGATACCCGTGGGAAAAAAATGAAAGTACCCTATAGGTAAAATGTTGTTAAAAAAAATTGTGATGAATTATTATTGAGTTAAAGTGTTAGTGTGAAATTATATTCTAGATAATGTTTTGTGTTATATGAATTTTGGATATGGGTGTATGTGTGGGTGAGTGGGGTTCGATACCTACCATAGACCCTGGATGTTTTCCGTCGCTTCGTGGGTTGTCGTTGTGTTGAGATAGTGACCTAGGAACAATTGATTGAGTATAGACTAGATGGTTCTTATGGGGTGATATTGAGACATTGGGTGTGTGTTTCTTTTTTCTTATCTTTAGATTTGGGAGGAATGTGTGTATGTCGTTTTAAATGTACGTCTTGTTTATTTCTTGGGATAATAATTAGAATATTTGTTCTACAGAATCATGTTTATTGCTTTGTTTATTCAGCTGCACATTTTTGGAGAATGAGTCATCATTTGAAATGTCCGTCTGATTATTTGTTTTGCAGAATCATGTTTATTGCTTTGTTTATTCAGCTGCACATGTTTTGAGAATGAGTCATCATTTAAAATGTCCGTCTGATTTTTTGTTTTGCAGAATCATGTTTATGACTTTGTTAATTCAACTGCACATTTTTTGAGAATGAGTCATCATTTGATAACAAAATTTTATTAGTCATCATTTAGTTGTTTTGTATTTGAAATAAAAAAACAGTTGTTTTAATTTTTTTCTATGCATTTAATTTTTATTAAATATATTTAAGTGATTAAAAAGATTTAAAATTGTTAATTTTAAGACAATAATAATAATAATAATTTGTATACATAAATTATTTTAAACAAGATATTTCTTTTGTTAGTAAAAGAACATTTCTTAATGCGCAAACACCATATGTATGATAATTACAATAGAAATACTCGGGATATTTAATTTCCATTTGTTTAAAGTTGATGCATCCAAAGTCCTCGATGTTAAAAACTCTTTTTTTTAAAGTATTTTTTCTAGCCATTGTCTCTTTTCTTCTCCTTTAACATATATTTTAGAATAGCGTACATTAGCTTTTCAAAACTTGCAGACGCTTTGAAATGTGACTGATCCATCGTTCCACTTTAGGTGATGATAGTTCTTTGTTAACCAGTTTACTTCTTTTTGCTTCTTTGGCGATAGACATTTAAAATCAAAGGGGGGTTCTATAATGAAATTTATGACTTCATTGTTGTTGTTGTTGAAAACGATCGCTACTTCTTTTGCGATGAAATCATTTGAATCGCTTTTGAACCCTTGCATATCTATACAAACTATATTGTTTAATTTATAAGACTTTTCGGACTTGTGCTTTTATGGGTACATATTCAATTATGCGATCATGAATAAGAATGCAGTAAGCTGATGTCTTTGAGGCAATATTTGTAGCTGTTTCAAATTCAATTTTTATATCAATTGGTCCGTTATTGAGCGATTCATTTTGATGGCTGACATCTACTACAATAATCGGTGCATTATTTTTAAATTCTTGAGCAGTTAGAAGCTCTGTTGAAATCTTAGATACATATCATATAGAATTGCATAGCCTTCATTCTTAAATTTGATATTTAGGTCATCATATGGATATGATACTGAATTTAAATGTACTTTTAAATTTGTCAGGTTACAATGAACAAACTTATTTTCTTGTTGAAAAGCAATCAATACAAAACGGGGTCGTTCTCTACTTGCAGCTAATTTAACATTCCAGATATGACTTGTTCCTGTATTAAGCTGTGGATTAACATGACAATCCCAACTACGCAATGCCATCGGTATAGAAGCACCATTGTTAATAATTTTTATCATATTCAAATTGCTAAAATCAGATAATTGTACATGTGGAATTCTCCATGAGATGAGTGAAATTGAAAATTTTGCTTTATCCATGGAAACGCTCGAGTGTACAAGATCTTCATCGTTCTTATTATGTTTTCCATTTAGTATGACTCTGTTGTAGTCTTCAGCGAAACCCAAAAGCATTTTTAAGGGTACATAAAAGTTAAAATATCCATTAACAAGTTTTAAATCATCAATTTTATTCCAGCCAGCATTCTGCATTACAGTGCTTTCCGTTGGTGATAAAGAAACCAACTTTTTTATGGTACTTGTACCTCCTAAATATCTTGTATGATCAATTTCAATACCATTAAGTTCATAACGAATTTCAACAAAGAGATATGCAACAAAGTTGTTTTTTAATTTAAGTTGTCTGTAGATGTGGAGGTTTTCTCATCTACAACAGATCCCTCGACATATATATATATATATAACTTTCACTACGTAACACATACAAATCTTGATTTTCAATTGAAATGCGAATTTCATCATTATTGTTGTAAGATTGTAGATATGGCACGTATGTATGATAGTCCTTTTTGATTATATTTTCATCAGATAAGGGTTTATCTAAGACATTTATTATTGAACTCATTTTGCTTTCAATTTAAAATTCAATGACTTGAGAAAATTTTTATTTGCTGTCGTTAGAGTTTTTTGATGAATTGACCTCTTTAATTGTGGTTTAGGTCGTAATAATATTTTAGGTTCGTATGCTGATGGTGTTGTTGTTGCTATATTCTGTGATATACTTGAGTTGAATATTAGCATTATTTAGTTGGTCTTAACTGAATTCGTATTGTTATTTCCTCTCCTCGGAAATTAATTAAATCACCGTGCTGATCAACTACTCGTAGAGCTAGTGAACTTATCTCTCTGGATTTCACCGGTAAATAGATGAGATTTCGAGGTATCTCATCTATTTTACAGCCTGGAGGCACATTAATCGGAAATTCATGTAGTGTATGCGCCTTGGAAGTATTCATATATGTATTAACAGCGATACTACTTTCAATTCGCAACAGAGTCACCTCGAAAATATTAACTGGAAGATCAGAATAATGATCTACGTTTGGAGATAGGATTTTACTATTGAATCCCAAGAGTTTTCCAATTGTATTTTCTTTATTAAAATATATTGCATCCTTAGAGCTGTTGACTTTAACTTGCATAGTATTGTTATTGGCTTCTATAAAAATTCTATTTTCTGGATTGTAGCGTTTATATTGTTCCTCCATATAATCAACAATATCATTCAATTCATAAGATCCAATTGGTATTTCAATCACATTTTCACCTATATGAAACAAATTGTTGTAGACATAAACATTTGGGATGCTATTATATGAATGAAAATCAGTTAGAGCACACTCATATGCCCCATTTAAATCAATAGGTGGGAAGTAATTAGCAGATAACTCTGATGAGTTGGAGCTTAGTGTAAGTGTTATTGACATTATGACTGTCTGATTACGAATAAATAAGTTCAACACAAAATTGTTTATAAAAAGGATTTACATATTTATTTCATCTTTTTTATTTTAAATTTACATTATAATCTTAAATGTATGTATAATAATTGCTGATAATGTTTCGACTATAATATTTCATCTTTACTTATCCATGAATTGTGATCGTTACGAAATCCTAACCATTTAACAAATGCTTTGGCTCCTCTGGTCTTAATAACCTTTTCAACTATATATGTATTAGGAAATCTTGTTTTTAAAAGTTCTTCATCATAAAATCCACCTTTAATAGGATTTCCACGATAATCTTCTAATATGTATGTTGTGGGATATGTATTTTGAATAGATTTAATTGTGAAAATTTCTGTTGTCCAGTTTTGAGTATAGCCGTTTTCAAAAATATGCTTATATTTGCTTATGCGCACATGATCACCAACATTAAATTTCGATATTTTATAAATTTTCAAATGACTGTATACTGTATTCAATAATTTTTTCTCATTTGAAGAGTTGACTTTAATCGGAGCCATTTTAAAGGTACGATGAACTTTTCTGATATGTACCATTAAAACTAAATTCTTTCCACGTCATTTTAATGTTCTATTAAATCGTTCTACTATTGATCCTTTCATTCTGCTATACGTTGAATAGTGATTAATTTTGCACTTATCCATCAATTTTCCAAAGTGTTTATTGAAAAATTCTTTACCATCATCTGTTTGTAGGTTTTTTGGTACTCGTCCCAATTGAAAAATATCTGACATGGCTTGGGTTGTTTCAAGCGCAGTTTTTTTTAAGTGGTACTGCCCGTGCAAATTTGGAGAATGTGTCAATTACAGTTAACAAACATCTATAATTTTTATTGTCCATAGAATAATTTCCCATTTCAACTAAATCAGCTTGCCAAAGATCATCTATTCCTTTCATCACAACTCTACGACTTAAAAAAGATTTTCGAGCTTGTTTATGGAGTTCATTTACTAAAATTCTTTTTGAAGTCATTTTTTTAGTATTAAGAATTATTTTCGATGTGTTGTGATCTATTTGGTACACTTTTAGCTATTGATACAAACATGTAATTTTCAAATCTATAAATCTTCTCATTAACTTTTCTTTTGTATACTTTCAACAAATTTTTGTAGATATCCGTCTTCCAAAAATTGTTTGATTTTGGAAATAGTTTCTTGCATTTTCTTATTCTCTTCCAACTGTAATATTATTGCATGTTGTAGCATTTCGATTTGAGTTCTTAGAGTATCATGAATATTCTTGTTATCTTCCTTAAAGTATTTTAATAGCTTGTGTTCTATTTCTTCGATTTGAGTTTGCAGAAACAATTTATTGATAACATCGTTTTCTTCCACAGCTTTTGCCACATTTTTGATTCTTTTATTTTGGACATCGATGTTGTTGTTCGCATCCATAAAGAACCCCAACATTTTAGGGGCATTTTTCAATGAAATTATATTGCTTGTATCGTTTAGATAATGTCCAAACTTATCAACAGACATATTTTATATAGATTATTCTATTATATTAGCTTCGCGAAGTTCTTCAATAATTGATACATTTTCGTTATTATGATTAGTATGACATGCAGCTTGTATTGATACCAGTAGTCGAAGTCGATCTACCATCTCATTTGGATCATCCCAGTATATATAGTTTGGCTTATGAGGGTTAAAGTGCATCATGCATCAATCCATCACCTTTATAATTAGATATTGTCTTATTTGGTATTGATTTTGATAGTCTGCATCAATCCATCACCTTTATAATTAGATATTGTCTTATTTGGTATTGATTTTGATAGTCTGTTGGTTTCTCTCTTTAAACATCTTTTTAATAATATGTTTATATTTATAGCCTTTCGTTCCCTTGATTTGTCCATCAGGTTTATAGTCTCTTCTGTACGCATTTGTATTAATTAAAATTTTTTTGTAGAGTTTTAGTTCATATTTATCATAGTTTTTTGGTATTTTGTGAAACATTAGAGATAATAGTCCTGGTGTTAGAGCCCATATTTGACTACCAACATGTATTTTGTTTTCATTTAATTTGAGCTTACTATTACCAAATTTCCATTCATTATTGAAATCTTTATGTGGACCATAGTTAGTACCTAATTCATTTCTTCCTTCCAAAACAGATAAGTCAGTGTAACTCTCTTCAGCATTTGAATTTTGAGAGTAAAAATCGTCATCATCATCATTATCAATAGTACTTTCACCATTAGGATCAGCAAGTGAATTGCTGGTATCAAATATTGATTCTTCTACAAGTTTCTTTGGTGTATTTGTCTCCAACTTAATTGATGGTTTCTTAAGATGATTAGAACTGTTATTATATTCAATTTCTCTTTTCATCTCATTCTTTTCTTTTTTGATAATTCCATTGATATTATTAGAATTATTTATAAATTTGTTTAAAGGATCTGTTATAGGTTTAAATGTATCTTTTAGTTGTTGACGTGTGTCTATTTCGCCCGTTTTTATACTACGAAGCTTTTTCTTCAAGACATTTCTTGTCGCAACCAGCTCTTTTAAAATTTTTTCATCCATTTTCCAGCTATCAGATCAGCTTATTAGGTATCTGATCAGGTTATCAGATCAGCTTATTAGGTACCTGATCAGGTTATCAGATCAGGTTATTAGGTATCAGATCAGCTTATTAGGTATCTGATCAGGCTATCAGATCAGCTTATTAGGCACCTGATCAGGTTATCAGATCAGGTTATTAGGTATCAGATCAGCTTATTAGGTATCTGATCAGCTTATTAGGTATCTGATCAGGTTATCAGATCAGCTTATTAGGTACCTGATCAGGTTATTATGTATCAGATCAGCTTATTAGGTATCAGATCAGATCAGCTTATTAGGTAGATAATTAGATCAGGTATAGTTAATATTTCAAGAGCTATGTAGATGTATTATGGTTAAAGCCAGATTATATACTAAAGTTTTTCTTTTATGTAGAGCAATTTATATTGTTATGAAATAATCGAATAATTTTCTGTAGCGCCCATTGTTTAATTCATTCTCTTTGCTTATCATCAAAAATCCATATTTATCCTTCCAGCACAATCGACAAATTTCATGAAACTTTGCATAACTCATATCGCTGATAACGTGATCCCTATAAACATGTTTCATATTTGTCTCATCTTGTTTAAACATTATAATCATATTCGCATTGTCTCTTATTAAATGCTTGGGAATTCTGGTATAAGTTTGACACAAGTAGAATGAATCAACATCCCTATGTCGTCCCATACAAAAATAATCACGTATATTATTCGGCTTCTCACATGCAACATCACCAAATATCATAATTGAATTAGTTTTAGCTTTGTCAGGGGGAATAACTGATTCATTTTCGGTGAATGTGTAATATCCCATTCCTTTAATAGGTGTAATTAATCTCTTCAAGTATTCATATTTCGGATGATATAGAGATTTTGAGTATAAATAGATGTTTTCAAACTTTAGTCCATTAGGACTTTCTAGTAAGCCAATCATAACATTAGTCTTTCCACAATTTGATGGTCCCACTATTAGAGTACGAATAGAATTTCGTAAGAGTCAACTATGTTTTATTTTTGAACTGATGTTCGATGAATCATCAATGTTTCGAACTAAAATATTTTTATGTTGTTTTACTAACTGCATTTTTATAACTAAATGCAATTCATGTTTGTTACCTTTTATTATAGAAAAAATAAATAAATAAGACGGTTATACATTATCAAAAGTCATTTAGTCATAAAAACACCTTCGTTGGAGCAGGTTTACTAGATAAAATAATAAACTCTCTGCCTGTTGAACTTCATCTTTCTGGATATCAATACTGTGGACCTGGAACTAAACTACAAAAACGCTTAAATCGAGGTGATAAAGGAATCAATTTATTGGACTCTGCCTGCAAAAATCACGACATAGCTTATTCTAAAAATAAAGATTTAAATATTAGACATCAAGCTGATAAAATTCTTGAAAATTCAGCTTGGGATCGAGTTTTATCAAAATATAGCAATCTTGCAGAAAAATCATTTGTTTATATGGTTACTAACGCTATGAAAGCCAAAACGAAATTTGCTATGGGTGTGGAGAAAAAGAAAAATTTGAAGAAACCTAAATTAAATGGTAAAAAATTGTTCAGTTCATCAATTAGAGCTGCAACAAAAATACTAAAGGAGAAAAAACCTTTAGACATTAACAATTCTATTAAAATAGCACGTAAAACGATCAACAAAACATTAAAAAGCAGAAAATCCCAAGTTATAATACCTCGCATAATAAATGTACCAAAAATTGGTGGTTTTTTACCTCTAATACCGATTTTAACTGCTCTGGGTGCAATTAGAAGTCTAACGACTGGAGGTGCTGCTATAGCTAAGGCTGTAAATACGACAAAGAATGCAAAAAATCAGCTTGATGAAGCAATTCGACATAATAAAGCAATGGAATCTATAGCTGATGGGAAAGGACTTTACCTAAAACCATATCAAAAGGGTTATGGTTTAGTTTATAAAGAGCAGTCAAAAAACTCTTAGACTACTATCAGAAGTCGACTTGAGAAATTTTTCAAACTAAATTTCACATTTCAGAGGAGTTTTCATGTTGGACTCACTACCAAAACGACCAAAGATAAAAGAATGTGGCATAATCAATTTGGATATATAAACAGGACCTGGTACACATTGGGAAGCATATTATAAAAACATCAATGAAAAAGAATATTTCGATAGTTTTGGAAACTTCCAACCTCCTTCGGAAGTACTCAAATATCTGGGCACAAATATAAAATACAACTATAATCAACATCAGAATTTTAATACATTTACCTGTGGTCATTTATGTCTTAAGTTTCTTTATGAAATAACTGAAAATATTAAATAAAAAACACAATTGTATATATATATATATATATATATATATATATATATATATATATATATATATATATATATATATATATATATATATATATATATATATATATATATATATATATATATATATATATATATATATATATATATATATATATATATATATATATATATATATATATATATATATATATATATATATATATATATATATATATATATATATATATATATATATATATATATATATATTTATTTCAGAAAACTCTTTAATGCATTTTTATTTATTTATTTATAATTTACAATACAGAATTTATTTTTTATTTTTTATTTTTTATATTCCCAAATGGGATATTGAACATTTTGAATCAAAAATTCGTCCATCTCACTCTCAAGGATTAAGCTTTGTTCACCATCTCTGCGTACTTGAAATATTCCACTCGAGAGATCCTTAATTTCATCATCTGTCAGAGTATAATATCTTTTAGGTAGAAACATTATATTTTTTTCCATCTCAACTCTTAGTGTTGGTCCATATTTTGTTGTTACCCGTGTAATATTTTGAACAGGATATTTAGCAGCTACATCTAGATCCTTTATATGAATTAAGCTTTTGTTGTTTAGCGAATTAAATTTTGATATTAAATTTTTTGAGGAGCTCATTTTTTAAATAGATCTTGTCACTTTGAATCTTTAATTGAAATTGATCTTGAAAGTAGTGATGATGAGTCCAATAAGCCTAACCGAAAATATTTATTGTGAGAAGGTTAATATGTATATGTGGAGAAATAGTGCTAGAGAGATAGGGATAAATATATAGGAATATTAATATGAATGTTCCTTCTTTTAATTTTTTAATAGTCCTTTGAAAACGAGTTGGAAAAAGAAATATGTATATTCTATATCCTCTATTCTAGAAGGATTATAGGAAAATGGAGAAGGATATAAGAGGAGGAAAAAATAATATTGAATTTTATTCACTTTGTAGCTAAATATTTAGGAAAAAAATTATCAGTATCGACGAATCCTTCGAAAAAGTAAGCAACAACAAAATTAATACGGAATATTAACAAAAAATGAGACAAATAAGAAGGAGTCTTAATAAATTTATATCGGATTTTGATAACTTTAGACTATACGATCATTGGGAAATGATCATATTTTTTCAAAATATGCTGGACGAGAATGATGAATTTGATATTATGGAAGATAAAGACAACACAGAAGGACATTTCAAATGCTGTCCCTGGTATGATCCCAATTGTGAGGAAGGACCTGATACATGTAGGTGCTCGATATACTTTCTACTTAAAGCTATATTAGAAAATTTAATGGAATCTTATTATACAATGTTTCAACCATCATAATTAAATTAATTAATTAATTTCTTATGGTTTCATTCAAAAGTTTTCTTGTTTTCAACACAGAAGGGAAGGTCATTGTGAGAGTCATGCAGATGTGAAGGATATTCTAAAGTGACCTCATATACATAACCATCTTGTGAGTTATTATCTATGCTTTTCGCATCCAGATTCAGCTCATCACTTGTCAGCCATCGGAATCCTCCATAAGGAAGATACTCAGACATCGCCCAACCGTAAAGGTTATTTGCGTCTAAATATATTAGAAATCTGAAGGCTTGTCTTCATCAAAATCATCTAAATATTTATTATTTGCTTTGGAATATCGCTTACTTCACTGTACCATTCCACCGCGTATTCCCTTTTTCAAGAAGTTATACATGTCAATATCTGTTAACAACTCTAATTCTATTTGTGTGTGTTTTAACGTGGCATCCCATGATAGTCCTGGATCAGTATAGTACTGACACGGATCTAGATTATAAATCCCCTTACAGACTTTTCGAACATTTTCGAATATGTCTGCTAACAAAAGCACATCTGTTTTGAGATATAATTCCATATAATCTCGCAGGGTTTTGCAATTAAAGGTATGCCAAATCTTTATTGCATGCTCATAATCTTCAATTGAGCATTCCTTGTTATTTAATTTATTAAAAAAAATCTTCTCTTGATGGAAGCTGACCATCATCCAATTTTTCAAATGAATCAAGATATTCATAAGGGAAAACACCCTTTCTTCGTACAAGGTCAAATTCTGTCTTTCTGTTAAAGTGTGCCCTAACCGTATGGAAATATTGTCCGTTAGATTATTAGCTATGGATTCTAAGCTATCAGCCATAAAACGAATAGTATCTAAAAATCGGAGTTCAAGATTGCAATTGTCAGTCATTTTTGTGAATGTAGATAGTGAAATGTACAGTTCTTTGTTCAGTGGTAAGACTTTTATATTGTCGGACTTTTTACCTAATTCTTTAACAAAGAGGTGCGAGTCAGAAGATGAATAATTATGAAAATATATGGGTATGAACTTCGGAATTTGGTACTTTAAGTTACAAATATTGTGAGCTGCACCTCGATATTTACCACTTATATGACAATTATCTCTTACACGATCTCTACCGAGAAATTTGTCACATATGTGACAATTTATTGAATTGTGAAAACTGTATATTTCCGAAAGGGTCAAGCTGTTCATTTTTGTCTTACTGGTGGGGAACTGATTGTAAATATCTTCACAATCGTCAATTAACCAGTCAAAAAATTTTACAGATGCGTCCTCACCAGTATATATCTTAAATTTATCTAAACTATTATTACCTACACATTTTATATAATAACTAAAGACACAAGGAATGTGCCTCTTTATAACTTGAGTTTTGTCACTTACAGTAGTTTGAATGTCTTCTAGTATGCACTCGAAATCTGCGTATATAACGAATGGCACATCCATCTGCCGCTGGTGATCTTTGAATTTCATTGTGTGTATATTGTAGGCAAGTATTACAGAATAAAAGTCTGTCATGGCACTTGGTTGTCTGAGCTTTCAAAAGTCTGTAAAAGGAATAAATTTATATATGTATATAGCTATTCAATCATAAATATGTACTTACTTACCTTGATATATCTTCAATAAAAATGTAATGGTGAATGTCTCCAGCTTCCAGCAGAATTAAATTAACATGCTTTATTTTTTCCTTTTGTGTATTGTAGAATGGTCCAATGATTTCATCCTTCTCATTATCATACCCAAATACATTCACACTTATTCCAGCATTCCTGTCCTCAAATACTTTGATGTTTTTTAATGCCAATGGGAACTTTAAATTTGTAAAATCAACCACAATTCCATTTTGTAGGCAAATAACATCAGCACTAATGTCCTCGATGTTATATGAGCAGCAACGTCGCTTTTTCTCTATTATTGTGGTATCCAATGCGGCAACTAAACTCCATTTAAAACAATAATCATCATTGTTTTCAATGTTGATACAGGCCCGCTTTTTAGACAGTTTTAATGGTGTGCTTATCCAATGAGATCCTTTTACCAATGAACTTTTGTTTATGTTAATTTCAGCGCGAATAATTCTTATTAAAGTCCACCCAGAGTCTCTTTCCTCGAATTCTGACATTTTATTATGAATGTCCTGGAATTGTTTTTCAATTAGCTCATCTACATTACTTTCCAGGCACAATAAATCCATTTTTGCTCTGTGTGAAATTTGACACAAGTCAATTTCTTCACCAACAATTTTTATGTACTCTCCAATAAGAGTTACACAGAATTTTAAAATATTATGTTTAACCAAACTTTTTTCAAGTCTTTCCTTGAAAATAGGGTTATTTTCTAGAACAAAGTCTTCAAATAGAAGATCATCTTTTTTGTTGGGAATTCCATATGTTGCCATATTTTTTTTGAATGCACTGTTTATTTCATAATATTTTGGTTCTACATTCAAAGGAGTATCATTATATTTACCGCTGGGAGAATTTGAAGTATCCATGTCATCAAACCCAATATTATCTAGTTGTTGCTGTTGTTGTTGTTGTTGATGATGATGCTGCTGTTGTTGCTGTTGTTGTTGCTGTTGTTGTTGATGATGATGCTGCTGTTGTTGCTGATGATGTTGCTGCTGTTGTTTTTGTTGTTGCTGTTGTTGTTGATGATGCTGCTGCTGTTGTTGGTGTGGTTGTTGTTGATGTTGTGGCTGTGGTTGTTGTTGCTGTTGATATTGTTGCTGTGGTTGTTGTTGCTGTTGAGGATATCTGGAACTGTCCATCGTCAAGGCAAATTGATTATTCAAAACTGAAGGATAATAGTTGGGTATATTATATTGCTGCCATTGCATTGGTGATGTATAATGATTAGGAATAGGAAGATGATGAGGAATTTTTGAGGGTACTGAAAACTGATTATTCCATGACATTGGTATCGGATAGCTGGTAGACATACCGTATTGCTCATAATTCATTGGTAGTGGATATGGTTGGTACCGTAGAGAAGCTTGGTGATGATGTTGTTGTTCTCCATTTGAGTCCTGATTGATGATCACTTGACCTGGTTGACCATGATTTCGGACGTGATCCAAGAACGCTTTTTGGTATTTGTATACCTTATTACACAAATTACATTGATATACAGAAGAATTCATTTTTTTATTTATTTATTTAATCAAATTTATTTAATTATTTTATTTTATTTATTTAGTTCTATTGTAAAAAACACTATGAAATTGTTTATTAATAAATTTTTGGCTTTCAACCGCACTTATTGAGATATCAGAATATACCGATGAAAATCTTCATTATTTCTTCTACTTATATACATCCTATGAGAATCGCGTCAAGTCTAATTTTTTATTGATATTACGAGATTGATGAAATTCATATGTATACATAGCAACCGCAAGAACTATGTTCTATATTACATTGTGTAATATTTTGTTTTATATAAATGATGACTAATGAAATTTTGTTATCAAATGATGACTCATTCTCAAAAAATGTGCAGCTGAATAAACAAAGTCATAAACATGATTCTGTAGAACAAATATTCAAATTATTATCCCAAGAAATAAACAAGACGGACATTTGAAACGACATACACACATTCTCAAAACATGTGCAGCTGAATAAACAAAGTCATAAACATGATTCTGTAGAACAAATATTCAAATTATTATCCCAAGAAATAAACAAGACGGACATTTGAAACGACATACACACATTCTTCACAAATCTAAAGATAAGAAAAAAGAAACACACACACACACACACCCCCATCCCCCACACACCCACAGCCATGGACAAAGTAAATGTAAACACAAGCACCACAAAAAATTATCAAGAACAAAAAAATAATAATAGCGACACAATAAACCCCGTAGGAACCGACGTCGACTTTTTTATCTACAAGTTTGGTGACGTTGTCACCAAACTTGTCTACACTCTTTTCCACATATAATCTAAAACACTACCCAATCTCTCAATATGACCCCATAAGAACCACATTGTCTATAGTAAGCCAATACTTTCAAGCTCCAAACTCACTACCCAATGTCTCAATATGACCCCATAAGAACCACATTGTCTATAGTAAGCCAATACTTTCAAGCTCCAAACTAACTACCCAATCTCTCAATATGACCCCATAAGAACCATCTAGTCTATACTCAATCAATTGTTCATAGGTCACTATCTCAACACAACCACAACCCACGAAGCGACGGAAAACATCCAGGGTCTATGGTAGGTATCGAACCCCACTCACCCACAGATACACCCATATCCGAAATTCATATAACACAAAACATTATCTATAATATAATTTCACACTAACACTTTAACTCAATATTAATTCATCACAATTTTTTAACAACATTTTACCTACAGGGTACTTAAATTTTTTTTCCCCACGGGTATCAAATTACACTTTTGTTTATTTAACAATTAAAATTTCAAAATTTCAATTTTTAATTACCCAAATTTTAAAATTTTAATGACCGCCAGACGCATAGTTCCTTTTTCGCCTTATTTATCCTTCCGCCTCTGCTCTTCTTTGTGTTTGGCAATGGGAAGATTTCGAACTTTGTTTCTTCTAGCCTCTTTTTATTCTTAATTTTTCTTGGCCTCGGTCCCTTTTGGAGTATCTGTGGCTTCTGTATGTGGTCTTCTTGCAGTAAGCGTTCCCAGCGTTTTTCTGCTTCTTCGATTTCTTTTAGGATCGCCCCCAGAGGTTGTTCCATTTGAAAAAAACAAAAACAAAAATTTTTTTTATAGATCCCAGCTGAGCATAAGCTATGTATGCTGGGGTCTATTGTCCTTTTTCTATTTTAGATGTAGCAAAGGGTAAGCAATATTTTGCTGTGTATTCCTATGCTGTTTTTCTAAAAATAGTGCAGGATCGCCATGTAATGTTAAAAGGAAAAGATTTAACACAAGCGATTGATTGTGATCAAAAAAGTATTGATAGCTTTATTTAGAATTTGCTTCACTTATATACTATCCATGAGAAGCTTGTTTTTTATTTTATTGAGTGACTTACTACATGTCACTCAATTTCTTATTTCTATACTTAATCTACTTTACAAGCAACTGCTTGTCATTGCATCAGGCATTCAGAAATATTGAGTGAATTCTATAAATTTATGTGTGTGTTTTTGGCTAGTGTACTACATCCATAGAGACATTTTGTTAGTTCAGCATAATTGCTCTAGTTAAAACAAAGTATTTCGTAATAATAAATTTAGCAACCAAAATTAATAAGCGTGCAATGACCGCTTTCATACAGAGTATTGGATTACCCAAAAGAATTCAAAAGTTTATGACTAAGTGTGTTGGCAATTAAAATTATTTCTGACCTGTCTCAATATTCGATTTTGTTTACTTGTGTTGCTATGAAGTTTGTATACATTCTAGTTTATTGGATTTTATTATTTCTTTAGGCATGTTGCTGTGTTGTTTGTATTAATGGATTTTAATAGTTCTTTATGATTTATTGATAAATCTATGGATACACTACACTACCAGGTATCCTCAAAACAGAGCAGAAAGAACGGGTTGCTGTTCTGGTATCACATGGGACTAAAGAACAACACCTGGGCGTTCCTGAAACTGACAATAGCTCAGGCGAGGAACAAGCCCTAGCAGTGTATAAATGTCTACAGGAATGGGGTCTCGCCAGCTCGGTCGTGGCTATGTGCTTCGATACAAGAGCATCAAATACTAGTAGTTGGGAACTGGGGCTTTGTCACCAATTAAAATTGTCAAAATTTGTGAAATTTTGTAATTTATTGCCTAAATTTGGGTAATTAGTGTCAAGGGTGTGTTTGACAAGGGTTTAGGTGGTGTTTTTGTATGTCGGTGCATGTAACTAGTTATGTTAGGCACGCGCAGAGGGTTTTACGATGGCTTGTACGTGATAATTTTCATTTATGAGCTTAAGTGTGAGGTGACGAGGGTTCGAATGTGTGTTTTTATGTTTGTTTTTTTTTCATTTATTGTTTAATTGTATATGAAAGGCGTGGGAAAAACGAGCTGTATGAATTTTTGTATAAGTGTGGATTGAAAAGGATTTTGGTTTTAAAGTGAGTTTTGGGAAATAGTATTAATGAACTTGTCAGTGAAACAAATTAACTGTGTTTTAAAATTCTAATCTTGTACAATTAAGAAATATTTTGGTTGGGTTGGTGTTTTGTTTTTCATTTATTGTTTAAGTGTACGTTTCCATTTATTGTTTAAGTGTAGATTGAAAAGGATTTTGGTTTTAAAGTGAATTTGGTTGGTTGGTAATATAAACTGATAGTTAGAGTGTTAAAAAAAGTCATAATATGTGTAATTTAGTTTTGTAATGAAATGGAAATTCAAATGCAGAGAACGTATGTCTTTATGTTTAGTTTATTTTCTCTGTCCTTTGTCTGGTTTTCCTGCTTCTGTCTGTCTTTTCCTGTGGTTAAGTGCTTCACAACAAAAATTAAAAGGAGAGATAAAAATCTTTGTTTAAGAAATGTTGATCGTGTGGGTATGAATGCACTTAGGAATAAAAAATTATTATTGATTGTACAAAGTGTGAATTTTTTTAAGTCTCCCTGTCTGTCTGTCTGTCTCTCTGTTTGATGGAATTAAATGTAGGCCAATGTTTGGCTGTTTGTTAGAATGAGTTGTATGGATTTTGTTGAAGTAATTATTTTTAGTAATAAACATGGTATCGATTTTGTAATGTAATGTTGTTGTTGTTGTTGTTGTAAGAAGAAAGTGTGGTTGTCTTGATTATGAATAGTTTGGTATAGTGACAGAGTGACGGCAGAGCGACAGACTGGCAGACTGACAGACTGTCAATAGAAGCAGAGGATAGAGAATTTGTTAAGCAGAGATAAACGCATGCTGTGGTTAAGTGGTTCACAAGAAAAATGAAAAGGAAATTCAAATGCAGAGGACGGAGCTGTAGGCAGAGGGACAGAGCGAGAGCGATGACAGATAAAAGAGCAAGCGCGTAACAGCTCAAAAGTGCGCAATCATATAATTGATAGTAAATTCATACTGCTTGCTGACATTTGCCTCTGTCTCGTATACATACCATATACATATAAAAAAATATGTCTGATGGAATTAAATGAAGGTCAATGTTTGGCTGTTTGTTAGAATGAGTTGTATGGATTTTGTTGAAGTAATTATTTTTAGTAATAAACATGGTATCGATTTTGTAATGTAATGTTGTTGTTGTTGTTGTTGTTGTAAGAAGAAAGTGTGGTTGTCTTGATTATGAATAGTTTGGTATAGTGACAGAGTGACGGCAGAGCGACAGACCGGCAGACTGTCAATAGAAGCAGAGGAATGAGAATTTGTTAAGCAGAGATAAGCGTATTGTATATTAAACGTAAAGCGTGTTACATTTGTCTCATTATTGAAACAAGTGTGGAAATAAAGAAAACAACTTTAATATAAAAGAAAAATTTGTGAATTAAAAAAATTAAAGTGAAAATAAAATTCATTGCACTACAACTAGAACATTTTGTTAGCGTTAAAAAAGTTAAACTTAAAATAAAAACTATTTTAATATAAGTAGAAAATTTTGTGAACACTAAAAAATATTTGCAGTAACTAAAAAAAGAAGTTAATAAGTTTATCTAAATAAATAATTAATTAAATATATATATATATATATATATATATATATATATATATATATATATATATATATATATATATATATATATATATATATATATATATATATATATATATATATATATATATATATATATATATATATATATAATTAAATAAATAAAATGAGTTCTGTAGACTACGTTTGTTATATATGTCAAAAGGTGTACAAATACCAAAAGGCATATATAACACATATTAAAAATCATAATGATAAGCAGCAACAACAAATACATTGCCAGCAGCCCCCCACTCCAATGCAATGGTACGCAAATATGGATCAACAGCTACAATACCAGCCACAGCCACAGCCACAACAACAAATGCATTGGCAGCAACCCTCCACGCGAATGCAATGGTACCCAAACATGGATCAACAGCTACAATATCAGCCACAGCAGCAAATGCATTGGCAGCAACCCCTCACTCCAATGCAATGGTACCCAAATATGGACCAACAGCTACAATATCAGCCACAGCAACAAATGCATTGGCAGCAACCCGTCACTCCAATGCAATGGTACCCAAATATGGACCAACAGCTACAATATCAGTCAACACCACAACAACAAATGCATTGTCAGCAACCCCCCACCCCAATGCAATGGTACCCAAATACTGATCAACAACTCCAACATCAGCCACAAGCTCAAGGAACGTCGTCAACTACCACAAATTATTATGAAATAACCAAGGCGTTTAAAAATAATATTATAACGTATGGGATTGATAATAAAAAAGAAGAACTCTTATTTGAAGATTTTATTAGAGAAATTGAACCTGTCATCATAGAGAGGTTGGAAAACAGTTTGCTGAAACATGTTATAATAAAATTTAATATAAGTATAGTGGCAGAATATATAAAACTTGTGGGAGAGGAATTAGAGTTCAATATAATTCATCATAGAGCTAAAATGAATTTGTTGACTAGAGGAGATGAAATATATGAAGTACTTTCCAAGCAAATATCAGAAATTCAAAACAAAATGTCTGAATTCCAAGAGAAGGACTCTGGTTGGACTCTGATACGTATAGTTCGAGCAGAGTTAAGTATTAATAAATCTTCTCTGGTAAACGGAGCAAACTGGATTAGTCTACCCGAAAAACTTAAACAGCGAAATGCTTGCGTCAACATAGAAAACAATGACGTCTTCTGCTTTAGGTGGTGCTTAATTGCGGCAATGGATATCTCACAAATTGAGCATAAACAACGATGTAGCGCATATAATATCGATGACATTGCTGCTGACATCATTTGCACACAAAATGGAGTTACACTAGACTTCTCAAATTTAAAATTCCCAATGTCCCTAAAAAACATTAAAATATTTGAGGAGCGAAATAGTGACATTAGTATAAACGTATTTGGGTACGATGAGGAAACTAATGCAATTGTTGGTCCGTATTACATTACAAAGGATGAGAAATGCACTCATGTTAATTTATTGCTGCTGGAAAATGCTGTTGGTCATCACTATGTTCTTATAAAGAATATATCAAGGTAAGTTTAAAAAGTTAATTAAAATAATAAAAAAATAAAATAAAAAACTTTACATAAAATCTTTGTAATAATTATTTTATTTTAATCGATTATAAATTTGTTATTTTTATAGACTACTAAGCAGTCAGACTACAAAGCACAAAAGCGCTCTTAAATTTTGTAATACTTGTCTACAATACTCGCATAGTGAAGTGACCATGGAGCAGCATAAAAGAGAATGTGGACGAATAGTAACCACTATGCCAACAGCCCCAAATGATCTTCTTCACTTTAAGGGTCATCAAAGGAAAATGGATGTCCCCTTCGTTGTTTATGCAGACTTCGAATGCATTTTAGAGGATATTGATTGTAGTGTGAGTAGCAAAACCAAATTTGTTAAGAAGCACATTCCTTGTGCTTTTAGCTATTATGTTAAATGTGTCCATAATAATAAGTTAGATAAGCTAAGAGTGTACACGGGGAAAGATGCCTCGGAAAAATTTGTTTCATTTTTAATTAAAGACTGTCAGGATATATATAATGATTATTTAGTAAATAAGAGACAAATGGATACATTATCCCCTTCTGATATTAATAATTTTTATGATGCATTGAATTGTCATATATGTGAGAAATTTCTAGGTAATGATCGTGTTAGAGATCACTGTCACATTAGTGGTAAGTTTAGAGGTGCAGCCCACAAAAATTGTAATCTAAATTATCAAATTCCTAAGTTTATACCAGTTTACTTTCACAATTACTCAAATTATGACTCACATCTTTTTACTAAAGAATTAGGGAAAATTTCTATGACATTAAAAGTACTTCCTCTTAATAAGGAGCTGTATATATCACTGTCTCAATTTACAGAAATGAGTGATGGTCATAATCTTGAAATAAGATTTCTTGATACAATACGCTTTATGGCTGACAGTTTGGAATCATTGGCCTGCAACTTGTCAGATAGTGATTTCAGCACTATTAGGTCCTTGTTTCAGACAGAAAAAGAATTTCAGCTCATTAAAAAAAAAGGTATTTTTCCGTATGAGTATCTAAATTCGTTTCATAAATTAAATGAGTGTCAGCTTCCTCCCCGCAGTGATTTCTATAATAAGCTGAATAATAAAGAATGTTCTTTAGAGGAGTACTCACATGCTGAAGAGGTATGGAATACTTTTAGGTGTAAAACACTGAAAGATTACATGGAACTTTACTTAAAAACAGATGTGCTTTTACTAACAGATATTTTTGAGAACTTCAGAAAAGTTTGTAAAGGTATATATGAGCTGGATCCATGTCAATATTACACAGCTCCTGGTCTTGCCTGGGATGCAATGTTAAAATATACAAAAATTGAATTGGAACTTTTAACGGACATAGATATGTATAATTTTATGAAAAAAGGAATACGTGGGGGGATTGTACAGTGCAGTAAAAGATATGCAAAAGCAAACAACAAATATTTAGATGACTTCGACAAAGAGAAGCCCTCAGAATTTCTTGTCTATTTAGATGCAAATAACCTTTACGGTTGGGCAATGTCTGAATATCTTCCTTATGGAGGGTTCAGATGGTTATCAAATGAGGAGCTGGATCTGGATCCGAAAAGCATAGATGATAATGGAACAGATGGTTATGTATATGAGGTTTCTTTAGATTATCCTTCTAATTTGCATGACTTACACAATGACCTTCCTTTTTGCGCTGAAAATAAAAAAACTTTGCAAATGAAGTACAACAAATTGATAACTGATTTCTCTACAAAGCAGTCATATGTTATACATTATAGAGTTCTCAAGCAGTGCTTGGAATATGGTTTGGTTTTAAAGAAAACACATCGTATTCTAGCATTTAAACAATCTCAATGGTTAAAAGGTTATATCGACTTAAATACCAAGCATAGAGCCACTGCTAAAAATGCTTTTGAGAAAAATTTCTTCAAATTGCTCAATAATGCTGTGTATGGCAAAACTATGGAGAATGTGGACAAGAGGAGAGATGTAAGAATTGTAACAAATTGGAACAGAACAAATCAGAATCATTTGGGAGCTCAAGATTGGATATCAAAATCCAATTTCCATAGTTTATCTATATTTTCTGAAGATATGGTAGCTATCGAAATGAATAGAGTTAAGACTTGTTATAATAAACCTATTTACTTAGGATTTTGTGTGCTGGAGCTTTCGAAATGGAAAATGTACAACTTTCACTACGGATACATGCAACCAAAGTTCAAGGAAAGGTTATCATTAAACTATATGGATACAGACTCTTTTATTTACTCAATACAAACTGATGACTTTTACGCTGACATAAAAACTGACATCGGACAACAATTTGATACATCCGATTATTCTGTAGATAACATTTATGGTATTCCTCGTTTGAACAAAAAGGTTTTGGGTATGATGAAGGATGAAAATTGTGGGAAAATAATGACAGAGTTTGTTGGGCTGCGATCTAAAATGTATTCCTTTAGTGTGCAACACCAAAATGATGTTAAAAAATCGAAAGGGGTAAAGAAATCCGTTTTAGATAAGTATAATTTAGCTTCTTATAGAAATTGTTTATTTGATAAGACTATAATATATGATAACATGTTAACATTTAAGTCAAAAATACATCAAATATATACCAATCAATTAAATAAAATAGTTTTAAGTTACGTGGATGACAAGAGAAAAATAAGAAGTGATAATGTAAATACTTATGCATGGCATCATTTCAGAATTAAGGAAACTAATCCAGAATATGAATTAGATATGTTATTATTAGATATAGAGAAACTTCAAGAAGATGAGTAAAAAATTAAAATTTTCTATTATCATCAAAAATTATATTTTTTTTTGGATAAGATAAAATAAAATATAATAATATGGAATAAAAAATGTAGATTTTTATTATTATTATTATTAAAATTATGTTTTATTGATAAGATTAAACTAAAATAAAAATTAAAAAAAAATAAATAAAATAAAACAGTAAAAAATAAAACAAATGTGTCCATACAGTTTTTTATTTATTTATATATTTATTTTTTTATTTGTTATCTATCCTTAAATATAATTTATGAATTTTTACATCAGTTATAATCTTATGTTGCATTTTTTCTCCAATCTCATAACAAAGTCGTGTTAGTTCAATCTTGACATCCCTTTCATGATGTATTCCTTGTATTTCATTGAATTGAATTTTTGTTTTGTTTAAAGTGGAGCAGGTTGGTATGTAATATTCATAATAGAAGTGAAGGATTTGTTTTCTTAGAATGTTATTCCAACACAAAATTGATGTAAAAAATACTCGCATTTGAGTTAGTGATCGCCAAGTGTCAGAATCTATTTTTATTTTATAGTTTCCTTGTTGGATAATTAAAAAACAAATACCCTTTTTGTACTGAAATTTATATTCTACATCCCTCTCACTTTCATTATCAATTATATTTATAGAATTTAAGAAATCCCGACGATTAAGCATATCATGAATATACTCTTTATAGCATATGAGATGTAACCACTCTTCTCGATCTAGTCCAATGAATTGCTTATTTTTATAATGCAACCATATCATTGGCTTAAAACCAAAAGTTGTCGAAAATCCACATACAATCTTCAATTTCCAATTTAGCAAGTATTCAAACTCAAAAACAACATCATATATTTGTGGTTTTCGTTCCTGATTGTGATGAAATATATTCTTTATCGTATGTCTATCCATCCTCAGTGAAAATAATATTTAAACTAAGAGTTTTTCGCTCTATTAATCTCTATATATATATCAAAATAAATAAGAAATCAAAAGAATGTATACATACATATATTTTATATTTATTCATTGTTTTTTTGACATATATTTTTATAAGTATCAATTATCTTAAAAATAATTTTTTTTCTTATGTGGAACATGGTACAACGGCATGTGTCCGGCCCTTCCTCGCATCCTTCGCTGTACCAGGGACAGCTAGCAAAATGTCCACTATCCGAGTCCTCTTGTTCTATCACTCCATAGTCCTCATTTTCAGTCAGCATGGAGATAAAGAAGTTTATTGTTTCTTTATGCTCATAGAGCAATAAGTCCTCAAATAACTTAAGGAAGTCAAATAACTCATCACGTACTTGGCTCATTTTTTTATTTTTATTTAATTTTTTAAAATCAATACTTGTGTCTTGAATAATATTTCTACACTGATATTCTTTAAAGGTTAATGTGTGTATTTATAGATAAATATTTCTGTAAAAAATAAAATTTTACAAACAATTTTGTTTGCTGGTCTCAAATTTTTTTCTGATGTAATCTTATTTTTTTTTTAACTTACACTTTATAACATTACTATAACTATCTCCTTCACTACAATTCTATCATTGCCAGAAATATTTTACATAAAAAATAATATCAATAAGAGAAAAAGAGATAGCTGTAATTCTGATCAGCCTTACGTAAATTTTTGACTCACTTTCACTTTAGAACTATAATATAACTATCTCCTTCACTACAATTTATCAATAATAAATATTTTTTGCAGAAAAAAAATCTAACAATATGAGAAAAAGAGATAGCTACAATATTGATCTTTCTTTCTATTAAGATTTTCTCAACTATTTAAGGCTGGAAAAAGTATTTAATGCATCAGTTTACAAAAGCAGATTAAGCAATCTGTCAAATAAGAAAAAATAATATAAAAGGAAACAAATAAAAAAAAATTTAAATAATAATAATGAATCCTCCTGATTTGTTAAAAAAATTCAACAGTTTAAATAAAAAAACACTTATACATATAAAGGATCTTGAGGAGTCTACTAAGTATATAGTTAAAAACGCAAAACGGGTGACAACTAAATATGGCACCACAGTTCAAATTGATCTGGAAAATTACATAATGTATTTACCAAACCGATATAATACTCTATCAGATGATGATGTAATGGAGTTGGCATCCGGGATATATTGCGTATGTAAGCAAGGAGACAGTGGGCTAAAATTGGATACTGCTGCTGGTATAGATATATTTATAACAAATGCTCAATATCCTCATTGGGAATAATATGTAAAAACTATATTTTTATAAACTTTTTATTAATAAAACAGCAAATTTTTTTGAAAATTGTTTAAATGTTTTATTTATTTATTCTTCTCACTTATTTTGTAAAGAAATTCAAGACATAAATGTCCACATTTAAATGAATCATAATTTTGATATTGATTGTAATTATATTTTATATTTTTGCCCAGATATTTAACTAATTCTAAAGGAGGTTGTAAATTTCCAAAACTGTCGAAATATTCCTTATGTTGATTGTTTTTATAATATGCTACCCAATGTGTTCCAGGTCCAGTTGATAAATCTAAGTTAATGATACCGCATTCTCTTTTTCTCGATCGTTTTGGTAGTGCATCCAACATGAAAACTCCTCTAAAGTAGGGAATGTTTGTTGAAAAATTTTTCAGATCAACATCAGATAGTGGTTTATTGGGTAGCTTTACGAAAAAATTTTTTTGTTTTTTCTTGACAAACCAATCCATATCCTTTTTTATAGGGTTTAAGATAAAATCCTTTCCCCATTGCTACTGCTTCCATTGTTTTATTGTGCCTCGTTGCTTCATCAAGTTGTTGTTTAGCATTCTTTGCTGCATTTATTGCTTTTGCGATAGCAGCTCCGCCAGCAGAAAGACTTCCAATTGCACTCAGAGCAGTAAGAATAGGTACCAAAGGTAAGAAGCCGCCAATTTTTGGGACATTAATTACACGTGGTATTACAACTTGTGATTTCTTTCTCCTTAACGACTTGTTGATAACTTTACGAGCAATCCTAATAGCAGAGTTAATGTCTTGAGGCTTTTCCTTCTTCAATATTTTCGTTGCATCCTTAATTGATGTACTGAACAGATTTTTTCCATTTTGTTTTTTTCTTTTTAGAACCTTCTTCTTCAACCCCATACCAAATTTTGTTTTTGCTTTCATTGCGTTCGCAACCATATAAGCAAATGATTTTTCTGCAAGACTACTATCTTTTGAAAGAACTCGCTCCCAAGCTTTATTTTCAAGAATTTTGTCAGCTTGATGTCTATTATTTAAATCCTTGTCTTTGGAATAAGCAATGTCGTGATTTTTACATGCAGCGTCTAATAAATTTATTCCTTTGTCACCGCGATCTAAACGTTTTTGTAATTTTGTTCCGGGGCCACAAAATTGGTATCCAGGAAGGTGTAGTTCAACAGGTATAGAGTTTATTAATCTATTAACTAAACCTTTTCCAACGACTGGTTTTTTATGACTGAATGTTTTGCTATAATGTACAACCATATTATTTCTTCTTCTATAATAAAGTAACATTTATAAATTGCAATTAGTTATAAGAATGCGGTTAATAAAACAACATAAAAATATTGTGATTCGCAATATTGATGCTTCATCGAACATCAGATCAAAAATAAAGCATAGCTCCCTCTTACCAAATTCTATTCGTGCTCTGATAGTTGGGCCATCAAATTGTGGAAAGACTAATGTCATGATTGCATTACTAGAAAGTCCTAATGGGCTCAAGTTTGAAAACATCTATTTATACTCAAAATCTCTATATCAACCGAAATATGAATACTTGAAGAAATTGATTTCACCAATTAAAGGGATGGGATATTACACATTTACAGATAATGAATCAGTTATACCCCCTGATGAAGCTAAAATTAATTCAATTATGATATTTGATGATGTTGCATGTGAGAAGCAAAATAATATACGAGCATATTTTTGCATGGGACGACATAAGGATGTCGATTCATTCTACTTATGTCAAACTTATACGAGAATTCCCAAACATTTAATAAGAGACAATGCAAATATGATTATAATGTTTAAACAAGATGAGACAAACATGAAACACGTTTATTGTGATCATGTTGCCAGCGACATGAGTTATGAAAAGTTTAATGAAATTTGTAGAGAGTGTTGGAAGGAAAAATATGGATTTTGGTGATAAGCAAAGATAATGAATGAAACAATGGTCGCTATAGAAAATTATTCGAATATTTCATAACGATATAAATTACTCTACATAAAAGTAAAACATTAGTATTTAATTTGGCGTTAAACATAATACATCTACTTATTTCCTGAAATATAGAAAATATAATCTGCTAGCTGATACCTGTTTCTGATAGCTGATACATGTTCTGATACCTGATCTGATAGCTGATACCTGATCTGATATCTGATACCTGATCTGATATCTGATATCTGATACCTGATCTGATAGCTGATACCTGATCTGATAGCTGATACCTGTTCTGATACCTGATCTGATAGCTGAAAATGGATGAAGAAGTTTTAAAAGAGCTAATAAAGACAAGAAATGTTTTAAAGAAAAAATTCCGTAGTATAAAAATTGGTGAAGCAGATACACATGAGCTATTTAAAGACACATTTAAACCAATAATAGATCCTTTAAGAGAATTTGTGAATAGTTCTAAAAATAACCAAAGAAGTATTAAAGCAGAAAGGGGTGATTTAAAAATGAAAATTTCTAAAAACTCAAATTTCCCATTTAACGAACAACAATTTAAGTTAGAGACAAGCACTCCAAAGAAACTTGCTGAAAAAACGTTATTCAATAAAAACAGCTCACTTAGTGATCGAAACGCAAATGCTGCTAAGGATGATGAAGCTTATACTGATGGTGATGATGATGATAATGATGATTTTTACTCTCAATCTGAAACCCTAAATAATTCACATAATAATACGAGTTATACTGACTTAGCACTATTGGAAAGCAGAAATGAATTAGATACTCTCTATGGTCCACATAAAGATTTTAATAATGAATGGAAGTTTGGTAATAGTAATATTAAACTTACAGAAAATAAAATAATGATTGGAAATCAAATATGGGCTTTTACACCGGGTTTATTTTCTTTACTGTTTCACAAAATACCAAAACATTATGATAAACATGAACTAGAACTATATAAAAAAATTTTAGTTAGCACAAATGCGTACAAAAGAGAATATAGACCTGATGGACAAATAAAAGGAACGAGAGCGTATAAATATAAGCATATTATCAGCAAATTGTTTAGAAAACAGAATGAAAAGAACTCGTCAACTTCATCATTTAATACAATAAAAAGTACTTATAAGGGAGATGGTTTGATGAAACTAAACACACATAAACCTAACTATATATACTGGGATGATCCCAATGAGTTAGTAGATCGCCTTTGGCTATTGCTGGCATCACAAGCTGCAGGTCATACTAATCATAATAATGAGATTGTCTCAATTATCGAGGAATTATATGAAGCAAACATTATAGAATAGTACTTATCTACATAAATCATGTCCATTGACAAGTTTGGGCACTATCTTAATGGCACAAGTGGCACAGTTTTAGTGAAAAATGTTCCTAAGCTGTTGGGGTTCGTTATGGATACAACTAATAGCATTGATGTCCAAAACAAAAGGATCAAAAATGTTGCAAATGCATTGGAGGAAAATGATGTTGTCAATAAGTTGTTTCTGCAAAGTCAAATTGAAGAGATACAACTTGAAATCAACATGAATTTAAATCAGAAACTCAATGAAATTCAAGAAAAAATTTTAAGCATGAAGTTATTCTTCGAAAAAGAAATTAGAAAGACAAATGAGTTAATTTATGGGTATGAAAGAAATTTGATGGCGCACACTACTTAAAAGAACTCACACTGAATACAATATATTCAGTAAAATCCTAAATACATTAAATAATGACTTCAAAAAGATCTTTAGTAAATGAGCTGCATAAGCAAGCACGAAAAAATTTTCCACGTCGGAGAGTTGTTATGAAAGGAATAGATGATCTTTGGCAAGCTGATTTAGTTGAAATGGGGAACTATTCTACAGACAATAAGAACTATCGATATTTAATGACAGTAATTGATACATTTTCGAAATTCGCATGGGCTGTACCACTTAAAACAAAAACTGCGCTTGAAACAGTCCGGACAATGGAACTTGTTTTTCAATTGGGACGGGTGCCAAAAAACTTACAAACAGACGACGGTAAAGAGTTTTTCAATAAACTCTTTGGAAAATTGATGGATAAATACAACATTAATCACTACTCAACGTATAGCAGAATGAAAGCATCAATTGTGGAACGATTTAATAGAACATTAAAAGGAATGATGTGGAAAGAGTTTAGCTTCAATGGTTCTTATAACTGGTTTGATATTTACAAAGACTTGATTAATACATATAATAGAAAAATTCATCGTACCATCAAAATGGCACCTATTCAAGTTACCTCTAGATATGAGAAAAAATTATTAAGTACGGTATATAACCGTTTAAAACTGTTCAAATTATCAAAATTCAATGTTGGAGACCATGTACGTATAAGTAAATATAAACATGTTTTTGAAAAAGGATACACCCCCAATTGGACAACAGAAATTTTCACAATTAAAACAGTTCAAAATACATATCCAGTTACATACATATTAGAACACTATCGTGGTAATCCTATTAAAGGCGGATTCTATGATGAAGAACTCATAAAAACGGAATTTCCCAACACATACCTGGTTGAAAGAGTTCTCAAAACTAAAGGAGATAAAGTATTCGTTAAATGGCTAGAATTTTCTAATCAACATAATTCTTGGATTAATAAAAATGAAATATTGTAGTAAAGTTTAAACATAAGCCTATTTTTGTAACTAATATATTAAAGAAAAAACAAATAAATGAGCATGCAAATTCTTTTTTATACAAAGTGTTGTGTTTAATTTCATTTATTAATAATCTGACAACCATAATGTCAATAACACTTACTCTGAACTCAAACTCATCCGAGTTATCAGCTAATTACTTTCCTCCTATTGGTTTAAATGGTGGATATGAATGTGCTCTAACTGATTTTCATTCATATAATAGCATACCTAATGTAGATGATTATAACAATATATTTCATATAGGTGAACATGTAATTAAAATACCAATAGGATCATATGAATTAAATGATATAGTTGATTATGTTAAAGATCAATATAAGCAGCACTGTCCGGAAAATAAAATTGATATAGAGGCTAATAACAATACAATGCAAGTTAGAGTTAATAGTTCTAATGATCCCATATACTTTAATAAGGATAATACAATTGGAAAACTTTTAGGATTCAATAAGAAAATTCTAGCTCCTAACGAAGACCATTACTCAGATCTTCCCGTTAATATTTTCCTAGTGAATATCTTGCGTGTTGAGTGTAATATAGTCGTTAACACATATATGAATAATTCACAAGCACATACATTACATGAATTTGCGATAAATGTTCCACCAGGGTATAAAATTGTTGAGATTCCTAGAAATCTTATCTATTTACCAGTTAACTGCCAAGAGATAAGTTCTCTAACTCTACGCGTCGTTGATCAGAACGGTGATTTAATTAATTTCCGAGGAGAGGAAATTACAATAAGAATACATTTGAGAACTAACAAATAATGATAATATACAACGCCAAGCAATCGAAGGATAAAATTGGATACACTTATAAAACACTATTGCAAACCAAACCAAAATTAAAGACATCTTCACAAAAACAACATCTGACACAAGCAAATAAAAAATTTTTGTAGTCTCTCAATTTAAAGTTGGTAAAGAAATGAGTTCCATACTAGATGTTCTAGAAAAACCTCTATCAGACGAGAGTATAATTAAAAAGGACTACCACACATATACACCGTACCTACAATCCTTCAATAATAATGATGAGATTCGAATTTCAATACAAAATCAAGACTTGTATGTGCTACCCAGCGAAAGCTATATATATGTTGAGGGTAGTGTTGTAGATGATAATAACAGCAAAATATCATCTTTTTTAAATCTTAAATTAAAAAATAACTTTGTGGCACATCTCTTTGACGAAATTCGATATGAACTTAATGGAATAGAAATTGATCATACAAGACATTTAGGCATTTCAAGCACCTTAAAGAATTTCCTTTCTTTATCACCAACGGAAAGTGTTGCCATGTATAATGCTGGATGGAACAAACTCGATGATTTGGATATTTTAAACGGACACTTTAATTTCTATGTACCACTGAAACTATTTTTAGGTTTTGCTGAAGACTATAATAAAATTATACTCAGCGGTAAACATGAATTGATTCTCTTACGTAATAAGAACGATGAAAAACTCGTATACTCAACTGTTGCTACTGACAAACCAAAAATTAGTATCTCAAACATCTCATGGAGAATTCCACATGTACAATTATCCGATCTTAACAAATTGAATATGATTAAAATTATTAACAATGGTGCTTCTATACCGATGGCATTTCGCAGTTGGGATTGTCACATTAATCCTCAACTAAATACAGGAACTAGCCATATATGGAATGTTAAATTGGCTGCAAATAGAGAACGACCCCGTTTTGTATTGATTGCTTTTCAACAAGAGAATAAGTTTGTTCACTGTAATCTAAACAATTTAAAAGTGCATTTAAATTCCGAATCGTACCCATATGATGATCTTAATATAAAATTTAAAAATGACCGTTATGCAATTCTATATGATATGTATCTACGATTTCAACAAAGCTACTACATGAGAGAATCACAACCGCTTCTAACTGCTCAAGAGTTCAAAAATAGTGTGCCTATAGTGGTAGTAGATGTCAGTCACCAAAACGAGTCTCTCTCGAACGGTCCTGTTGATATAAAAATTGAAATTGAAACAGATTCCAACATTCCCACTGATACATCAGCTTTTTGCATTCTCATCCACGATCGCTTAATAGAATACATACCATTAAAAGGTCAAGTTCGTAAAATCATGTAAATAAAAAAAAAAAATAAGATGATGGGGGATAAAGTTTTCATCGATATGCAAGGATTTAAATCTAATTCAAACACCTTCATTGCAAAAGAGATAGCAATTGTTTTTAACAATAAGGAGCACATAAATTTTATTATCAACCCACCGTTTAACTTCAAAAGATTATCAATAGCAAAACAAAAAGAAGCAAATTGGTTAACAAGAAACTTTCATCATCTGAATTGGAATGATGGATCAATATCATTTAAGAGTGTTGTAAAATTTTTAAAAACCAATTTAAAATATTCAACAATCTATGTTAAGGGTATGGAAAAGAAGAAATGGTTTGAAAAATTACTTCAAGTCAGAGTTTTTAACATCGAGGATATTGGCTGTATCAACTTTAAGCAAATACAACTTAAATATCCGGAACATTTTTATTGTAGCTACCACAACTATGGAGTTTGTGCTTTAAGAAATGCATATTTACTTAAAAAAGAAACTAATTAAAAATTTATATTAATATTCTATTCTTATATTTAAACAATTTTTTTTGCTGTATATTTTTTGATATAATAAAAAAAATGTATATTAAAAAACAAAAAATTAAATTTTTTTCTTATTCATTTATTTATATATGTATATAAGTATATTTAAGTATGTGATATTACAATACAAGGGGTACAAATGTCTATACATTTTATTAATAATTTAAAATTGATTTGAGTTAAAAACTTAAATCTAAAGCAGCCAACAATTCATCGCCTTCTACATCCACCAAAAAATCCTTTATTAATTTACTGAGCTCCTCTTCAGCATAATTCAGATCTCTCATTAATGCATCCACCTCTTCGTCTAGCAGAAACTTGTGCACTTCTTCATCAAACGGGCTTTCCAGCTGATTGCTTTGAAGTAGCTGTGCATCCTCCGAATTGTTAATTAATTCATTAAATACGCTCCCCAGCTGGTTGTTAGGTATTGTGCTTGCGTCTTCCGAGTTGATATGGAGGATGCAGTTAAGAACTTCGTCAACGATTGAATCGTTGACAAACTCTTCTGCTTCTTCATCCATACTAAAAGAGAAGAGACTTAAGTCTTCTTCCCTTGATGATGATTCCATCTTCTGGGCACATCTCAAAGGACTCTCCTCTAGAGTTTCAAAAATTGGACTTGATGTATTCATTTTTTAAAGTTCCCAATTATTTAATTCTTTTAATAGCCGTAAAACTTGTTTAGAGCACTTTTTATAAATAGAAATCACACTATACTAGTAAAAAATTTGCCTATTACTTTTACTTATATACGTTCTATAAGATTCATTTATTAATATATGGTATGTACAATAGACAGAGGCAAATGTCAGCAAGCAGTATGAATTTACTATCAATTATATGATTGCGCACTTTTGAGCTGTTACGCGCTTGCTCTTTTATCTGTCATCGCTCTCGCTCTGTCCCTCTGCCTACAGCTCCGTCCTCTGCATTTGAATTTCCTTTTCATTTTTCTTGTGAACCACTTAACCACAGCATGCGTTTATCTCTGCTTAACAAATTCTCTATCCTCTGCTTCTATTGACAGTCTGTCAGTCTGCCAGTCTGTCGCTCTGCCGTCACTCTGTCACTATACCAAACTATTCATAATCAAGACAACCACACTTTCTTCTTACAACAACAACAACAACAACAACAACATTACATTACAAAATCGATACCATGTTTATTACTAAAAATAATTACTTCAACAAAATCCATACAACTCATTCTAACAAACAGCCAAACATTGGCCTACATTTAATTCCATCAAACAGAGAGACAGACAGACCGACAGGGAGACTTAAAAAAATTCACACTTTGTACAATCAATAATAATTTTTTATTCCTAAGTGCATTCATACCCACACGATCAACATTTCTTAAACAAAGATTTTTATCTCTCCTTTTAATTTTTGTTGTGAAGCACTTAACCACAGGAAAAGACAGACAGAAGCAGGAAAACCAGACAAAGGACAGAGAAAATAAACTAAACATAAAGACATACGTTCTCTGCATTTGAATTTCCATTTCATTACAAAACTAAATTACACATATTATGACTTTTTTTAACACTCTAACTATCAGTTTATATTACCAACCAACCAAATTCACTTTAAAACCAAAATCCTTTTCAATCTACACTTAAACAATAAATGGAAACGTACACTTAAACAATAAATGAAAAACAAAACACCAACCCAACCAAAATATTTCTTAATTGTACAAGATTAGAATTTTAAAACACAGTTAATTTGTTTCACTGACAAGTTCATTAATACTATTTCCCAAAACTCACTTTAAAACCAAAATCCTTTTCAATCCACACTTATACAAAAATTCATACAGCTCGTTTTTCCCACGCCTTTCATATACAATTAAACAATAAATGAAAAAAAAACAAACATAAAAACACACATTCGAACCCTCGTCACCTCACACTTAAGCTCATAAATGAAAATTATCACGTACAAGCCATCGTAAAACCCTCTGCGCGTGCCTAACATAACTAGTTACATGCACCGACATACAAAAACACCACCTAAACCCTTGTCAAACACACCCTTGACACTAATTACCCAAATTTAGGCAATAAATTACAAAATTTCACAAATTTTGACAATTTTAATTGGTGACAAAGCCCCAGTTCCCCACTACTAATACTGTGAGACTCAATGGAGCGTGCATTCTCCTGGATCAGATGTTAGGTCGAGAGCTCCTGTACCTAGCGTGCCGACACCACGTTTTAGAAGTCTTGTTGAGATGGGTTTTTGACTGCAAGTTTGGAAGCACATCGGGACCTTAACCAGACATATTCAAGAGATTTCAAAAAGAATGATCGGCGATTGATAAATCCAAGTTCGATGTAGGCGAGAATGTTTTGAAACTACTGCCCAAAGAAGAAGTAGAGAATATCAAAGAAGAACTGCAAAGAAAACTAATGGAATGCCAGCCAAGAGAGAATTACAAAGAGCTGTTACAGTTGGCATTGATATATCTTGGCTATATTGACGGAAAAGATGTGCGCTTCAGGTCCAGTACATCGTGCCCGGTAGATGGCAAGAGCTATTTACTGTCTGAAAATACAACTCTAGAAGCACTTTGTGTTTTCATCGTTCGCGTCTACTTTAAAGCCTGGTTTAACGCCCCCAGAGCGCGTTTAGCACCAAAACAAGACCTAGACCTCATTAAAAATCTATTGATATACGAAAGCATTGATAAAAAAATATCAGAAAAAGGAATTAACAAAATGATAAATCACCTGTGGTATCTCAGCCCTGAACTTGTTGCCCTGGCATTGTTTGACCCGACAGTGCAAAACACCGTAAAGAGCGAAATGGCGACAAAAATCTTAAGAAATCAAGCGGAAGTGCTCCAGAAACAACTTGGAAGTTGTGAACGACATGGCGAGGAGTCAAGCTCATTACAGATTACAAAAAATTACTTACAAAGGACGAGCAACAACAACAACACGTTCTCCAAGTAGTCAGCTGTATCCAGATAGCTCCAAAACCACATTATGTCAGTCCCTTGAATAAATTGAAATAAGAAGAAAATGAAAAAGAGATTTATCATACTTGATTTTTTAAATCCATAATTGTTTTCATTCCAAAAATTGATAAAAATGGGTTTTTCACAATAGGTTCCATCTTCGCTCGAAGGGGTACCTAGTCACGTTTTTAGGGACATTGGCTTCATTATCTCGAATTCAGTACTACTTACGTATTTTTTTATTGCATATAAAATATTATAAACAGTATCGCCTTCAATTTGATGTATGACACGGGCAAATACATTAAACCGTTCTAGAGATATGGGTCGGCAAAGTCGCCACACTGGCAAAAAATCAAGATTTTCAAAACTTTGCGGCCACAGTGGCACGTGTTAACATCTTTCAATAGTGCTCAAACTTTGGCAATCCTAAAATCTGACAGAAAGAAACATTTAAAGGGGGTACACCTCAAAGTGCAACTGTTCGGGAACCCAACACGGAAAGTCCATACAATCCGCGGAAGGCAGAAGCAATTCGGCAACAATTTATGGTCTACTTTAATAACGAGGGAAAGCTAGATTGGGTTGCTTAATTTTTTTATTAAGTTTTTTATCTCCTGCATAATTTTTCAAAATTATATGGAGTAATAACTGCACTAAAATTTACTGTTTTTAATCCATTTTTATTAAATTCATTGGGATTAAAGTAAGTATGCAAAAACTAACGATAAATCAATATATTTATTTAAATTCATAAAAAAAATCAACAAAACCATATGGAGAGCTTTCATTCAAATAGAGCTATCTACAAACACGGTATTTTTTGAGAGGGCAAAAAATCGCGGCAAAGCATTGCGTTCATTCGATACGCTTTCGTTGTTTAGTATAAACATTAGCAATTAAAACGTGTTACTTCAATTCGAAATACATAATTTAAAAATTTTTTACAGAAGTATAAACAAGGTAAATAATGAGTGTCCAAAACTTTAAAAATTAAAGAAAACGAAACGAATTTTTGCATTGCTAAAAAATGTTTTTGTTGATAACACAATATGAGCAATATATATATCGAGCATTTACTGGAATAGAGTCATAACTCAAAAAACGTAATTTTTGAGTTAATAGTGTAGAATTAATCGTCATATCGTTCTTCATGTTGTGTAAAAATTTCATTTAAATATATTAAATACTCAATTCTTGAGAGAAGAATAAAAATTTATTTTACTATTAAGTTGTTAGTAAATTCAAAACTTCAAACTCGTTTTCTGCAAAACAAGTTTTTTTGAGTTATGACTATATAGCAGCAAAGACTCGATATGTACATACATGTTTAAATTCATTATAAATAACATAAAAATTACATTTACGGCCCTTTTCACAATGTGTGATTAAAAGCTAACGATGACTTTAACGTAGGGTTGTCATTTTGTCACATTTGCTTAAAAAAGTAGGACTTAAAAACAAAACGCAATTAACTTTTTTCCAATAATTTTACTACCAATAAAATCTAAAGGCCGTGTCAGATACAACTTTGTCGCTTTGCGTGACGATTCTAACTTTGATAGAAAAGTATAAAGCAAAAGGTGTATGACACAATGAAAACTTTGACAACACTCGCGCATTGCTCGTTTACCAAAAAAAGTAGTTGATAATTTTGCTATTTATTTATTTTTTGTTATAAAAATAAAAGTCAATTATGTTATTTTACGATTTATTATAAATAAATAAATGGCACATACATATTTACCTCTTATTGAAACAAATTCAAACGCACGATATGTTTCGTTTGGCAATATAATAAAAGAAAATTATTTCAGCTGATTGTCAAAGCAAGCAAAAAGATGAGAGTTGCCGAACTTTCCGCTTCACGCCGCGTTAAAAGTGCTTTATGTAGCACGTTTCGTATAAGTATGTACATTTCATCTTAGATGTCAAAGCGAATCTGTAACGCAACACGAAGCAAAAGTTTTATCTGACATGGCCTTAAGCTACATATCGATGGTGTTGCGCAAAAGGGGCCGATTTCGCAATATTTTACATAGCAGATTGGCTCTTTTTGCGCAACACCATCTATGTGTTTCCATTAAGTTGTTCATAAGTATATACATGAACATTTGAGGATTCATATTTGCATAAATCGAAGTTTATGCTCTATATTGTTAAACAAAACGCAAAAAGCACTAACGAAAATCTCTAATCGGCTTCTTAATAAATTGCCATGTATTTGACCAACACACATAATTACTATAAAAATCAGACTTTCCCGATCTAAAATAGCGATATAATTAAGAAAATATTAAAGGACAATTACATAAATTAGTATATTTACTACTAATGGGTGTTTTTTATTGAGGTATAGAACTTTAAGTTGGCATCACTTTTTTAACTGGCGGCCATTTTGTCAGCTGTCAAGTGATTAATATTTAGTTTGGTTTGCCATTTCATCATGAACAGGTTGACAAAAGAACAACGCTTGCAAATCGTGCAAATTTATTTCGAAAATAATGGTTCAGTTCGCGAAGTTTACCGCAAGCTCCGTCCATTTTATGGTCGACATAATCGTCCATCAGAGCAATTAATTCGGTTAACCATGGATCGTTTTCGCACTACGTTTACTCTATGTGATAATACGCATCCGCAGAGACGTCGAACAGTGCGCACCGAAGAAACAATTGCCGCTGTAGAGCAAAGTGTTGAAGAGGACCCGAATGAATCGATTCGCCACCGTGCACCGGTATAGAGCCATGATAACCGACTATTTTGTTCCCGAATTGGATGGCATGAATGTGGATGAGTTGTGGTTCCAACAAGACGGCGCTACATGCCACACAGCGCACGTCACAATCGATTTATTGAAGGAAACATTCGATGAGCGCATAATTTCGCGGAATGGACCTGTCAATTGGCCACCAAGATCGTGTGATTTGACACCATTGGATTATTTTCTTTGGGGATATGTGAAGTCGCTCGTCTACGCCAACAAACCAGAAACGTTAGGGGACTTGGAAGCCAACATTCGTGGCGTTATTGCCAACATACGGCCCCATATGCTCGAAAAAGTGGTTGAAAATTGGACCTGTAGAATTGGCTTTATTCGAGCCAGCCGCGGCGGCCACATGCCCGAAATCATATTTAAACATTAATGGCATAAAATTATCCTTCCAATAAAGCGAAATTGATGGACATTAAAACGATTTATTTGTGTTTTATTTCAATTCGAAGTTCTATACCTCTAAAAAAACACCCGTTACTTGTAAAATTATGAAAATGTCAGTTAGGGCGTTTCGCGTTTCAGGTGAAGATATATTTATCAGAACTTCAAATATAATTTAAAATGTTGGGGACAAATTTTTTAAAGTTACAGTTTCATCGTTTATAATTTTCAAAAAACTTTATAGGACAAGAATTTATTAAAAATTTGTTCTTCATCAACTGAGAACCTGAAGTTAGTTAAGAGTTCAATCGATTACACAACAGATATCCCTAACGGTGGGGCTGCCGAAACAAACTTTCATTGTTTTGTAAAAATGTCTTATTTGTTTATGAAATAAAGATTATGAGCCCTTAAAAAATCAGAAAGGAGTGGTGAAATAAACCCACAAAGCGAATATACAGAGGGCAACAACAACGATTTTTTTGGGGTGTTATTTCTTTTTTGGGGACTTATTTCTTGGGGTTTATTTAATTTTCGCTATTTTCGGGGGGATTATTCCATGCCGCCGTTGGATAGTATTGTTTTGGATCAAATGAATAATTTATTCAATTACGAAATTAATTGAAAATGATTTTAATTAAGTATAATAATTGAAATTTTTTTAGGTCTGATTTTTGCTGCGTAATTGGAAAATAGAATTTTAGTATGTGAATATACAATTTTCATCGTACATTGAGCTTGAAAAGCTAAATTAATCTTCAATTTTACCCCCATAATCATAAAAATTTATTGAAGTTAATGTTGGTTTACTGTACGAATTTTGTATGGGAAACCCGGTTTTACTCCACACATTAACTTTACTAATCATTTATGAATATGGGGGTTAGCAATTGAAATCGTATTTTAGCTTTTTCTGTGCATGAAACTAAATTTTTGTCTAGCCACTGGCTGAACTTTATTTCATATTTTCTGCCTTAAGATAGGAATAGTTGTTGCTAGTTCAAGATACCTAAATTTTCATTATTTAATAACCAACAATACACCGGAAGTTCCATATTTACAGTGAACATTAATCCGAATATCTTCAAGAACTCCAATTACATACATCTAGAAAAAACAACGGAAATAGTAAAAAAAATATATTAATATGTCAAAAATGGTTCCTTTGTATGATAATTAAGAATACCTGAAGTATTACATTTTCAATTCTTGAAAAAGTACCATTAAGGTGAAAAAAGTACTTATTAAGTTAAGATTCAGTACCATTTCAAAATCTGTATTTTCCATCACTGACAGACAGGAATATTGCTGCATGGTAAGAATTAATAATTCTGTTTCCTCTCTTTTCCATTTTAAGGCCATATTTATGTTTTGTATAAATAAATAAATTATAAATATATTTGGCACTTTTTTTTAAATTTAATATTAATATTTTACGAGCACGTTTTTCGGCACAAATAAACAAACACTACGAAGTCAACGCGGTATAAAGAAATTACATATGAAAGAGAATTGTCAAAAGCGGCCTTCAGACTATTAGATTTAATATTAATACTTGTCAAAAACTCAAATCTTAAGTAAAAATCCAACAGTGTGAAAGCAAATTGTTATGATTTGTCAAATAATACGTAAAGAAACTTGACAGTATTAGGAAATTTTCTAAGCAATCACATTTTTCATTTTATCAGGGTTGTCTATTGCACAAACAAGCATAGGAATAACAAAAACAGTTGTGTATTTGTTTGCCGGCATAAAAAAACGAAAAAATGTGCTTTATTGCAAATTACTTGTGCTACGTTTTATTTGGAATGTGATGGTGTAGAAACAAAATGTAATGAGAAATTTTTCTTTAAGATTTTTTTACAGTCAGATTTTCGTCTTACAAAATCTAATAAAAATCTCAAAGCTTTTATTACAATGTGAAAGGGCCTTAAGAACTACGGCTAAGAAAGCATAACGAATGTCAAGGGTACATAATGGAGTGCATGGTAGAATAATATACAAGGTAGCTCTGGAACGTCAGCTGATTATTTTTTATTTGCTTTTTTCATTGTACGAACTGTCAAATGTTGCGAATATGTATGTGAAATAACTACGTTGCACACACAATGACACACGTTTGCTGTTTCAGATATACAAACGCACACATACCCTCTGTATTAATGTTTGACAGTTTCTATCCCAAAATGTACATATGTGTTAGTTATGCGGCTACCTGTTATATTATTCTACCATGCTTGAGTGTACTCGTATCTTTTCCCCCCGTCTCTCTTGCCTAAAAACTAATAAGCTTAGCAATAAGACTTGCGTAGTGTGAATTGGGACTAACCATGAAGGGGAAATCCTACAAGCTTAAGAAGTACACCAACACAATTCTATCTTTGGCTACATTAATTTTTATTTGTTTGAGTTTTATTACAAATATTAAGTTCAAAAATAATTTCGAGTTATATTTTTACCTTTACATGATACAATAAATACAGGTGGAACTGTCCCTACAACAATTAAAACAATACAAAAACAACAGGCATTTGGTTAATGTAAAATGCAAGGCGAATTCAGTACCAGGTAGCCTTATCATCACAGATAATCATCAGCTGATTACACCCAATCAGTCAAACTCTATATGAGAAAAGAGAAAAACTTTAACCCGAACTGTCAAAGCACAAATAAAAATAGTCGTACACCTACTTTGTATATGTGGTGTTTTAATGATAAGGCCACTTGATATTAATTCGCTTTGGTAAAATGTTGCCTAAAGGTGGTTTTATACTATCTGTGTTTTACATCTGACTTGTCAAATTTCCCACTGCAAAAGCTATACATGCCGTGTGAACCTTTTGAAACATTGCCACCTGAAATTTACAGAGCTAAAGTCAGGCGACAAAATTTTCAATTAGAGCGCGTTCTATTTTCATCTGACATCAGCTGTTTTGAGTTAACAAGTATGTGTTGGCGTCACTTATAGGTTATTTCAGATATGATTATACATGTACGTGTGAAAGCAAAAATTAAAAATCGTCTGTAAATGGACAATTTTGACAGACACGCAAAGTTACATGTGGGTCTCAAAACTGACAAATCAGATGTAAAACACAGATAGTCTACATCCACCTTAATTATCAAAAACAGAGAAACAAGTCGATGGTTTACAGTCGACCGCCGCCGTAGTTTTTGAAAATTTTAGCCGCGCAAAATACATCTGCTTGTTACGTAGTGTCCACACATGAAAAATTTTCATCACAACACCTAATATAACGCCGGCAGAGAAATTGTAAATTTTTCATTCTCATCAATACATAGGGTTAGACGTTGATGAATTTATATCATGATGAATCATATTTTCTTCATCGTCATACAGCTAAGATCGAACATTTACACCTTTATATGGGCAACAATGACTGCCAGCAAAAAATTTAATATTTTTGTAATAAGATTTATTTAATAAATATCATAAAATTTATGGGTTTTCATTAAAAAATATTTATTTCTTATAATTTTCACTTATCTAATAAAGAAAATTAACAGTAAAGTAAAAATAACAAATGACGCGTCATATCATAATATATTCATCTGAGCTTGAGCTCTGATGATTATATCACAACGCTGATATAACATTAATAAATTGAGTCTATACGTGATGAATTTTCATCATGATATCAATTTGACAGTCATCAGGTGTGGACACTATGTTACGATTCTTGAAAGTAGTTAGTCTGTGAAAAATGCATTAATAAATAAGAAACTATTTAATAAATAAAAGCTTATGCACTAGCTCTGGAGATATACATATTGGACCTTAAATAAATTTAGTTCTCTGACAAAAAATTAAATAAGGCAAAAGAGACACACCTTTATTTTCCAAGCAAAAAAAAAAGCTTAGGGAAAAACCATTATTTTCTAAACCAAAAATAAAACTCCATAAATAACTCATATCTTTTAAGCAAAAAGTAAAAGTTGAAAATTAGCTACACATTTATTATGTTTCAAGCAAAAAATAAAACTCAGAAAATAATTTTTAAAGTTAATTTTTTAATAAAACTCGAACAATATTGGTATACTTTTTAATTTTATATAATTTCTCTTTCACTATGATGTTTAGGCATAAAATAATTGAATCAGCAATTTCGAAAAGGGCACACATCTGCAATTTTAAACTTTTCAGAAAATTAAAATAAATAATTATTTGATAATGAAATATATTTAAAAAATTAATATATGGATTATATTTCGGGCCTAATTATTAATCGAAAGTGGCAGAAATATTTTAACGTTAACGTTATTATGTATATGTATGTTTATTTTAAATCTATTTTAAGTTAATGAAATGTGCTCTTTTTGAAATTTATCGTATTGAGTACACATAACTTAAAGAAAAAAACACATTAATTTACAGACATATTTATTTTAGTTAGGTATCTAATATAAATATAAAGCAGAAAAAGAGGAATAAAAGCAGCGCTGCGTGTTTACGTACTCTGTGCTTAAACAATAATTTCGAAAAGGGCATAACTCTTAAGAGTTGTTACCTTTTTCTGTACATGCTATGACGACGACAGTCAAACGAATGCCAGAATTGTTCCCATTTCATGCATTGTCAATATACGCGAGATGTGCCCTTTTCATTTAAAATTTTTTTATATCATGTGAAAATAAAAAAAGCACGTGATCAGACCCGTTGGACACCTACACAGCTAGTAATCGGATTTGTTTAAGAACAAATTCATTGCTCATACCACCAATTCCTCTTTGCATCTTTCATCTAAAAATGTGTTTCTTTTCATAACATTTCAATTCAGGATTTTGTGCAGTTCATAACAAGAATAAATAATATATTAACATTAAAAATTCAAACTAAAATATGTATTACTAATATGTACTTATGTATGTATGTATGTGTAAAAGTTAAAACATTAATACACAAGTGCAACCTATTACGCATCCGCGACGCATAAAAAGCTATATGATTTCACTATATTGGCAACATTGCTATTGCGTATTAGTAACAAAATATGAGATGAGAGATAGCAGTATCAAGGCATATTCATTACACCATAACTAAAACAAATACAACACCAAAAAACACATGTATTTTGTTCGTAGAAATACCCCAGAAATATGTCAAATCGATTATCAGTGAATCGCACACATAAATAAGCTCTCTCAAATTTACTAACACATGCCCGTTGCTGATAGAAAACTCCCAGACATGTGTCAAAATCTATTGTCTGTGTGACGCACACATTCTCAATTTTACAAAAACAGCTGTTCTTGTAGTGGTACCTGTTCAATCTACCATGAGCAGTATGAAACAAAAGTCGTTTCAATGAACAATCTCTTTGTGTTAACAGTATGAAGCGAAATGTTTTCACTCACAATATGATAAAAGCAACAGTTTGCTCAGCAGAGTACGAAAAAACGCAGCGCCACAAAATATACAGAAATCACATAAGTGCCAGGTAAAAAACGCTACAATCAGGTTTTTCAATTGTTTTTAAGGCTCTGTTAAAAAGAGACAAAAATGGCAACGAACAGAAGAAAATAAACAAAACGAAAAAGAAAAAATGTAAAAATTGTACTCACTGAATAGCACGCTAAAAATTTTTAAATTCTAATAAAATTAAAGAATTATGTCTTATTATTAAAAATATATACAAAATGTATATAAAAGGGTCGTAGATTTGTTTTATTAATGTGCGTTTTTTTGCAATTACTTTGTGGTGGTAGGTTTATTTTTATACAGCGTGGTCTTACACACAGATGCACATGATTTATTATTTGTGAGATTTTGCAGTAATTATAAAGATAAAATATAAAAGATGAATGAAAATGAACTGTAATTAATTAATAAATACTATTTTCAATGTGAACAAAGCAATTAGCGCTATCGTTGTTTTTTTTTATATCACCGTATGACACTTCCGACTTAGAGGCTGGACCGGAAATTGGGTCGGTACGGCAGTTCATATTTCCGATTCCGGTATGAAGCGGAAGCTTGGTCGGTAGTACAGTTCGCACTTCCTATTTAGGGACTGGACCGGAAATTGGGTCGGTAGTGCAGTTCATATTTCCAGTTCCGGTCATGACCGGAAGCTGTGTCGGTAGTCGGTAGTTCACACTTCCGGACTGGACCGGAAATTGGGCCGGTAGTGCAGTTCATATCTCCGGTTGCGGCCTGGACCGGAAGTTGGGTCGGTAGTGCAGTTCACACTTCCGGTTTAGGGGATGGACCGTAAATTGGATCGGTAGTGTGGCTCATATTTCCGGTTCCGGTTCATATTTGTATGGGATAAAGAATAAAAAAGTAAAGAAGGACGATATAATGCTACAAATCCAAATGTCTTAAAATTACGTCACTACGAAAGATGTATGTATTTTTCAGCACTGAATAAACTCTAACTAATTACTGTTATAAAAATTACTGGCATAAAAAAGAGCATGAGCAATGCGCCGCTCAATATGCGTAATGCGCAGCGCAAAGCGCTGGACAAAAATACATGCGCATTGCGCAAAGAGCGGCGCTAATAAATCGAATGCGCTTGCGCTGCGCTAACCAATTGCTCCTTTGTTTCGTTCCGCTCTTTGCGCCTGTGCGAATTTTTAATACGCTTGTAAGAAATGCGCAATGCGTAATGGGCAAAAGGAGTGCGCAAATCCGAACTCTGTTGCTCAGTATTAACATTTTATTCGAAGTTGGGCTTTAGTAAACAAACATTTCAGTAGTTTTATGGATACGAATTGTTCATGCTACTCTTTACTAAATAAAACATACTATTTTGAAAAACTTCTTTTAGAAACTCTATAGAGCTCCCAAAGGTAGATAAAGAACTTCATCAAAACGCGCCCTAATACGCAGTAAATGATAATTATCCATATAAAACACAAGAAGGTATAAAGATTTACTTTTTGAAATTCTCTTCTCATTTTGAAACCAAGTTATTTCACTTAAATAACATTCCTTCTGGCCTATTTTACAAAGTAAATCCTCTGCGGCTTGTATTTCTGATGCTTTGTAAGTTTAAAACTTCTGTTAGGTTTCCGAAAACATAATACCGAGCCCAATGTTCTGACAAGCTTCTTTAGAGACGGTATGGACTAGGAGTTAGTGAAGAAATCGATTAGTCTAGTTTTAATATCTCCCTCGGTAAACATCAACCATTGGCCACAAAGTAGGATTTTCTTGAAGAAATTTTGGCCTCGTTAACCACAGCATGGCTGTCAAATTTATGAGGAACATAAATTTCTGTTCCCGAATCAGCAGGATTTAATTTGGTTAGTACACATGTCCATTGTTGCGATGTAGATGTATTTAAAATACGATGGCTGCCAAATGCTTTGAATCGTCTCTTATTTGACTTAATCCATTGAATTACAGTTTGTGAGTCAGACCAGAAATGAGTTAATGAAATGTTAACATCATGAACATCATTGTTGAACTGCTTTACTAATGGGTCGATTAATGATAGCAACCGAACTTCAGTTGCTTGCCAGCTGGCAACTGGAAATTTGCGGTTGCCAGAAAAGCACTAAAAAGCAACTGAAATTAACAGTTCTTACGTTTTTAGCAACTGGCAACCCAACTGAGGTTCGGTTGCCATAATTAATCGACCCATAAGACGTATACCCAACAATACAGCTTGCGACTCCAAACGCGGCACACGCGTAAGTTTTGGTGGAGCACATCTTTCTTTTTCCATTACAAACGAGACATCTGCTCCATTTTCATTTTGAATACAAAAATAACACACTGCTGCAAACGCATCTTGGCTGGCATCCACAAACACATATAGGGTAGAAGGGGGACCATTCGCCATAGGGGCACATCTGCCATCACCAATTATCTTAAAAAAGAAGTAATTGTTTTTGATGTTCTAATCGATATTTGCTTTGTTTATCGATATTCTTCCATCCCTCAAACTTTTGCAGTCTTATTTGTAATATTTTCGGCGTGAGACTTGATAAGTTATTTTTCTGAATCTCGCAAAAATATTTTGCTCAAAGTATTTTTGAAACTACTTTTTAAGTTTTTGTTATTCGAAATAGTTATTTTTAAGTGTTATACTGTTGACAATAGTGAACAATAATTTGGGTGTTTTTTCAATGAATTAATTTTAAGTGAAAAAAAATATTCTTTGAATTATAAAACTCCCCGTGGGGCTGATTCGCCAGTCTCCTGGTGGGGAGGTTTCGCCGGCGAATGTGCCCCCAGGCGAAGTTTAGCCATAGGCTAATGTACCCCATGCAATTCTAAGAAACATAAAATATTAACTAATTTCTTAGCTATTTATATACATATATATTCAGCAGCAATGGTCCGCACCTACAAGCCAAAGACAAATCGAAACAATATCGATGAGGGGAAGATTAAACTTGCTATCAGAGATGTAGTCTCTGGGAAACTTAATATTAGTAAAGCGGCTGTTGAATATGATTTAAAGCGCACCACATTGCGAGACCGCATTAAGAAGATGCAAAAGTCTAAGCTTAATGCAGTGGATGACTCCGGGCAGTCCTCTGATGATGAACATCAGTATTCATCAAAATACACGTCAAACCAAATTTTCACAAAATACCAAGAAAATGAAATATGTGAATACTTTAAAATGTGCTCTAACCTCCAACACGGATTCTCCTATAACATGGCGCGGAAATTTGTATTTGAATATGCCGTAATCAACAAAATTAAAATGCCACCTACTTGGTTAGATAACCAAATCGCAGGTGTAGACTGGATACAAGGATTTATGAAGCGAAATCAGGACCTAAGTTTGCGGAAAGCTGAAAATACAAGTCTAGCACGACTCACTGCATTTAGAAAAGATACAGTAATGACATTTTTTGATAATGTCCAGAACTTGTTCGAAAAGACACGATTTTTTCCGTCCTCTATTTATAACTTGGACGAAACAGGTATACAAACTGTGCTGCAATCACCAAAAGTAATTTACCACCTTTAAATTTACATATTTTATACTCTTATTAAATGTTTTATTTCACAGGTAATTTCTACAAAGGGAAAACGGGCTGTTTCTCAAGTGGCATCTGCTGAAAGAGGATCGCTTGTGACAATGGTGGGAATAATAAATGCTTCAGGTAATGCTTTGCCACCAGTTTATGTATTTCCTCGGGTACATTTTAAAGAGCACTTCATAAACGGAGCTCCTACTGGCTGTCTTGGAATAACTGCCAAGAGCGGGTGGATGACAACTGAAGGATTCTTAGATGTTTTAAATCATATCAAAGTAAATACTCGATGCTCTAAATTAAATCCCATAGTCATATTCTTAGACAATCACATTTCCCACTGCAGTTTAGGAGCTATAATTTTTTGCAGAGAAAATAGTATACATATGATAACTTTTCCACCACATACGTCACATAAACTTCAACCACTAGACTTATCTGTATTTTGTCCATTCAAAAAGTACTTGGCCACTTCGTATAATGATTTTCTTGTATGAAACCCTGGACGCATCGCAACAATTTACGATATTCCGATGTTGTCCAACATACCCTTTCGAAAGGCATTTGTTGCAGAAAATATATGTAAAGGTTTTGAAAAAGCTGGAATTTGCCTATTTAACAGACAAATAATACCAGAATCAGATTTTGTAAAAGAAACATATGACGAACATCCGACAGCAGATACTGATAGGTCACCAAATGCTCAACAGGTCGAAGAGACAAGTCTACATGCCAGTGTTGAACAAGTTGTTACTCCTCCAGCTCTCCTAAGAACGCCTGAACAAATTCGACCTCTTCCTAAGATTCAAAAATTTAATTCAAATAATAGAAAAGGAAAATCTCAAATTTTGACATCTACTCCATCCAAAGAAGAAAAGGAAGAGAAGGAAAAAACTAAGCAGCGAATAAAGCCAAAGCAGAAGAAAACAGCTCCTAGAAAGAAGCCAAAAAATATGTTGCAACGTCCTCCTCATCCGATTTATCAGATTTCAGTTTCGCCGAGTCCGATAAATCCGTTGGTCCATTTGCACAAGATGAAAGCTACATGGAAAGCGATTTCGTATTGGTTAGATTCTGTGGCGAAATAGAAAAGTTTTATGTTGGAAAAGTAATAGCCAAAGATACGAATTTAGTTACTTTAGACTTTCTGAGAAAAAAAAATAGTTCGTGGATGTTCGTTGAACCCGATGTTTCTGACATTTTCAATGTTCCGAAAAATGATATAGTTTTGCGGTTGCCAGAACCAACTCATCCTCCAGGAACGTCCCGATCTGCTAAAATGTATTTATTTGATGTCAATTTGTCCCAATACAATGTTAATTAACAATCCTTTATCCAAGAAATCAAAAAAGGCATTTGGTGACTTCCTTTAAATTAATTTTTTACTCTTTATTTTGCGTGTAATTAAAATGAATTATATTGTTTTTTTTTCTTTTGTTTGAAAGCAATTAAAATTGGTGGTATATTGAGCAATTGTTGTTTTATTTTATACCTGACGTTTGTGCTCCACCCCTCTGGCGAATTGACCCCATGGGTGGGGTAGTATCGCCGTTTTGAATCAATTAGGGGTTTTGCAAAAAATATATATAAAATGACGAGTAGTTAGAATCAAAAGAACTCAAATTAAAGCAAACACATATGAGTATTTAAAGCAACATAAAAATTGGAAATATCAGTTAAGGTTTTAACAGGACCCCCGTTTAGAAAAAAAGTGGCGAATGGCCCCCCTTCTACCCTAACTTGACAATTGAACAAAACAAATTTGGGGACAAACATCGTGAAATTTTAAATTGGCTAATATTTTAAAATTCATTCCACCATGATTTCCACTTTCTATGCAATTGAAATGTAATAGAATCATGAAGCCATTATTGAGAAGCATGCAGTTTTAAAAACGAAAACGAAGCAATTATACCATGAATTAAAATTCAATTCGATTTTTATATATTATTCCCAGCAAAAAAATTTACTCCAATGAAGTCATGAACATGTAGAATTTGAGATCCGGAAATAGTACAAATTTGGATATTTTGACACATGCTTGTCATTGCAAGAAGTTATCTTTTTCGATTCCCAATCGCGGAATTGGAAGCGATGTTAAGAAAAATTTTCTTTTTGGCGTTCTACAATGATATTTTACTGTAGGACAAAAGGGTAAAAGATTATCCATTTCGCAAGGTGTGTCTTTCTATGGGAATTTTGCAAAACAGTGTTTTCATGTGAATAACTATAAACTTTTGGACGAATATTAGCTCATAAATTTCCTTTAAAAAATCGATTCTTTGGTGAGTATTCTCTAAAATTATAAAGGAATTAAATTTTTTCTATGATTTAAATAAATGTTTACTTCCCTTTCTTTATTATTATAATTATCTGCATATTTTTAATATAGATTCTTCGGATCCGATGAAAATGTAGTTCCTTCAAAATGACTTCCAATTTTTTTAATGGGTTAAGATAAATTTTAATTATTAATAATATTTTATGCTGTAATTTTGTTTAATAAAGGATCTCTCTACTTCAGTTTTGTTAATTTAAACTTGAATTCAATTTCAATATGCATATCGGTATCAATATCGCCGATATTTCTTTGTGAGCATCGGTATCGTATCGGCAAAAAGGTATATCGTTACATCTCTAGTGTAAACTGATGTGTACTGCGGAAGTGGAATGGTTAATGACAATTTTTTACTTTCTTCTTTATTTTATTTTGGACAAATGAAGAGTAGTGATGGACATTGAAAAAATCCCGGGTTGTGCTTGTTTATAAAAAAAAGTTCACAATTATAACAAATAATACATATCCCTATACTCCTTAACCCAAGAATAGTAACGCTATTTAATACTACGTTAATACTAACGCCACGTAAATTTTACGTTCTTTGGAAAGTTTTCTAAACTGCTTCAATTTGTGGTTTTTTCTGTATAATAAAATTAACTTAAGGTACGGTCACACTTGCCAAATATTTGCCGAAAAAAACGTAACCAACAGACAAGCTAAAATTTTAGTTCCTTTGATTCCAATATTTTTTTAAATAATGATGAACTTAATTTTGTGATATAGAAATCAAGTTAAATCACACTAACTCTGAGTAAAAGTATTGGTTACGTTTTTTTTTGGGCAAATATTTGCCAAGTGTATGCGTACTTTTAAGGCCGGGGCACATAGAGCAGTTCAGAAACTATTGAAAAAGCTCTTTTGGAATTTGGTACTGTTAGGCCGCTGGATGCTTGTGTAGCAACAATAATAAATAAATTTAGTAAATTTAGTCAAGTGCGACTTTGACTCGCACACGAAGGGCTCCGTACGATACGTATATTATTATGTACATATATCATTTTCCGTTTTTGCTCCTTTTTTTCATTTTGACAGTTTTTTCATTGTGCTTTTTGTTTAATTTTGGTTTCTTATTTCGGGGGTTTTTAACGTTTTTTTTAGCTTTTTGACGATATATTCAGTTAAATCGCTAAGATTTATTTTAGTTTCGGCGCTTTTTTCAGTTTTGGCGCTTTTTCGGTTTTGGGGATTTTTTCGGTTTTTGGTAATTTTTTAGTTTTAGCGACTTTTTTTTGGTTTTGACACTTTTTTCGTTCTGGCGATTTTTTCGGTTTTTGGAGCTTTTATTTTCGTTTCGGTGATTTTTTAAAATTATTGTAGATTTTTTTCGTTTTTGATGATATTTTTAGTTTTACCGTTTTTTTAGCTTTAGTGTTTTTTCGTTTTGGCGACTTTTTTCGTTTTTTTAGTTTTTTTACAATCTTTTTTGTTTTGATGATTTTTGAGTTTTAGCGACTTTTTTTAATTTTGGAGCATTTTCTCTTTAAGCGCTTTTTTCATTTTGGCGATTTTTCGTCTTGACATTTTTTTAGTTTTAGCGTTTCTTAAAATTTCAAGATTTTACCTCTTATGGTTTCCAAGATACAGCAAACTGTCTAAATTACATAGTCAGAATTGCATTAACTGATAATTTTTTGTTGTTTTAAGTATCGGTGTTAATTGGTGTAGTCTAATCTACAGACTTCACCAATTAACACGAACTTTAAAGTGTCTATATACATTACTGTCTGTAATTACATTAGAATTTCAACATTTTTCTTTGCTCGCTTTAGAACACCCTTTAGTTTTTAACTGGAATATGTTGTTGTAGCGGCCAACGTTTTACATATTCTGTGAAAATTTCCGGACCGTAGCTCTTACGGTTCTTGAGAAAACAGCCTGTGACGGAAAGACAGGCGGACGGCGTAGCGACGGAACCCTAAAAAAACTACACGTACAATTTTCGTGGGTTAGTATTCTAAGGTTAAGGCCGTTTCAGACTATAACACAAGTATTAATACCCGATTTGATTTCTGTTTGAAAATTTTCAAAAAACAATAACAACTCATCATGTCGGAGTTTCACTTTCCTCAAAAGTATTAATACTTGTATTATAGTCGAAAACGGCATTTATGAATACTTTGTAAAAAAGTTTGCCACTCAATCAGTTTGTTTGTTGAGTCATTACCTGTGCCGCTTTGGAAAATAGTCTTTCATACGGTACCGATCTTCCCACCGTCAGATTTTATGTACTTAGTTTTGGAAATTGCGGGTTACAGTCTTTCGAAATTTCTAAGGGATTTTCGTTCAGCCTTCCGATAGGATTCCTGAAAGTTCATCAGACAATATATCTTCGGATTTATTACTCTTCCGATTCCGATGTACCAGTTTGTAATGATACATGGTAACACGGTATAAAAATAGCTGGTAATAATGACATTTAACATACACTCAAAATATTCCATACTCAAAATTAACTGAAATTACAATATATAATAAATTAAAACTTAATTAAAAACCGGTCTACTTATTTTTCATTTAAGTTTAACAAAGTTTATTCAACTTTAAATGTTAAAAAGTTAACAGGCTTAAAACCATTAGGAATTAATGATTCCTTATTTGTTTGGATCAATTTCACTGTCAAAAGAACTAATAGCAGCTTCCGTAAAAATAAGAGGTTTCCTTGTTTCTGCTATTTTCACTGTTAATCAACCCCAAGTTCCGTAAAATTAATTGATTTTTGGTTTATTTTTAAATGTTAAGAGGGCTTATTATTTCGTCTCTTTAATTATTACTTTATTAAATTTATATTTTTACTCACTGTTTGTTATGTTTCCATATATGTGTTTTTGACCAAAATACGTGTTTTTCGCGAAATACGTGTTTTCCTACATGTTTTCCCATACAATTGTCATGTGAGTAAAACACATCAAACAGCGTGTTTTGCTCCAAATTATGTCGAAATTTGTCTATGCAACACTGCGTTGCCTCTATGATTACAAATGCAACTTTGGTTCATCCATTTACTGTGATTGACAAATGCGAAAAAGTGACACTGTTGTGCGGCCACATAAGGAAAGAAATATGGCGCGCATTTTATTTTCGAAGAAGATTGTAAGCAAAACAATAAAAATGTCAAACTTATTACGAAAATTCGAACTTAAAAACACTTACAGCATAATGGAAACGTTTCGACATATTTTGCTCAAAACGGCCTGTTTTGCTCATAATGGAAACGTACTATTATACTGGGATCGAACAAAGCTCGTTCGGGTTTGAAATCCAACGTATGAAGCATCTTGCCAAAGCATAGTATGTAAGTTAGCTGCACGAAGACAACATAAACTTGCTCAATTTTATGCATTTAACATTACAAATTAAAAAAACACATTGGCTGAAATTGAACATGTGACCTCTCGTTTAATAGTATAACGTACTAACCACTACACCACTATTTTTAAATGTGTATTTATATAATTTCTATTGCAATTTCCGTTAATTTTACGTACAGAATATTTTGAGTATTTGTGTGTGTGTGTGTTATTTCTATGCATGTACTTTTTTGGTACTTATAACATAAACGCGCTACATTGAAAGCAACAGAAAATCCGTATAATGTGTATTTACTTTTTATTTATTGAATGTTAGAATCAGTTAAAAATAAGATTGCTTAGAATTTTAAATATTTACTCTTTTAAAAATGATTGCACGAAATACTTCTTGACCAAACTACATTCCGTTACTGTCATAATATTGTGAGTGTAGTTACAAGGTGTTTGTATTAAATAAATTTGTCACTTCGATACATTGAATAAAAAACATCAATATTTATTCGATGTTGATGACTAAAAAAAACATCGGAGTCTTTCCATGTATCGATTGTTTTTAAAACATCGATGTAAATCGTCCACCTCTACTGAAGAGCATATACAAAATCAAAATACCTGTTGTTTTTGTTATTGTAGAAGTGAACGTACTTTATTAAATATAGTATATAGTTTGTACAGGACGTTCAATACTAATGAAAATACAGTTTGTATTTTTAAAAACACTTATAAAAAATAGATATTAAATTTAAACCGATAGTTGAGTGTTTTGCTCATTTATATCCGTAATTTCAACAAATAGATATCTCTCCGTGCATAGTTACCTATGGTGTAAAAATATTTGATAATTTTAAATTATAGGCAAGGATTGTAAACAAATGTTAATTTACCGCCTAGATTAAGATATCTAATGGATAATTTACGCCTTGAGGCCAATTTTTAACTTGGATTTGCAGTCATTTATGTTTAAATTCGTTTTAAATACAAAATTATGTTTTGTATTAAGCACTTAAATCAAAATTAATTTACCAATCTTGGACATTAAAATTCAATTAAGTTTTATAAATTACCATATGATTTTGACTCCTTGTTCTTCTTGTACAAACAAAAAATTTGTGGCCGCTGACAAATCAACTTTTGTTGGAGTGAAATTTGGGGTTTCTTTGACTAAATTTCGCTTTCTATCATTTTGTAAGCTGTTTTTATTCTTTTAAAACATTGCAGCAACCCTTCATTATTATTATTTCCTAAATGTAGAAAAATATATTTTTTCGAATTTTTCTTTGTTTATGTTTAACTTATTTGGGACATTTATGGGAAATTTATAATATTTTATGGTGCTACCATATTTTTGCCACAATTAAATACAAATAACTAAATATGACTGAAAAACGGAATTTGTATTTAATTACAATTTAAATTTATATGAAAATTAGCAAACTAAATAGATAATTACTCAAGTCAAAAACTGGCGGTTAGATACCTACATATATGTTGAAATTACGGGCATTAGTGTATTATAACTTAAATTATAACTTTAAAATAAAAAATGAAATGATTTCTATTCTTCATGAACAGTATACCAAAAAAAATTCGGATTATTTCCTGATAACTTTACCTTTACAAAACAATCGTCATAAGTTGGAAATACAAATTCATTCAGAACAAAAATTACTGAAATTAAAAACCTTCATAGATAGTTTAACTATTCGGTAAATCAACCTCAAAAACATCCACATCTTTACTGAGGATAGCTTCACGTTTATTTGATTTTATTACATATCCGACAACAGAAGCTAACTGTTCACCATTAGTTACACTCTTAAAATCTTGACAAAACCGTTCAGAATATGCAGATGGTATTGATATTAAAAGTCCTCCAGAAGTCTCCACTGATTTTCCCGTTCGCAGCTTGACATCTTGATCTAGTATACTTCCAAAAGATAAAACATTTTTAAAAACGGGAATTTTATTGATAACAAATTGAAGACATTCTTTTTGAAATCCTGCTAAGTTCTGAGCATGGCCTAGTAAACCAAATCCAGTGACATCAGTTGCAGCATTAGCTTTGTGTTTGTGCATCAATATAGCCGCTGAAAGAGCATAAAATTTTGTATAAGGAAAGTAATATTTATAATATATAGCACAGACTTGTAATTATTATAGGATAAAAATATATGATTCTATCTACATATGCGCCATCTCCACCTATCAAATGTGAACATTTTGGTTTTAGATTCGTTATCTTGGTCCTGCATTAGGTACGACACGCCTTCTTGCAAAATTTTGAAATTCTTAAAACTTGAGCTTTTAGGAAAGCGCTGATTTTGAGTATACAAATGATGGGGTTTCGTGCTCTCCTGAAATGTACCTACTTTCACATTCGATAGTTGGACATCGTAGGGACGTGTGTATGGCTGACTTCCAAAACGTCAGTTGCTTTGTATTCGAACAATGTATAGTGTTTCATATCGCCGCAGTACAAAACATTGACAATGCATGCCTTTTCAAAACGTCGTTGACAAATATCAGAAACAGCGTAAAAGAGTAATCATGGTATCGGTTTCAAAGTTGATGCAATGTTTAGCAACATACATACACAATCTAAATACCGCAGCAGAACTGTATACAAACTTTGTATTGATACATTTTGGAAGTCAGCCTATGTATCTACTAGGGATGGGCAAAAAATATCGATATATCGATATTTTCTTAAAAATATATCGATATATATGGTCGATAATTTTAATTTTGATATATCGATATATCGATACAGGAAGCAGGGATCCGATTTTATGATAACGTAGATATGCCCGCCCGCTTTTATAGAATCTATACATATAATAAAACTGTAAAAGGGGTGTATCTGGACACAAAATATTTTTTGAAAATTTTTATGGTGGCGTGAACAGTAGTCGACGGAGAACACAAAACACCAACTTTTGGAATTTTGTGTCTGTTTAAACACGCATCACGCAAAACAACTGAATAGATTTTCATGATATTTGACGTGTAGGTACTTTAGGGTCCTGGGTAAAACTTAGGGCAATTTTTACCAGGTTTTTAAAATAAAACCCAGCCTAGCGGGTTTTTTCTTGGGTTTTATTGGGTTTTAATTTCTTCAAATGATTTAATAATTCATCTGAGCAATGTAGTCAAATTAGCCCTTCTCGGTATAGATTTAGCTGGAAAATCTTCAATCATTGTTATCGTATCGTTAAGCAACGTTCAGTATAATGAAGCTTTAAATCTCCAAAAAATGTTACTGCCAGTTCAACAAGCCCTAAATGCTTTTCAAAGTGACTCCGCTACAATTGCAACGGACCACACTGGGTTCGATTGTACTTTAAGTGGCGCTTTATTCAAGGAAGGGTGTAATTGATGAGATGATTTATTTTTTCGATTAAATGCACCCGAATTAGTTTAAAAAACAGCATTTTAAACTTGTTTACCGATTTTTTAAAGATTTATTTAAAAAAACAAAGTTATATGTCCGAGACATACCAACTCAATTCGACCAAAATTAATGCATTTGTGGGACTATCCAGTTCCGATTTTGACCAAATTTGGTGCAGCTTCTTCTTTTTGTAGTAACATCACGGGTACACAATTTTATGTCTCTAGCTGATCTGATTGTGGAGAAATTACGTCATTACATATTTAAAATTTTATTTTTTTAAGTTGAGTTAAATTACATATGTAATGAGCAATTCTATAGAAGTTTTTTTAGTAACGGAGCTCAACAGTACTTTGTTTGAAAGCTAAGAATGGCTTCTTTACAATAATGCATGTATCTTAAACATTTTCAGATTGCGGCTTTAACTGTTAAAGAATGGTAGACGTTAGAAATTTAAAATCGTGGGATATACTGATTTCGATTAATTCAAGGATTAATTCACCGAATGGTATAATCGATCAGATAATAATTTTTTTATATTAAAGATAACAGAAGCAGCAAATCAAAAGCACGATTTAAAAAAAATTATGCATACGTTTTTTAATAAAAAATAGTGTGCTTGTGCATGTAAGTATATGTATATATTGTATTATTTTAAAATTCTATGTTAAATCTGTTTAAGCCTTCATCATCACTACCATCAAGATGATGTGAATCATCATCACTATCACTATCATCATCGATACGATTAATAATATTCATTTTAAGAATACAAATTTTTTTCCATTCATTTACGGCGATATTTCTCATAAAATTGTAAAGTAAAGTTCGAAGCGAGATGTAAATCACATTCAACAGAGCCACCTGGCAAGTGGTGTTAAGCAAATTACATGTGAGCACTGGCGATGGAAGTGTAGCGGCTTCCGAAAGTGGCGCTACTTTGTTCTGTTGTGTACGTTGAAAAATTAAGTTGATGTTAATTTTTCCCTTGTTCCTTGGAATATTAATCATACCCAATTCTTTCTGAATATAACGTTACAAACACCTCAGCCTAATAATCAATTTGGATTCACAGAGTGTTACATATCTCTTTGTTTTGAGGCTTGGTCCTAAAATAAAGCGGATCCGATTAATAAATATATTGATAAACAGGCTAATTAAAAATACTTAAAATTTTATAACAACAAGCTATAACATTGTAACACAATAGAAAGAACCTATTAATAACAGGAACAGATACAAATGTGTGCGTGAAACACTTTATATACGAGAGTTCTATTTTTATTAATCAAATATGGTGACTTAGTTTAATTAACATATTATAAGTTTGTTATGATTGATAAAAAGAAGTGGTTGAGTGCCAGTATTATATAACTTCAAATCCTACGTTAAACTTTTTACCTGTATCACTTTCGTGAGCTTGGATGATAAAGTACAACTCACACAGCCATCCTAATAGGGAATCAAAACACTTCTACGGCAATAGCAACAACAGAAAAGATTAAGATAGTCCCCCAACATACCAAATGGCTTGAGAAAAATATTATAATAAGCTTACTGACATAAGCCTTAAGCTTGAAAAAGTATTGAAAATAAATTGAAAAAAGCTATTGTAACAATTTTAGAAAAATATAGACGGAACCCTCTTGAAAATATTTTAAGTGCATGCTTACTATAAGCTTATTCTTGCAATTGTAGAATAAACTTATGAAAATAATATTATATTAACTTTTGTATAGAAAACCTAAACTCATTCGATTTCATTTATATATTACATATATATTTATGTTTTCTATCTTGTAATTTACAAAATTACACGTGCACCTAATTTGCAATTTAAAACTAGATGTAAATGCCGCTGTAGAATGTATTGAAAAAGATAAGTCTTTTTCAATCGTTATATTGTTTTCTTGAATTGACGATTATAAGCATACTTTAGAAACAGTTGTGTATAATAATAGTTTCTCAAGCATTGTTAAAAACTGCTTGTGAAATCACATTTTATTAACATTATTATAAGCGAAGTTAAGAAAAGCTTAAGGGACACTATTTATATAAGCTTATTCTCAAGTTGTATTGAAGTTTGATTACTGTATGGTATGTTGAGCCTGTTCATAGAATCCAATACGGATTGGTGTGGCATCATTTTCTCTACAAAACCGGTTGATTGCGTTCATGAAAACCGTTTGTGCTTGAATTTGGGAAATTTCCGTTCAGAAACGGAATTAATTGTCCATGAATTGGAGTTCAGGATCCCTTTAATTTATGCATTTAGTAGCTAAAACATATTTTTCCCATATTCTAATCACTAAAAATAAAACTTTGTAAACGATATACTGAATTTTGAACAAACCAATTTCGTTACGTTTTCATGAGCCCATTCACAACTGGAATTGGATTAGAATTCCGTTTCCAATCCAATTCCGTATCGGATTCTATGAACAGGCTGAATGATTTGAATTTCCACAACAAAACTTTTTACACAAAATATTAAATATCTAAAAAGTTCGCAATAATGTTGCAAAACTTTTTTTTCTTTGAATTTCAAGTAGACTCCACACTTTATAAAAATCATAACTAAAGCTCGAGAAAGTTAGCACTTCTGATCCATCAAATATTAAAAATACTCTAGTTTTGGGGCTTTTTTAGAACAAATATTAAAACTATTTCCACACAAATTTTTATACCATTGTATTTTTATACTATTGTATACATCAATACCTGAAATTGAAGGTTCCATCCTAAAAGTTCAACGTTTTAAGTAGGGAAGTAACCGATACCGATATATCGGCGATACTACAGATTTTCCGATACATCGGTATCGACGATATTTTACTGTCGATACGACGATACTTTTTAAATTTTTTCAGTTTTTTTTAACAAATAATTTATTTTTTGAAAATTTTTATTATTATGTAAATTTAAATTATTTTTATTAAGAGCGGAGTGTTGGAATATTCAAATCAGATTAGCAGTAGTACTGATCCGTTCTGCTAATCTGATTTAAATATTCCAACACTCCACTCTTAATAAAAATAATTTGAATTTACATTAATTCCAAATATTGAACTAGAAAGCCGAAATAATAAAAATTTTCAGACTTATACCTATTCAGTTCAAAATAAAAAATTACGTAAAAAATTTATTTTTTGTTAATTTTACCATGAACTCAAATTCAATTCGTTGGTTTTTAAATCTTATTTAAAAAAAACACTCCAAATAAGTCATGAAAATGTTGAATTCGCGATCCGGAAGTAGTGAAAATTTCGATAATTTCTAATTAGTTTTACATATGCTTGTCATTGCAAAAGTTCTCTTTTTCGATTACCAATCGCCGAATCGGAAGCGATTTTAAGAAATTTTTCTTTTTCCTCAAGGAAAAAGGAAGAAAACCTACCCATTTCCGCAACTTGTTTCTTTTTACGCGAATTTAAGCGCTAACTAACTGTGTTTTTATATAAATTTAAGTGAATAAATATATATAATATATATTATATTTATTATTATTATTATATATATAATATATATTATATACTTTTAGAAAAATTTTAACAATAAAGCTATTAATTTATTTAGAAGAATATTAGTTCATAAATGTCCTTAAAAAATCGATTTTTTAGAAATCATGGCGAGTATTTTTTTAAATTATAAAGTAATTAAAAATTTTTAAAATTTTACTTTCTTTTATATTAATTATCTGCATATTTTTAAAATACATTCTTTGGAAGCAATGAAAATGTAGTTCGTTAAAAATTACTTCCAATTTTGTATACTGGGTTAATATCAATTTTAAATATTAATAATCTCTTACACTGTAATTTTGTATAAAAAATTACCCTACTTGAGTTTTATTAATTTAAACATGAACTCAATTTCAATGTGCGGATCAGTATCGCCGATATTTCTTTTTTGCATATCGGCAAAAACACGTATGTTTACATCCCTAGTTTTAAATATTAAGTTAGACAACATAATAAATGTTTTCTATTAAATTTCAACTTTTCTAATTTTTTGTAAAAACAGTAAAAATTTTCTGACTTTGGCAGCTCACTCCGCAGTGACTATACAACATAGATAGCTGAAATTTTAAACAGTGATAGAGAAGTTATATCCTTTTACTAGGTATAAAGTTTTATCACGAAAACTTAACTTAAAAATTTCAATTAAGCGCCACTTTGGTCGCAGTTGAACCCAGTGTACGGCCGTTGAAATTTGGTAAAATTTGTTGAACAATGCTATTCTGCGCGTCCCAAATATATGTGCAAACTAATTAGTAAAGAAAACGAAAAGATAGCAGAAGAATGCATAAGTCAAAAGCAACCACATTTCTAGCATCCTGTTTGGCGTTTAAAATAGGGATGTAACCGATACTGACATATCGGCGATACTTCTGACTTTTCGATACATCAGTATCGGCGATATTTCACGTCGATACGACGATACTTTTAAAATTTTTTTCAGAGTTGTTTTAACAAATTATTTATTTGTTGTATTAAAGATGCAGAATATTTTCCAGAATCCTTATTTAAGGAAGAAGCGTTTATCAAATTAAATGAAAAACTATGGTTAAAATATTAAAAGCCAAAAATTAGTAATTAATTAATAAAAACTTTTGCGATTGTTTCACTTCACTAATGAATTTCCCTGCTAGTTCACCATCAATAAAAATTATTTTTTTTATTTCATGGTTTAATATGTAGTAACCTTAGAAATCGTCTTAAATTGGAAAAAGCATAAGCTCTTTTAAGGTTTGTCGGCATTTAAAATCTGAGCCACCAGAGTGGTACAGTATTTTTCGTTTAGCAGTATTTCGCTTAACTGCATTATCTGCAAAATATTTTGTGTAATGGCTAAATACTTAAAATTTTAAAACAACAAGTTATAACATTGTAACATAATAGAAAGAAACCTATTAATAACAGATACATATGTATATGTTCGTGAAACAGTTTATATACGAGTGTTCTATTGTTATTAATCAAATATGGTGACTTAGTTTAATAACCACAAAATATTATAGGTTTGTTATTATTGATAAAAAGAAGTTGTTGCCAGTATTATATAACTTCAAATCTTTCGTGAGCTTGGGTGATTAAAATGTCAGAGAAAAAATTGAGATAATGAAAAAAAAATAATACACACATTAGTTTTGTTAAATAATTGAATTTCCACAGCAAAGCTTTTTACACAAAATGTTAAATATCTAAAAAGTTCGCAATAATGTTGCAACTTTTTTTTGGAATATGAAAAATAATCTAATTTTGGGGCTAGAACAAATATTAATACTATTTACACTTATAGTTTTTACCAGAATCTGACTATTGTATGCATAAATACCTGAAATTGAAGGTTCCATCCTAAAAGTGCAACGTTTTAAGTATTAAGTTAGACAAAATAATAAATATTTTCTATTAAATTTCAACTTTTATAATTTTTTGTAAAAACAGTAAAAATTGTCTGACTTTGGCAGCTCACTCCGTAGTGACTATATAACATAGATAGCTGAAATTTTAAACAGTGATAGAGAATTTTATATCCTTTTACTGAGTATAAATTTTTATCACGAAAACTTAATTTAAAACTTTCAATTAATCCACTTTGGTCACAGTTACACCCAGTGTGCGACCGTTGAAATTTGTAAAATTTGTTGAACAATGCCATTAAATGCGAAAATACGCGATTTCACTTACTAATTTAGTAAGTTAAATTGCGTATTTTTCCTTTTTTATATTTCAACTTCCAAATGAGATATTTTATCGCGGCAAAAACTACCCTAAGTTTGAACCAGGGGCTCAATTCTGGTTCTGTGATAATGTGAAATGAAAAATAAAATTCATAATCGTTTTCATCATTACTTTTCACAATTAAACATTTTTTGATTCTCGTTTGAATTATGAAAAAATGCTTCATTCCATACGTACCTGTGAAAACTTTGGTACAATGAAGCGTTGTCAACTTTTAAATTGCAAAAAGCACTAAAACGCGATAAAAACGCTCAATTCTGGAATAAACGCACTAAATTAAATATTTTTCATTTATTTAAAAATAATATGTATTTTATCATTTCATAAAGTAAAATACACAATTTTTGATGTATTAAAGGATATATCGCACATGCACTTGAAAAGTGACAGAACTCAAAAATACTGATTTTCCAGAAAACGAGTTTTAGTTTTTAATTTACTCACACTTTCATGGAAAAATATAAATGTATTCTATCCTCAAGAGTTTAGTATACAAGATACTGTAACGAAACCTTTTATCCGTTGAAATATTTCCCTGGGAACGGTGTTGCTACCTAGTAATCCGGCTGTGCTCGTCGATGGGGTGGTTGAAATTCGTTCCCAATTATTATTGTATGTATGATTCATATGGTTCGTTACGATAGATTATAAAATTTTAGGTAGCATAAAAAACCTAAAGATCATATGATAGAGTTGGTTTATGAATGAAGTGTAATTTTTAGATGGAACTTATTACACAAAATCTGAACCCTCCCGCCATGCTGATAAAATTATTCTAGTTATCAGCCCGAATTTAAAATTATAATAAGCCTAACTTAGCCCATATTATCGACTTCACCTTTCGTTATTATATAATACGAATTTATTCCATGTTAAAAAAAACAAAAACAATTTCACAACATATTGAATTTATTTAAAAATTAACCAAAAATTAAGTATAGTGGAAATTATGTATGTAATCTTTGAGTTTATGTTCAATTATGAAATAACGATTCGTAAACGTTTATTATAATAGTGGAATATTTATATTCGTAACTTTGTTAATAAATAAATATAAAAGTCCACTTAGGTATATAACAAACCAAGTTTAATTAAATATGAAGGTGTATATATGATTTAAAGGGAATTCTTCTTTTAAAAAAAATCCGTATTTTGTAATTATGTATGTGAGTATAATTAATCTTTCATTTGATACGTTTAATTCCGGCAGTAATATATATATATATATATATATATATATATATATATATATATATATATATATATATATATATATATATATATATATATATATATATATATATATATATATATATATATATATATATATATATATATATATATATATATATATATATATATATATATATTCCCTTTAAATCATATATACACCTTCATATTTAATTAAACTTGGTTTGTTATATACCTAAGTGGACTTTTATATTTATTTATTAACAAAGTTACGAATATAAATATTCCACTATTATAATAAACGTTTACGAATCGTTATTTCATAATTGAACATAAACTCAAAGATTACATACATAATTTCCACTATACTTAATTTTTGGTTAATTTTTAAATAAATTCAATATGTTGTGAAATTGTTTTTGTTTTTTTTAACATGGAATAAATTCGTATTATATAATAACGAAAGGTGAAGTCGATAATATGGGCTAAGTTAGGCTTATTATAATTTTAAATTCGGGCTGATAACTAGAATAATTTTATCAGCATGGCGGGAGGGTTCAGATTTTGTGTAATAAGTTCCATCTAAAAATTACACTTCATTCATAAACCAACTCTATCATATGATCTTTAGGTTTTTTATGCTACCTAAAATTTTATAATCTATCGTAACGAACCATATGAATCATACATACAATAATAATTGGGAACGAATTTCAACCACCCCATCGACGAGCACAGCCGGATTACTAGGTAGCAACACCGTTCCCAGGGAAATATTTCAACGGATAAAAGGTTTCGTTACAGTATCTTGTATACTAAACTCTTGAGGATAGAATACATTTATATTTTTCCATGAAAGTGTGAGTAAATTAAAAACTAAAACTCGTTTTCTGGAAAATCAGTATTTTTGAGTTCTGTCACTTTTCAAGTGCATGTGCGATATATCCTTTAATACATCAAAAATTGTGTATTTTACTTTATGAAATGATAAAATACATATTATTTTTAAATAAATGAAAAATATTTAATTTAGTGCGTTTATTCCAGAATTGAGCGTTTTTATCGCGTTTTAGTGCTTTTTGCAATTTAAAAGTTGACAACGCTTCATTGTACCAAAGTTTTCACAGGTACGTATGGAATGAAGCATTTTTTCATAATTCAAACGAGAATCAAAAAATGTTTAATTGTGAAAAGTAATGATGAAAACGATTATGAATTTTATTTTTCATTTCACATTATCACAGAACCAGAATTGAGCCCCTGGTTCAAACTTAGGGTAGTTTTTGCCGCGATAAAATATCTCATTTGGAAGTTGAAATATAAAAAAGGAAAAATACGCAATTTAACTTACTAAATTAGTAAGTGAAATCGCGTATTTTCGCATTTAATGGCATTGTTCAACAAATTTTACAAATTTCAACGGTCGCACACTGGGTGTAACTGTGACCAAAGTGGATTAATTGAAAGTTTTAAATTAAGTTTTCGTGATAAAAATTTATACTCAGTAAAAGGATATAAAATTCTCTATCACTGTTTAAAATTTCAGCTATCTATGTTATATAGTCACTACGGAGTGAGCTGCCAAAGTCAGACAATTTTTACTGTTTTTACAAAAAATTATAAAAGTTGAAATTTAATAGAAAATATTTATTATTTTGTCTAACTTAATACTTAAAACGTTGCACTTTTAGGATGGAACCTTCAATTTCAGGTATTTATGCATACAATAGTCAGATTCTGGTAAAAACTATAAGTGTAAATAGTATTAATATTTGTTCTAGCCCCAAAATTAGATTATTTTTCATATTCCAAAAAAAAGTTGCAACATTATTGCGAACTTTTTAGATATTTAACATTTTGTGTAAAAAGCTTTGCTGTGGAAATTCAATTATTTAACAAAACTAATGTGTGTAATATTTTTTTTCATTATCTCAATTTTTTCTCTGACATTTTAATCACCCAAGCTCACGAAAGATTTGAAGTTATATAATACTGGCAACAACTTCTTTTTATCAATAATAACAAACCTATAATATTTTGTGGTTATTAAACTAAGTCACCATATTTGATTAATAACAATAGAACACTCGTATATAAACTGTTTCACGAACATATACATATGTATCTGTTATTAATAGGTTTCTTTCTATTATGTTACAATGTTATAACTTGTTGTTTTAAAATTTTAAGTATTTAGCCATTACACAAAATATTTTGCAGATAATGCAGTTAAGCGAAATACTGCTAAACGAAAAATACTGTACCACTCTGGTGGCTCAGATTTTAAATGCCGACAAACCTTAAAAGAGCTCATGCTTTTTCCAATTTAAGACGATTTCTAAGGTTACTACATATTAAACCATGAAATAAAAAAAATAATTTTTATTGATGGTGAACTAGCAGGGAAATTCATTAGTGAAGTGAAACAATCGCAAAAGTTTTTATTAATTAATTACTAATTTTTGGCTTTTAATATTTTAACCATAGTTTTTCATTTAATTTGATAAACGCTTCTTCCTTAAATAAGGATTCTGGAAAATATTCTGCATCTTTAATACAACAAATAAATAATTTGTTAAAACAACTCTGAAAAAAATTTTAAAAGTATCGTCGTATCGACGTGAAATATCGCCGATACTGATGTATCGAAAAGTCAGAAGTATCGCCGATATGTCAGTATCGGTTACATCCCTATTTTAAACGCCAAACAGGATGCTAGAAATGTGGTTGCTTTTGACTTATGCATTCTTCTGCTATCTTTTCGTTTTCTTTACTAATTAGTTTGCACATATATTTGGGACGCGCAGAATAGCATTGTTCAACAAATTTTACCAAATTTCAACGGCCGTACACTGGGTTCAACTGCGACCAAAGTGGCGCTTAATTGAAATTTTTAAGTTAAGTTTTCGTGATAAAACTTTATACCTAGTAAAAGGATATAACTTCTCTATCACTGTTTAAAATTTCAGCTATCTATGTTGTATAGTCACTGCGGAGTGAGCTGCCAAAGTCAGAAAATTTTTACTGTTTTTACAAAAAATTAGAAAAGTTGAAATTTAATAGAAAACATTTATTATGTTGTCTAACTTAATATTTAAAACTAGGGATGTAAACATACGTGTTTTTGCCGATATGCAAAAAAGAAATATCGGCGATACTGATCCGCACATTGAAATTGAGTTCATGTTTAAATTAATAAAACTCAAGTAGGGTAATTTTTTATACAAAATTACAGTGTAAGAGATTATTAATATTTAAAATTGATATTAACCCAGTATACAAAATTGGAAGTAATTTTTAACGAACTACATTTTCATTGCTTCCAAAGAATGTATTTTAAAAATATGCAGATAATTAATATAAAAGAAAGTAAAATTTTAAAAATTTTTAATTACTTTATAATTTAAAAAAATACTCGCCATGATTTCTAAAAAATCGATTTTTTAAGGACATTTATGAACTAATATTCTTCTAAATAAATTAATAGCTTTATTGTTAAAATTTTTCTAAAAGTATATAATATATATTATATATATAATAATAATAATAAATATAATATATATTATATATATTTATTCACTTAAATTTATATAAAAACACAGTTAGTTAGCGCTTAAATTCGCGTAAAAAGAAACAAGTTGCGGAAATGGGTAGGTTTTCTTCCTTTTTCCTTGAGGAAAAAGAAAAATTTCTTAAAATCGCTTCCGATTCGGCGATTGGTAATCGAAAAAGAGAACTTTTGCAATGACAAGCATATGTAAAACTAATTAGAAATTATCGAAATTTTCACTACTTCCGGATCGCGAATTCAACATTTTCATGACTTATTTGGAGTGTTTTTTTTAAATAAGATTTAAAAACCAACGAATTGAATTTGAGTTCATGGTAAAATTAACAAAAAATAAATTTTTTACGTAATTTTTTATTTTGAACTGAATAGGTATAAGTCTGAAAATTTTTATTATTTCGGCTTTCTAGTTCAATATTTTGAATTAATGTAAATTCAAATTATTTTTATTAAGAGTGGAGTGTTGGAATATTTAAATCAGATTAGCAGAACGGATCAGTACTACTGCTAATCTGATTTGAATATTCCAACACTCCGCTCTTAATAAAAATAATTTAAATTTACATAATAATAAAAATTTTCAAAAAATAAATTATTTGTTAAAAAAAACTGAAAAAATTTAAAAAGTATCGTCGTATCGACAGTAAAATATCGTCGATACCGATGTATCGGAAAATCTGTAGTATCGCCGATATATCGGTATCGGTTACTTCCCTACTTAAAACGTTGAACTTTTAGGATGGAACCTTCAATTTCAGGTATTGATGTATACAATAGTATAAAAATACAATGGTATAAAAATTTGTGTGGAAATAGTTTTAATATTTGTTCTAAAAAAGCCCCAAAACTAGAGTATTTTTAATATTTGATGGATCAGAAGTGCTAACTTTCTCGAGCTTTAGTTATGATTTTTATAAAGTGTGGAGTCTACTTGAAATTCAAAGAAAAAAAAGTTTTGCAACATTATTGCGAACTTTTTAGATATTTAATATTTTGTGTAAAAAGTTTTGTTGTGGAAATTCAAATCATTCAGCCTGTTCATAGAATCCGATACGGAATTGGATTGGAAACGGAATTCTAATCCAATTCCAGTTGTGAATGGGCTCATGAAAACGTAACGAAATTGGTTTGTTCAAAATTCAGTATATCGTTTACAAAGTTTTATTTTTAGTGATTAGAATATGGGAAAAATATGTTTTAGCTACTAAATGCATAAATTAAAGGGATCCTGAACTCCAATTCATGGACAATTAATTCCGTTTCTGAACGGAAATTTCCCAAATTCAAGCACAAACGGTTTTCATGAACGCAATCAACCGGTTTTGTAGAGAAAATGATGCCACACCAATCCGTATTGGATTCTATGAACAGGCTCAACATACCATACAGTAATCAAACTTCAATACAACTTGAGAATAAGCTTATATAAATAGTGTGCCTTAAGCTTTTCTTAACTTCGCTTATAATAATGTTAATAAAATGTGATTTCACAAGCAGTTTTTAACAATGCTTGAGAAACTATTATTATACACAACTGTTTCTAAAGTATGCTTATAATCGTCAATTCAAGAAAACAATATAACGATTGAAAAAGACTTATCTTTTTCAATACATTCTACAGCGGCATTTACATCTAGTTTTAAATTGCAAATTAGGTGCACGTGTAATTTTGTAAATTACAAGATAGAAAACATAAATATATATGTAATATATAAATGAAATCGAATGAATTTAGGTTTTCTATACAAAAGTTAATATAATATTATTTTCATAAGTTTATTCTACAATTGCAAGAATAAGCTTATAGTAAGCAAGCACTTAAAATATTTTCAAGAGGGTTCCGTCTATATTTTTCTACAATTGTTACAATAGCTTTTTTCAATTTATTTTTAATACTTTTTCAAGCTTAAGGCTTATGTCAGTAAGCTTATTATAATATTTTTCTCAAGCCATTTGGTATGTTGGGGGACTATCTTAATCTTTTCTGTTGTTGCTATTGCCGTAGAAGTGTTTTGATTCCCTATTAGGATGGCTGTGTGAGTTGTACTTTATCATCCAAGCTCACGAAAGTGATACAGGTAAAAAGTTTAACGTAGGATTTGAAGTTATATAATACTGGCACTCAACCACTTCTTTTTATCAATAATAACAAACTTATAATGTTTTGTAATTATGTATGTGAGTATAATTAATCTTTCATTTGATACGTTTAATTCCGGCAGTAATATATATATATAACGAGTGATTTTTTTGCTATTATCTTTTTGGCAACACTAGTTTTGACAGCTCACGCACGTTTTGTATCTTGTGTCACTGTCAAACATCTTCAGTTTGGTCTATAATTTAATCATGAATCGTCTTACAAACGAACAACGCTTGCAAATTATTGAATTTTATTACCAAAATGCGTGCTCTGTTAAGAAAGTTCATCGCGCGCTTCTTCCATTTTATGGTCAGTTTAATCGACCTACTGAGGCTTCTATTCGGGCTATTGTAAAAAAATTTCGCACCAAATTTACATTGTTGGACATTAAACTACCAACACGCTTGACTTGCATGACATGTGGTTTCAACAAGACGGTGCCACATGCCACACAGCACGCGAAACAATGGACCAATTGAGAGGCGAGTTCGGTGAACAGTTTATTTCACGCTTGGGACCAGTCAATTGGCCGCCCAGATCGTGCGACTTAACGCCTCTAGACTATTTTTTGTGGGGCTATGTTAAGGCTAATGTCTATAGCGACAAGCCCGCTTCGATTGACGCACTGGAAGCCAACATTGCCAACATTATTCGTGAGATACCGGCCGAAATGTTGGAAAGAGTATGCCAAAATTGGACTAAGCGGATGGACCATTTGAGGCGCAGCAGCGGCCAACATTTGCATGAAATAATCTTCAAACATTAAATTATATCGACCCAACTATCGATCCAAATAAATATTTCATGCATTTTTCTGAATTTTATGTGTTTTTTTTACTTTCCGATAGTTCTTATAAAATCACCCATTATATATATATATATATATATATATATATATATATATATATATATATATATATATATATATATATATATATATATATATATATATATATATATATATATATATATATATATATATATATATATATATATATATATATATATATATATATATATATATATATATATATATATATATATATATATATATATATATATATATATATATATATATATATATATATATTGGGTGTTTTTTATTGAGGTATAGAACTTTAAGTTGGCATCACTTTTTTAACTGGCGGCCATTTTTTCAGCTGTCAAGTGATTAATATTTAGTTTGGTTTGCCATTTTATCATGAACAGGTTGACAAAAGAACAACGCTTGCAAATCGTGCAAATTTATTTCGAAAATAATGGTTCAGTTCGCGAAGTTCAGTTCGCGAAGATGAGGCTCATTTTTGGTTGAATGGCTACGTCAACAAGCAAAATTGCCGCATTTGGAGTGAAGAGAATCCACATGAGACCCTTGAGACGCCATTACATCCACAAAAACTGACTGTTTGGTGTGCTCTATGGGCTGGTGGAGTCATTGGGCCATACTTCTTCCGAAATAATGCTGGAGAGTCAGTTACCGTTAATGGAGACCGGTATAGAGCCATGATAACCGACTATTTTGTTCCCAAATTGGATGGCATGAATGTGGATGAGTTGTGGTTCCAACAAGACGGCGCTACATGCCGCACAGCGCACGTCACAATCGATTTATTGAAGGAAACATTCGATGAGCGCATAATTTCGCGGAATGGACCTGTCAATTGGCCACCAAGATCGTGTGATTTGACACCATTTCTTTGGGGATATGTGAAGTCGCTCGTCTACGCCAACAAACCAGAAACGTTAGGGGACTTGGAAGCCAATATTCGTGGCGTTATTGCCAACATACGGCCCCATATGCTCGAAAAAGTGGTTGAAAATTGGACCTGTAGAATTGGCTTTATTCGAGCCAGCCGCGGCGGCCACATGCCCGAAATCATATTTAAACATTAATGGCATAAAATTATCCTTCCAATAAAGCCAAATTGATGGACATTAAAACGATTTTCTTGTGTTTTATTTCAATTCGAAGTTCTATACCTCTATAAAAAACACCCTGTATATATATATATATATATATATATATATATATATATATATATATATATATATATATATATATATATATATATATATATATATATATATATATATATATATATATATATATATATATATATATATATATATATATATATATATATATATATATATATATATATATATATATATATATATATATATATATATATATATATATATATATATATATATATATATATATATATATATATATATATATATATATATATATATATATATATATATATATATATATATATATATATATATATATATATATATATATATATATATATATATATATATATATATATATATATATATATATATATATATATATATATATATATATATATATATATATATATATATATATATATATATATATATATATATATATATATATATATATATATATATATATATATATATATATATATATATATATATATATATATATATATATATATATATATATATATATATATATATATATATACTTTAGGAGCTGGGTCGTTGTTTTCGTCATTGCTAGATGAGTCGTCATAAATGAAAGAGTTTTGCTGTTGCTTTCTTTTTAGACACGTTTCTTTGTAGTATCTGTTTTACTCAAGCGAATGGCTTTTCTTATTTCGTTTAAGAAGTTTTTCTTCGTAAGCATTATATACGGATTCTGTAAGTAAAAAAAGTTGTCAGATAAGTAATAATATTTATATAATTTACATATGCATGTATCAGCCGCGGATCCAGCTTGAGCTCTTGGGGGGTGGGGGGGGAAACTTGTAAGTAAAACATACTATTTTTCCAAACTTCTTTTAGAAACTCTAGGTATAGAAATTTACTCATTTCGTGGGGGGGCGGGGGGGATATCCCCTTCCTCCCCCCTTGTATCCGCGCCTGCATGTATGGTAAAAATCAACTTACTATATATTAAATTCATCAATTTAGGGTAGTCCAGGAGTCGTTTCTTGATCGCTCTTTTTAAGGTGGTCATAGCATTTTCAAACGGATATGCAGTAACATTGGAAAGACTTCCAAATTTAGTCGCTACATCTTTTAAATGTAAGATATTATGGACATTGTGTGTAACGCTAGATTCACCATAGAAATGAGAAAATTGCTTTTGCATTTCATGGGCCTGATTTATGTCATTTCTAGAAATTGTTTTACGAATTAAAATGCGGTAAGAGCACGAAAGGTGTAAAAAGTGTTCAAAAAGCTCTTCACATGTAAACCTTTTATATAAAATCAATCCGGTGTAAAGAGCGAACTGACGAAATTCTACGGCTTTCCATTTGTTTACTTCTTCGAAAGAGCGAGGTTTTCTAGCAAACTCACGTGGAATAAATGGATGCATAGATACCATCAGCGATGACATTTCTTTTTTTGTTTGAGGTGATAGTCGTTCAATTGAGTTGGAAGTCAGTAATCTTAAAATCCTTATCACGTCTGTACTTAAAATCACGATCTGTGCGTAATTTCGCTACTACTGTACTGAAAGTAGTTACATTTGAAACTCTAACCCCCTTTTGATAACATTTGCTGGAACCACTTGTTGCATTGTGACCTTTAATGTCGCACACATATGATCTTGCTGGAGTGTCACATATAAATGCACGAATATTAAAATCAATTTTGCGGCCATCGACAAAAAATCCACATTTTTTTATTTTTTTATTTCTTCCACCAAATCCTGAAGATATAAATCAATGTCAAAGGGGTTTTTGATACCAACATAACTACCAATTAAAAAAACATTGATATTGGGTACATTAACAGCACGTCCTAATATTGGCCAAAGACCTCTGTTAGAGCTTTTGAACAAAGGAAGACCATCAATTCCAATATCCAAAATAATTTCATTGATATTTTCCGATATTATGACACTCGCAATTTTGTACAAATTGTGTTCCAGTCCTATATGAAAATAGGTACCAGGCGAAACAGTACGTTTAATAACATTTTGTGGCATTCCAATTAAAGTACTTATACTTCGGGGAATTTCTAAATGTCTTTCTTTAAGAATTTTAAGTAGCCATGTAGTGCATTTATGAGACGGACGAAATTTTAGATACCAGTCCTTAATTTCATCCCTAATATTTTGAATATCAGTGGCGTTAGTGGAAACTATTTTAATGGGTTCGTCTTCTATATTTGACATGTTTTCCTCCTCTTGAAAACTGTTTTTTACATCGGAAGACGCATTAAGTGCTAACCTATTTTTTAGTTTTTCTTTTTTTATTAATTTATTGATTTGGCTTCTGCCCACCATTTTATAAAACTTGAAAGAAATTATTTAGAAAAAAATGGTACTCACCTGTAAAAGAGAGAATAGAATAGGCAATTGTTGTTTTATATTTTTATTTGTTTATTTTTCGGTACACCCGCAATTAACTTTGAAGCATCGACAATAAAATTCAACTAGGAAAATTTTTTATTTCATTGCATCATCTACTAAAGCCGTCGTTAAATCTCGTTTCATGTTCGTAGATTGTCACATTGTTTTTGATGAGTAGAGTTTGGTTCTTCTGCCTTACAGTAAAGCTTCGCCGAAGGTCTACCGTAAGGCAATTACAAAAGTAATAAATATTTAAGCTCGCCGACCTATCTTTTATCTCTTTATTAAACACAAATTTTTTGCTTTGCCTTATATTAGAGCTGCCGAGATGCACTAGTGTAAGGGAATTAAGGAACTATGAAAAAAAGCATATCAAAATTCCTCTCTTCAAATGACTTCCGACTAAAATATACGTATATATTCCGTTATTAATCACACAGCAACACAATTATTTCAATTAATTCTGTTAATACTGTTTCCTTTCCGTTATTTAATTTTAGTAAGTAACCATTTTTTTGCGACGGAAAGCGCTTCTAAATCAACATTTATTTTCTTTTTTCATCATTATTAAAAAAATGGCTCTCCATATTTATTTATATCAAGCTACAGCTTCCGAGATGTTATTATGTAAGGGAAATAAGTAACTATGAAAGAAAAAACACTTACGAAATTGCTCTCAGAAAATGATTCGTGGAAAAACTTCTATCAGTTTTGATTTACACAGCACCACATTTTGCTTTCTGAATACCTTAGTTAATTTTTCATTTTCTCTGCTTTATTTTGGTAAGCAATAACTTTTTTGTTGCAGAAAAAGAAGCTATGAGAGAATTTTATTGCTTCTAAATCTAGATTATTTTTTGCTGGGATGTGGTTCCAGATGCCTTATCTCGGAGTTTTGTAGACGATGAACATATAGAAGCATTAGACTTGCAAGTTTTGCCTATAATTGACCTAGATTCTGAAGCATTTGAAAGTCCGGAATATAAGAAATTGAGAATTGAATTCTCGGAAAATGAATTGCCCGATTTAGAGTCGTAGATAAATTTATTTGCAGAAGAACCAGATTTTCAACGGGACAAGAAGATGAATCCAATTCATGGAAATTGCTCGTACCCGCTGAAATGCGTGAGGACGTCTTATATGCCTCGCATAATGTACCAAATGTATCACATGGTAGAATTGCCAAAGCATTGTTTCGTTTACGTGAATTTTTCTTTTGGCCAAAGATGGTCATTGACGTAAAGAATTATATATCAAAATGTGATTCCTGTAAAACTTCGAAAGTTCCGACAGTTCTGCTCAAAACACCAATGGGCAAAATGGTCATCACTGAGAGACCGTTTTAGAGGCTTTATATGGACATAATTGGTCCATTACCTCGCACCAAAAAAGGAAATAATGGAATCCTAATTATTTTGGACCATTTTACCAAGTTTACATTTTTGAGGACATTAAAAAAGTTTAACACAAAACCTATAGTAGAATATCTTGGTAATGAAATTTTTACATCTTTTGGGGTACCTGAGTTTATTGTTACTGATAACGGTACTCAATTTAAATCCAAGGAATTTTCAAAGTTATTGGGTAAATATGGTATTAAGCATCAGTTCACAGCAGTTCATAGCCCTCAATCTAATGTTAGTGAAAGGGTAAACCGATGTCTTAACGAAGCCTTCCGCTCGTACGTTAGGAATGATCAACGCCAATGGGATTTATATTTATCAAGTGTAAACTGTGCGATTCGAAACAGTGTTCATCAAACGATTGGAAGAACGCCATATGAGCTTGTTTTCGGACAAACGATGATGAATCATGGAGAAGATTATACAATTTTAAGAAATCTTCAGCTTTTAGCGGATGTAGATACACAAATAGAAAGACTAGATAACTTTACTCTTTTACGGGATTCGGTACAATTGAAAATGAAGGAGGCTTATGACCGAAATACAAAATCATATAATCTTAGGACTAGAAGACGAGAATTTAATATTGGTCAGTTAGCTATACGTCGTAACTTTACTCAAAGTTCTATGGTTGGAAATTTTAACGCAAAACTTGCTCCAACGGGCGTAAGGGCATACGTAAGGAAGAAAATTGGATACACTAACTATGAGCTAGAAGATGTCGAAGGTGGACGTATAAGTGTATATCATATTAAAGACATATGGTCTTAAAGTCAATTGTCAAAAGATAATTCTACCATTTTTCAGATTAAGAGTTGCAGCTTGCTTTACTTTTATTCTGCTTTGTGATGGTGCTATTATTTTTACCAATATTTGTTCTCAAGTGTATATTTTTTTTAATATATAGAAATAGAATATCATATAGCCTTGATTTTAATTTTTTTTTAATGTTTCAAAATTTTGGAAAATTTATTTCATTATATTATAAAATTTAGTTTGGAAAGGTCGTGAATTTTAATATATTTATTTGTGCCTAAAATCTTAAGATTTTGAATACTAATCCGAGGGTTTATTGTGGTAAGACTTGTAACAAAGGGTCTATTGAATTAGAAAAGAATACTTTTTTTCTTTAGGATATTGTTTCTTCCACGACTTAATTTGAGTTGTTCCAACTTGGACTAGGCCTAGACCAGAAGATATTACAATTTTTGAAGCTATTCTATCAGAAGCAACATTGACTTTATATCAACCTTACACCTCCTACACCATACATACTTGCATCACATTGTGCTATGAACGGCTTGTCAAAATTGGCATGTATTAAGACAGGTGCAGACGTCAACTTTTCCTTGATGACATCGAACGATTTTTGAGCTTCGTTGTTCTATAAAAATTTGTTTCTTTTTGATAATAGTTCGGTTAAAGGAAATGTTATGGTGGCATAGTCATCGATAAAACGACGATACCAGCCCGCCATTCCCAGAAATTGTCGAAGTTGCCTAACTGATTTAATGATAGGAAATTGAGAAATGGCTCTAACCTTGTCAGGATCCACTTTCAGACATCCTTCTCCTACTATATAACCTAAATATTGTACTTTGCGAATTGCAAAGCTACTTTTTTGTATGTTAATGGTTAAGTTAGCGCTTCGAAGTCGTGTGGCCACCTCCTGTAAATGTTGCATGTGTTCATGAAAGTCTTTCGAAATTATCAACAGGTCATCTAGGTAAACAAAAATGTGTGTTTTTAAGTGATACGGAATAACTATGTCCATCAGTCTACACATAGTCTGTGGGGCATTACACAATCCAAACGGCATCCTTGTGAATTGGTATAAAGGCCGATTAGGGATTGTGAACGCTGTTCTAGGTTTTGAGACTTCGTCCAATTTAATTTGCCAAGAGGCATCTTTCAAATCGACTTTGGAAATGAAATAAATTGGAGGAAGCCTTGTAATAAGTCCATCTATGTTTGGTATAGGATACGCGTCTTTTGTCGTCACGGAATTCAATTTCCTACTGTCCAAACAAAACCGCACTTTCCCAGGTTTTACGATTAAAACCCCAGGAGATGACCAAGGAGAACTAGAACACACTTCAATAACACCTAAGTCCAACATGCGATCTATCTCACCAATCAAAAGTTTTTCTCTTGCAGGAGATATTTGATAATATCTTTGTTTAATTGCCATTGAATTTCCGGTGTCAATGTTGTGTTTTAAAATAGATGTACATCCCAAACCATCTCGTTGAGAATTAGGGAAATAGTCAATGATTTTCCTAAGATAACGATTTTGTGACATAGTCAATGGTATTCTATCAGAATCTTCTTCTGTCTCACAACTATTAGCTGTGCTTATAGTAGCGATTTGAATATCAAATTCTTTCCAAAAATCCATTCCACATATAATATCTTGAGTTATCTTTGGTATTAAAAAAAATTAACTGACTTTATCCGATCGGTATATTTAACATCCGTAGTAAGAGTTCCTAGTACACGTTGCTGTTACCCATGCGCTGTTTTAACGCTTCCTAAGCCACGTTTATAAGTTTTATTCCCAATAATCTCAGAGCATAAACTACTACCTATAACACTGACATTACCTCCACTATATAATAATGAAAAATAATTATTATCCAGCACGTTTAATATTACGTATGGTCTATTATCATTGACCTTACTTATTATAGATGATATAACACATTTTTTAAGTATGTTCCTTCTATTATAGCAATCATAAATTCTTCCGGATGACCTCCTTTTCTTTTTCGTCAATTCTTGAGTATTAAATATCTTAGATCTAGTACGGACATACTCCTTCAAACGAACATGATATGGCCTTTGTAGTGGATGAATTTTAGACTTATCCTGTTTGTTTGTCATATCCGGTTTATTTGGAATATCAAGTAAAAGCCATTCTTTATTCTCGTTGCTTACTTCCAAGTTAATATTTTCAAATTTTCTTAAAATTGTTTTGGATGCCCGATATGTTTCATTCGGACATCCTTTAATAAGTTTCCCCGGTTCTGAGCACACTGTGAGCATTGGGGCTTATATACTTTTTTAGCTCCACATCCATAACAAAATATTGTACGTGGATCTACACAATCGATGAAACTATGACCTTCCTTGTCACAGTTCCAACATTTAACTGTTCTAACCACTACGCTGATTTCTGATTCTCTATCCATAAATTTATCCTCTAAATTAGCTTGTACATCCTCGCTAATGACCTCTGATACTGAATCTTTTTGATATGAACGTTTACTTGAAGCAGGTATGTCCTTAATAAATTTTTCATGTCTTCGAACAGCGCGTCTTAATTTAGCGACTTGAACTAACTCCAAATTTAGAAGTTCATGCCTTAGCTGCGGCCTTAAGTTTCGCTGAATGATTTCACACAGTTCAGAGTCTGATAATGGAGTTCGCAATCTATCACAGAGTACCATAATAGCATCATAGTACTCATCAAAGTTTTCATTATGTCGTTGTTTTCTTTGCAGAATATTGTTTCTAGTATCAAAGTCAGTGTTATAATCCTTATTTTGCCTTTTTAACGCTTCACATAATTCATCCCAATCCATAGCAACACAACTACAGTGGAATCGCCAGTACCATTGCAAAGCTTTCTTTTCGAAAAGTACGTGAGCATGTTCACAGAGTAATTGAAAGTCTCCATTAAGATTGGCATTTGTTAGTGTATTAACTCGATAAATGAATTCATCTGCCGTTATATCTATTGTATTACCGTTAAAACATATTCGCCAGTTCCTTATAATGTTAAGAATTCTTTCTGAACTTCTATCAGGTCCTTTGTTCGATATTCGGATATTAGGAATTTCTTGCGCATGCTGTTCATTCCGCAAACCACTTCTATCATCCCTTTCTGCATGATCACTATTTGTTCTATCCGTTCGATTATTTGGTTGAATAACCTGTTCTTGCTGGGCCAATGTCATATTTCGAAATCCATCAGACATCAAGTTGATAATTTCATGCCTTAATTCTCTTATGGATTCATTTACAATACCACGCACGTGGCTATCATCATTGTGTAATTGTTCTTCAGCCTAGTTTGCAACCGCGTTCTAGGTCTATGTACAGCATTCATAATAGAACTTGCTTCACCACCAGCTCCTTGTTCTAGTGACAAAGTGGAATTAACTATGTCATTCTCCACCTGATCTGTAATATTTTCGACGCTACGAACTAACGGCATCTCAAAGTATTGTAATAATAAAAAAATTAAGAGATAACTGAAATCTAGATATTTGGTATTTAGTAAATTGTAAATTGTAAAAGTTAAAAAAAACCAAGATATATTCTAAAAAAAACTTTATCAATAATTCTTTACTTTCAATGAAATCTACTTACTCAGTGAAGTTTCTACGTAGGACTTAAAACAAAAAAATAATAAAAAATAAAATAAAAATTCAATCATCCATTTACCAACCCATAGAATAATTTAAAAAAAAATTAGTTCATTTCTGTTGGAATCTATTAGCGATAAGCCAAAAAGAATACTATCCAAAACAAGAAAAGAATTAATAAGAAATTAGGAAGGGATTGACTATGCGTCGCAGGAAAAAAATCGAATAAAAATCAATAACCTTAGGTCCACACACACGACATAAATCAAGTCAAACAGAAAAATTAAATTTTGAAATAAAAGAAGAAAAATATCCTAAATATTATACAAAAGTTAAAGGAGGAAATGAGTCAAAAGAGGACTAAGCCGATAACAACCAGAATAACATCTCAAGTCGAACGCAAACCCTTATAACTCATGCTCTATGAAATGTCAGATCAGAAATTCGTCACTTTAATTACAGTGTTAAGTTTGATGTTAAATTCTAGGTACATAAACCAAGAATTTGTTTGGTATCACAAGGTACTTTGGACCATATAACAAAAGTGCAATAAAACAAGTCAATTTGTCTACTACCCATGTCTTTATTTTTCTTCTATATTTATACAAAATATTATAGCTAATTAGACTTATACGCTAAATAATTAGGTCACTTATTAATGCAAGGTGTAAAAAATAACTAGAAATGCTGAATTTGTAAAGTCGCTGACCATTGAAGACATTGAACTTATGTTCTTTATTGTGGTCATTGACTGGTGTTAAATAAACAAAAAAAAAAAAACTTATTGGTAATATGACTACACATGTGTATGCATGTGTGTATATTATGCTGTGACTGCAATATGATTTTTCGGTCACTAACCATTAATGCATTGCACTTATTGTTTGTGTTCTTTTTTTATAAACAACAATTGCAAATGCATTTACATACAGACACATGTGTTTGGATGTTTATGAATTTAATTTTAATGAGTTGAAAAATTATGATGAACTTAATTTAAGGGTCGCCAACATTCTCCCGCCGTTGAACCATGGAATGTTCAAGTATTGTCGCTGCACTTCAGGTATCTTGTAGTTCGATGGCGTATTTGGATGATGAGCCTTGTCGAGGAGTTGGAGTAGGTATCGCTTCGGGATGGTCCTTCCTTCTACAAGATGATCGGTTTTTCCAGACCAGATAAAGGACAACTAAGGCGAAAACTAAGCTGAGCGTAAAGTAGCTTATTGCTTGATGGTGCAGATTTTTGTTGTTAATGAGTTTATGCAGTTGTGACATGTCGGCCTCCCGAAGTTGGGCTTGTAGCTCATTTAGTTGATCAGTATGAGTTTGTAGGACCTGCCGCGTGCTGTTGAATATTGTTATAGGCTCACTTATGTAGGTCAGGGCATTAATATTTTTCAAACGGAAGTACGATGTTTGGATGTTACTGGATACGTCATAGTGCCTCCGAATGGTGACATCGGCTGTCTTTAGGATACAGGTTGGTTCAATCTGAAGTATACCAGAACCGTGCAATGTGAATTGCATTATTTCAGTTCCACAAACAGCATAAACTTCAGTGCTATTTATTGTGGAATAAATCCATTTGTTTTTGTTGTGTAGTTGTATCTAAACGCCTTGTTCTCTTGATGTAACCAGCCTGCAATTTCTAGCAGGTTTTTGATTAAAGAAGTTAATTTCGCAGGACGAAACCATTGATCCTTTTCCGAAGGTTGATTGTTTGTTGTCGAAGATAAAGACATCGTTGAGCCGGAATGAATTTGTTATATCATCATTCGACAGTGGAATGTATTCATCTCTGAGTGAATTAATTGCCAGATACGGTTTCTCGGGTACTATGACAAAAAGTGTGCCGTTCCTGTTTGAGGGAACTCCAACTATCTTTAAGAGTTCAAAGGGTTGTTGGTCGATCAATGGTAATTTGACTTCAAAGATAACCTTGTTTTCTGTGACTCCTGCCTTAGTTCGCATAAGTTTGTAAAGTTGAATCAAGTCGCCTTCTTTGACGGGTAGGACTCGTGACACTGGTAAATGTGCCTTGATCACGTTTAGTTCTCTCTGAAGCTGATTTGGTGATAAAAGAGAAGGACTAATTCTACCATGATGGGAGTCCGTTAAGACGTTTATTATTTCAGCTTCAATTCGGCGGAGTCATGTTGCTGTTAAAATCAGCTCACTAGATAGAAATGTTGTTAAATATGCGATCGTTAGTTGATGCTGGTCCTCCGTTACTTGATTTTGTAGCCTTTTTATTTCATTTTGTGTTTCATTTAACCTTGACTGCAACGAAAGTTCTGTTTCTTTGATAATATTAAGAGTAGAATCAATCATGGATGTTTGATTTCGTAGTAATGAGTAAATATTGCTCTCTGCCCGTTTCTGCCTGGCGTATCGTGTGTTCCATTTCTGTGGCATAATCAGAGTCGAGAACACCAAAGAGGCTTCTTGCTACATTCCCGATGATGTTGAGGACACCTCTACTCATTCGACCAGACATGATCACGTTCTCATCTTCTATCAGATCGGCCTGAAGCTGTTTTAGGTTGCTTATGAAATCGTGACACATGTTTGCTTGTGGAGAAAAATTGCAGAGATTGGAAAAAGTTTCCAATGCGGTTGAAAATGCCTTAACTTCTGATCGGAATGGAATGAGATCGTAATACACCATTATTTTCCATTCTGCTGTGATTGTTCTTGCTGTGCCTATCCCTTCAAAATACAGGCTGGGATCCTTGCTGAATACCTCCGAATTTATTGGTTTGCCGAGAACAGCAGGGAGTAAGAGAAGGGTGAGCAAGGTTGTGGATAGTAAGCTGCAGCTGACAGATTTAGGTCGCTTGGTGGGAGACGAGTCTGGTTCGGGTGACCTCTTTAAGGTTTTGTTTGCAGGTTTCTCATTTGTTTCCTCATTCATTAAAGGGCCAAGCGATGAATAGCAAGTGACTTAATACCTGATGACGTTTTGACCTTGACCACTCGTACGAAGCCATCATGACCATTGCAGATATTTACTATTCGACCAAGGGGCCATTTCATAACTGGCACATTGTCTTCTTTGATGATTACAAATTGACCTTCTTGAACGTTTGATGAAGCTGTTCTCCACTTAAGTCGTTGTTGTAATTCTGAAAGGTATTCTTTTGACCATCGATTCCAAAAAGCATGTTTCAAGTGAGACACTAGTTCCCATCTTTTCGCGAGTGATGATGTTGGCTGTTTTGCCTGTCTGTCGAATTGAGCGGTTAATGGTTCTCCTATTAAAAAATGGCCTGGTGTTAAGGCCGTTAGATCATTCGGATCTGATGACATTGGTGTTAGCGGTCTTGAGTTCAGAATGGCTTCCACTTCTACTACAACCGTTTCCAACTCCTCATGGGTCAGAGAAGCCTCGGCGATCGTTCGAAGAAGTAAGTGTTTGGCTGATTTCACGGCAGCCTCCCAGAGACCTCCGAAATGGGGAGCTCTGGGCTGGATGAACTTAAATTCTATTCCTTCCTTGGCGCAGGCATTTTCTATTTTTTCTTGGGAACTGGAACTGAATATAGCTGTATTAAGCTCTTCAAGCTTGTTTTTAGTTCGAACAAAGTTTGTTGCATTGTCGGAGTACATCGTTTGGCAGCGTCCACGGCGAGAAATGAATCTTTTCAATGTCCCTATGAATGCATCCGTGGTCAAATCTGTAACTACCTCCAAGTGTATCGCCTTGGTGGCAAAGCAACAGAATACTGCAATATACACCTTATGAGAGCGCTTTCCTCTGATCTTATAATGTACCCAGAAAGGGCCACAGTAATCTACCCCAGTTGTGATGAATGGTCGACCTGGGCTTATTCTGCAACTTGTTAAATTGCCCATTATTTGATTGAACATTCGTGGCTTGGCTCTTGTGCAACGTATACACTGATGGACCACAGATCTTGTCATTGTTTTCCCTTTCAGAATCCAAAACCTTTGTCGTGCTGTAGCTAGTAATTGCTGTGGTCCACAATGATGATTTTCATTATGTAGGTTTACCAGGATCAGCCTTGCAATAGGATCGTTATATGGTAACACTAGCGGATGTTTTGCGTCGTATGACAGCTCTGATGCTTCTAAGCGCCCACCTACTCTTATTAATCCTGCTGAATCTAAGAAAGGGCACAAACTTTTAAGCGGACTTGCTCCTTCGACTATTTGAGACCGTTGAAGTGTTTTCAATTCGTCTGGGAAATCAGATTGTTGCATTACTCGCACTATGATATGAAGAGCGTTATCCAGTTCAATGGCAGTGATGCGACTTCCAGTTTGGGTTGAGTTTTTTCTGATCCTTTGAGCGAATCTTAGTACATAGGCTACAGTGCGTTGAAGGAAGATAAATGAATTTCTGTGGTTGATGCTGTAAACCCAGTCTTCGACGTTGGATGATGCTGCAGCAGTCACGATTTGAGTCTTCATCTTAAACTCCAACTTGATAGCGTTCTGAGCGTTCTTTTTAAATGGTCCAGGCCAGATACATTCTTGGCCATGCTAAAATGGAGGGCCATAAAACCACAAGTTCAAGCTTGGTAGTTTCTGTGGAGTTAAGCCTCTCGAAATGAAGTCAGCTGGGTTTTCCTTTGATTTGACGTGTCGCCATTGACTATTGATGGTTCGGTCTTGTATCTTGCTGATTCGGTTAGCCACGAAAGTCTTGAGTGATGAAGACGCTGAATTTATCCAATACAAGACAATTTCTGAGTCAGACCAAAAGAAAAGCTGTTTGTCGTCGTACCGTAACTCCCTTTTTACCTTGTTGGCTAGTTCTGCTCCTAGAAGTGCTGCGCAAAGCTCTAGCCTTGGTAGGGATGACCTTTGGAGAGGCGCAATTCTGGACTTGGAGCACAACAGTCGGACTATTATTCCTCCATTTTTGAGCTTGGATCGAATGTAGACTGCTGCTCCATAAGCCCTTTCTGATGCGTCTACAAATACGTGCAATTGGACGTGCGATGCTATTTGACCATTGAAAACATGTCGTGGTATAGGAGTGTTGTCTAACGTGTTTGGTGACTTACGGAAATCAAGCCATTTCGTTGTGAGATCTTTAGGGAGTTCCTCATCCCAAGATCTTTTACCTTTCCACAGTTTTTGAATGAATATTTTGGCTAAAACCACGACTGGGCCTGCAATACCCAAAGGATCGTAGATTCGTGCCACATCTGAGATGACAGATCGTTTTGTTATACTCGAGGTTGGCTGAAGATTTGCCTTTAGGCAAAATTGATCCGACGATGGGCTCCATATTAGTCCCAGTGCCTTGATTGATGCATTTTCGAAATCAAGGATGACTTCTTGATCTTCTTGTGATATATCTTGGAGTAGATGGCGATGGTTTGTACACCATTTACGTAACTTGAAACCAGCTTCCTTGAGCAAGGTTATTAGTTGGGATTGCATTTCCTTAGCTGTTGCTAAACTATTAGAACCGCTTATTCCGTCATCAACGTAGAAGTCCTGGCCCAAGATCGTTGCACCCAGCGGATATTTGTCCATACGAGTGGTCGCTAGCATTTGTAAACATTTCGTCGCCAGATACGGGGCTGATGATGTGCCATATGTAACGGTGTTTAGTTGAAAATGGCGTAGAGGCTGGCCAGGATTCTCTCTCCACAGAATTAGTTGAAGGTTCCTGTCTCGTTCGTCTATGAGGATCTGACGGTACATTTTTTCAATGTCTGTGGTAAAGACAAATCTGGGTAAACGGAAACGTAGAAGCATTCCGAAGAGGTCCCCCTGCACGGTTGGACCTGTAAGTAAAATGTCGTTTAATAAACGATCTGTTGATGTTTTTGCCGATGTATCAAAAACGACTCTGAGCTTAGTTGTGCTACTTTCTGGACGCATAATGCAATGATGTGGAATGTAGTAACGTGGGCCGTAGAGTTTTTGGGTCGATTTGAGTCATGTGACCAAGATCTTCATATGACTTCATGAAGTCCTTGTATTGTGTTTCGAGCTTTTCATCTCGTCTAAATCGTCGTTCCAAAGCACGGAATCTGGAATATGCTGTTGGTTCTGATTCGCCAAGTGCTGCCGCGTCTTCAGATAAAGGTAAACGAACAACAAATCTTCCATTGGGATTTCTGGTTGTGGTTTGAATAAAGTGAGTTTCACATGCTTGTTCAGCGGCTGTATAATTGCTTTCTGTAGGAACATCTTCAACCTTCCAGAATTTTTCAATTAGTTCGTCAGTTGACACATCCTCTTCACTAAAAACTGCGCATATCGCTTCAGTTGTGCTGTTTTCCGATACTCTGCCACTGGCGATCCATCCAAGTTTTGTGGTCAACAATATTGGAAGATTATCGGCCAACTCTATTTTCCCGTTTTGCATAAGACTGAAGTAGTATTCGGCGCCTAGCAGAATATCCACCTTTCCTGGTTGGTCGAAATATGGGTCAGCTAAGTCTACATTTGGGATTTGCCAATTTGAAATGTCAATTTGTTGATTTGGTTGTGGAGGGATGATTGTAGGGAGAACAAAAGCGTCTAAGTTAGTTGCAAAATTGTTATTTCTGGCTTGCAATTTAACATTTATGCGCTTTGTGGCCCTTCTTCGTGCGTTTCCAATACCATCAATGCATAAAAGGGCTTCAGGTGAAGATAAAGACAATCTTTTTACGACACGCTCGGATACTAGATTCATCTGAGACCCGGAATCCAATATTGCTCTAAATTCTCCTGAATTTCCGTTGGCCGCTGTTAACGTTACTCTTGCTGTTTCAAGTAGTACATAACCCTGGCGCGACGTCGGCTTATTTGTGGCAGCTGATGTAACAGTCACATTAGTAGTGTTAGGTGCAACATCTGTTTTCCGTATATCACTTGAGTGCTGATCTGCGGTTTTGACTTGATTACCAGGTTTTGATGAATTGTGTGGTTTGGAATTTGAACCTAAATGCAATAATGTATTATGTTTTTTGTTACATTTTTTGCAAGGCCTTGATGTGCAGGTTTTCGAACTGTGATCAGCTCTGAAACAGTTTACACACAGTCTTTGTTGTTGTACCCAGCTTAGCCGCTTTGCTTCTGATAGTTGTATAAATTTCTGGCAATGGAAGTCCGTGGACGCCGGCCGTGCATAATTTACAGGAAACATAGTGTTCATTGGCAGTGGTTGCAGATGATGACACAACCTTAGGTGATGACTTATCCCTTTGGCGGATTGATTCCATTGATTGAAACTCAAATTCCAAGAATGATAAAAACTCAGCTAGAACTGGCACGTTCCTTGGATTGGTTAACGATTGCATGTACCTTACATGTGTGCTTCTATCAAGTTTCCTCATCAGAAGCTGAATAAGAATTGCATCCCATGAGGCTGTTGCAATTCCTAAATTGTTTAAAGCCAAAATCGCTGAAGCAGATGACGTAGCTGCAGGCTGATCAATTAATTTCTCTACCAGGTTTGCCACAAGAACTCTTTTATTGTTGTAGCGGTCCTTGAGTGTTTGCCAGGCAGTGGCATAATTCGTTTCTGATAATGACAACTGCCTTACTAGACGTTCAGCTTCGCCGGATAAGTTACTTTTCAAATACCACATTTTCTGAATAGCTGGTATTGGTTGCTTGTCTACCATTTCAGAAAATAAGTCATGGAATTGACGCCATTTCAGGTAATCCCCACTAAATTGAGATATCGTTAAATTTGGCAGTTGCAACGATTTGACTTTACAACTGTTTGTCATTAATTCTGGTGCTGTTGTTTGAGTGTGCATATCATTCGGTTGAAGGTTGTCTGCCTGCACGAAAAGATTGAGTAGAGTTTGCTGCAGCAAATCATATAACGCTTCATATTCATTCTGATCAAGTCCATACGCAGCTGGAATTGTAAACTGCTCATGAACTTCATCATATAGAATTTCTATTTTCTCCCATAATTTCTTTATATTACTTATGTTCAGGTCAAAAAACTGTTTTCGCTTATCCTCTATGAATGTCAATGAATTTAATAGCCGTTTCAGAGCTGCTAAACGCATATTTAATTTGCGGATGATGCCAGGAGTACTATTAGGATCGTCAGGCATAGGTGTAACTCCTTGTGCTTTAGTTGTAGCCTTCGAAATTCCACTGGACCTAGTGGCAGCTTCAGGTTGATCTTTATGTTCAGCCCTAAGACGTTTAGTTTCCTGATTAAACATGTCCAAGTATTCCTCTGTTATTTTTTTGATTTTGTCATAGTAGCCCTCCGTGAAGTAGTCGAATTTCATTGGGTCATCGCAATCTTCCCGAATAACCGAATCCGTGTTTTGAAATTTATCCCAACACTCCTAAAGACGTCTCGACCGTTCCTCGAAGTAAGCCGCTGTTTTTCTTTCAGCTGGGTCCTTTTTGAAATTTCTTATTATCTTCTGGATATCTTCGCCCGTTGAGATTTGAATTGTCTCTATTTTTACCGTTTATCCAGATTATTTGTTATAAAAACGTTTTGTATCACCAATGTTATGGTGCTTGATCGCTCAGGTAGCGTGTTAAATTCAGCAATGAGTGCTTACAAGATCCTTACCGCTGGTAAGGGGAACTTGAAGTTCAGAACTGTTTGGGGTCACCAATGTTAAGTTTGATGTTAAATTCTAGGTACATAAACCAAGAATTTGTTTGGTATCACAAGGTACTTTGGACCATGTAACAAAATTGCAATAAAACAAGTCAATTTGTCTACTACCCATGTCTTTATTTTTCTTCTATATTTATACAAAATATTATAGCTAATTAGACTTATACGCTAAATAATTAAGTCACTTATTAATGCAAGGTGTAAAAAATAAATAGAAATGCTGAATTTGTCAAGTCGCTGACCATTGAAGACAATTAACTTATGTTCTTTATTGTGGTCATTGACTGGTGTTAAATAAAAGAAAAAACTTATTGGTAATATGACTACACATGTGTATGCATGTGTGTATGTTATGCTGTGACTGCAATATGATTCTTCGGTCACTAACCATTAATGCATTGCACTTATTGTTTGTGTTCTTTTTTATAAACAACAATTGCAAATGCATTTACATACAAACACATGTGTTTGGATGTTTATGAATTTAGTTTTAATGAGTTGAATAATTATGATGAACTTAATTTAAGGGTCGCCAACATACAGCAAACAATTATATCCATGATTGCAAATCATACAGCAAAAGTCACACAAAAAAATAAGTAAATAAAAAAAATTAAGAAAAAGTATCTAATCACTACACAGCAGATTCAAAGGACCTCAGTACCAAGATGACATAACATTTAAAATTTCTAAAACTTACGATAACTGAGGCCTCACGTTGGGCGCCAAAATCTCTGTAACGAAACCTTTTATCCATTGAAATATTTCCCTGGGAACGGTGTTGCTATCTAGTAGTCCGGCTGTGCCCGTCGATGGGGTGGTTGAAATTCGTTTTCAATTATTATTGTATGTATGATTCATATGGTTCGTTACGATAGATTATAAAATTTTAGGTAGCATAAAAAAACTAAAGATCATATAGAAAAGATTGAGTTGGTTTATGAATGAAGTGTAATTTTTAGATGGAATTTATTACACAAAATCTGTACCCTCCCGCCATGCTGAAAAAATTATTCTAGTTATCAGCCCGAATTTAAAATTATAATAAGCCTAACATAGCCCATATTATCGACTTCACCTTTCGTTATTATATAATGCGAATTTATTCCATGTTCAAAAAAAAAAACTTAACAACATATTGAATTTATTTAAAAATTAAAAAAAAATAAGTATAGTGGAAATTATGTATGTAATCTTTGAGTTTATGTTCAATTATGAAGGTGTATATATGATTTAAAGGGAATTCTTCTTTAAAAAAGAATCCGTATTTTGTAATTATGTATGTGAGTATAATTAATCTTTCATTTGATACGTTCAATTCCGGCAGTAATATACATATATATATATATATATATATATATATATATATATATATATATATATATATATATATATATATATATATATATATATATATATATATATATATATATATATATATATATATATATATATATATATATATATATATATATATATATATATATATATATATATATATATATATATATATATATATATATATATATATATATATATATATATATATATATATATATATATATATATATATATATATATATATATATATATATATATATATATATATATATATATATATATATATATATATATATATATATATATATATATATATATATATATATATATATATATATATATATATATATATAAATATATATATATAAATATATATATATAAATATATATATATAAATATATATATATATATATATATATATATATATATATATATATATATATATATATATATATATATATATATATATATATATATATATATATATATATATATATATATATATATATATATATATATATATATATATATATATATAAATATATATAAATATATATATATAAATATATATATATAAATATATATATATATATATATATATATATATATATATATATATATATATATATATATATATAATATTTATTGGATGGGCTATATCTTGAATAGATTCAGGTTATTTTATGTTGCCACATTGCATGTACATAACTTTTCATTTAAGAAAAGGACTAAGTTATAGATTTACTATTTTGGGTGCAGCTTAATTGCACATTTATTCTTTCGAAAATATTACTTCTTAAATATTTTGATTAAAAGAAGATTTGCTAACTTAAAATAGTTAAAAGGTGTTACATATCTAATATTATAATTTATTTTTTTGTTTATAAATCTTTAGATTTTAATTCTTTTTCTTTGTTTGAGTTTTAGATAGAAATTGCATTTTACTTTGTTAAAAGGTATATGGTCACCTAATTTTTTTTTTTTAGAATTTAGTAAATTCATTTAAATTTAGTAAAAGTTATTCATAGATTTACTCATTCAATCACCTTACATATATACAAGTGGATTTTGTTATGGACGGAATTTTGAATTCGTGTTAATAATAATGGGTGATTTTATAAGAACTATCGGAAAGTAAACAAAAAAAAAACACATAAAATTCAGAAAAATGCATGAAATATTTATTTGGATCGATAGTTGGGTCGATATAATTTAATGTTTGAAGATTATTTCATGCAAATGTTGGCCGCGGCTGCGCCTCAAATGGTCCATCCGCTTAGTCCAATTTTGGCATACTCTTTCCAACATTTCGGCCGGTATCTCACGAATAATGTTGGCAATGTTGGCTTCCAGTGCGTCAATCGAAGCGGGCTTGTCGCTATAGACATTAGCCTTAACATAGCCCCACAAAAAATAGTCTAGAGGCGTTAAATCGCACGATCTGGGCGGCCAATTGACTGGTCCCAAGCGTGAAATAAACTGTTCACCGAACTCGCCTCTCAATTGGTCCATTGTTTCGCGTGCTGTGTGGCATGTGGCACCGTCTTGTTGAAACCACATGTCATGCAAGTCAAGCTCTTCCATTTTGGGCAGAAAAAAGTTTGTTATCATCGCACGGTAGCGCTCACCATTCACAGTAACGTTGTGATTCGCATCATCTTTGAAGAAATACGGCCCAATGATGCCGCCAGCCCATAATCCGCACCAAACGGTTGTTTTTGTGGATGCATTGGTAGCTCTTGCAATGCTTCTGGCTGCTCTTCACTCCAAATACGGCAGTTTTGCTTGTTCACGTATCCATTCAACCAGAAATGAGCCTCGTCGCTGAACACAATTCTTCGATAAAAAAGTGGATCTTCATCTAACTTTTCAAGAGCCCATTCACCAAAAATTTGGCGTTGTGGTGTTTGTAAGACGATTCATGATTAAATTATAGACCAAACTGAAGATGTTTGACAGTGACACAAGATACAAAACGTGCGTGAGCTGTCAAAACTAGTGTTGCCAAAAAGATAATAGCAAAAAAATCACTCGTTAGAATTCAATTGCTCATTTACACTACCCGATAATTATACTCCTTTAATTGAACAAATTTTGCAAGCAGTCTACGGTCATCTGGCGCTACCTGACATCGTGAGACAATAAACAATGTAAGTTCTGCTCTTTTGATTTACTGACACATATATATTATTACTTTTATAAAATCCTAACTGAGTATAATTTACTTAATCACTGTCATACTTTACATTGCATTTTGTGAATGAATACTATAAATTTTAATATTTTGGCTATGAATTATTGATAATATTTGCTATTAATCTTTAGAAAGAAAATATATGATTGATCATTTACATACATTAATTTATAAATTCAATATCGTCCAAATAACTCACAATAATTATAATGTAATTTTTTTTTTGTAACTGATTATTTTTACAAGTTTAAATATTAATACATTTTTGTAATGTGTTTTCCAATATGAGAACCTGATTTTTCATTTATTCTTTGTCACGAAAGGTGAAGTTAGGTATGGGGTACATATTTTTAAATTTTTTTTATATATTTGGGCTGATAAATACATTTCTTCTTATCAGCATGGTGGGAGGGCATAGCATTTATGTGGCAAATTCCATCTTAGCCCATATGCAAATTATCAGCCAATTTTAGTTTTATTCTTTTTCCTCTTCTTTCTATTCTATATGAGTCACCATATCATATTTTATTGCTACCTAAAATTTTAAGTCTTGCGACGATTAATATGTAAAATTAATAGGGAACATATTTTAACCACACCCATCGACGAGCACAGCTGGATTACTAGGTAGCCCTGTTCCCAAGGTAGTTCACCATAAATTGAAGAATCGTTACATACTCGATCATGTATGCGGTAATTCGGCCCCTGAATGTAGCATTCGTCACGTAGGACTTGCCCATATGTATATTTTTATCCGCTGAATTCAGAAATAACCATAAAACTTTTCGGTAAGCTCTAGTTTCAAATATATACTTTTATATTTTCATAAATTACAACAATTTTGTTCTTTTTTATTTATGTTATTACTCCATTACATCGCCCATGCACTTCAAAAGTTGTACAATTCAAGGAGTGCGTTTTTAGAGTCAATAGTACAATATTAATTGTCATACTACTTTCATATTGCATAAAAATCATACATACAAATATGTATTGTGATGGTGCTATTATTTTTAACAATATTTGTTCTCAAGTGCATATTTCTTTTTATATATAGAAATAGAATATCATATAGGCTTGATTTTTATTATTTTTTTGAATGTTTCAACATTTTGGAAACTTTAATTCATTATATTATAAAATTTAGTTTGGAAAGGTCGTGAATTTTAATATATTTATTTGTGCCTAAAATCTTAAGATTTAAATACTAATCCGAGGGTTTATTGTGGGAAGACTTGTAATAAAGGGTCTTTTGAATGACGGTTTTAGCTATGCCACCATGTCCAGAGGTTGGCATGTCATGTGATGCATAAATGACGTCTTTGCGAAGTTCTTCAGGTACAAACAGTTTCCACGACTCAGAATCATCAATAACACCAGAAGTGAAATTTGTTCTTGTGTAGATAGATTTTTATGAATTCGTCTCTTAAACGTGAATACTCAGGACTTTCAAAGCTAACTGAATTAAGATCAATAGAAGGTAGAGCTTCCATGTTTAATTCAGCCACAGATGTTTCAGTATTGAATGATCGTGATAATTTATCTGGAACTATGTTGTCTTTACCCTTACGATATTCAATAACAAAATCAAAACCTTGCAGCTTCAAAGCCCATCTAGCCAAACGTCCTGTCAAATCCTTTTGCCTCATCAGCCATTTGAGACTTGCATGATCAGTGATGACTTTAAATTCGTGGCCTTCAATATACGCCCTGAACTTTTTAATGGCTAAAATGACTGCCAGACATTCCAATTCAGTTATTGAATAATTCCTCTGCGCTTTATTCAATTTTTGCGACATGCACGATATGGGCCTTTCATTTATCTCATCATCAATCTGCGCCAAAACAGCACCAACACCAACCATACTAGCGTCGCATTGGAGTATGAAAGGTTTGTCGAAGTTTGCATGTACCAAAACAGGAGCGGTAGTTAAGTTCTGCATGATAGCCTCAAATGATTTCTGTGCATCAATCGTCAATGTAAAGTTTTTCCTTTTAGATAATAATTCAGTCATATGAAATGTAACTGAAGCGTAATCGTCAATAAATCGACGGTACCATCCAGACATACCAAGAAATTGGCGAAATTGTCGAACAGATTTGGGTGATGGGAAATCAGAAATGGCATTCACTTTCCCTGGATCCACTTTCATACATCCCTCGCCCACAATATATCCTAGATAATGCACTCGCCGTATACCAAAACTGTTCTTCTTAATATTAATAGACAAATTAGCCCTACGTAATTGTGTGGCAACCTCCTGTAAATGTCGTAGATGTTCGTCAAAGTCCTTTGAAATTATTAATAAATCGTTTATATAAACAAATACGTTTGTCTTTAAATGATACGGAATAACCCGCTCCATTAGTCTACACATTGTTTGTGGTGCATTGCACAATCCAAACGGCATCCTTGCAAATTAGTACAAAGGCCGATTAGGGATTGTAAATGCAGTCTTCGGCTTCGAGGTTTCGTTCAATTTAATCTGCCAAAAGGCATCTTTTAGATCCGCTTTGGAAATAAAGAAAATTGGAGGAAGCCTTGAAATCAGTCCGTCTATATTTGGGATAGGGTATGCGTCTTTTGTCGAAACAGACTTTAATTTGCGACTGTCCACACAAAAACGTATCATTCCAGGTTTTACTATAAGAACTCCTGGAGATGACCAAGGCGACATTGGACATTCCTCTATGACCCCCAATTTTAACATACGATCGATTTCACTACATAGAAGTTTTTCCCTTGCAGGAGATATTGGGTAATACCTTTGCTTAATGGGAATGGCGTTTCCTGTATCTATGTTGTGTTCTAATAACGTTGTACATCCTAGCCCATCACGCTCTGAATTCGGAAAATAGTCAATGATTCCCTGTAGTTGTTGTTGCTGAATCATAGTCAATGGAATCTTTTCTGAATTCTCCGAACTTACTTCACAAACCGAGCTTATTAGAATAATTTGTATTTTAAAATGTTTCCAAAAATCAATTCCACAAATTAAATCTTGTGTAATTGATGGAATTAATAAAAATTCAGTCTTTTTAGTTTGCCCATTATATTCTATTTCTAAGCAGATTGTTCCTGAAACCCGTTGACCTTGACCAAAATAGTAAATCTATAACTTAGTCCTTTTCTTAAAGGAAAAGTTATGTACATGCAATGTGGCAACATAAAAAAAATTCGAAGAGAAATTTGCATATGGACACAACCACAACCTGAATCTATTCAAGATATAGCCCATCCAATAATTATTTGTATGCGTTGGCCGTAATATTTAGATTTATAAGAGGCGTGGATAAATATCCCCACAACCTAGATGAAATTGAATCACTAACTGCGGTATTCACAAGATGAACTCTGTTATTTCAGGAAGCTGCGACAAACTTGATAACCTCTAAACAAGAGAAATTTTTCGATAAAAACCACTAAAACATACAATTCTTGGACAAAAAAAAAATATTCTTACCACTTTCCTTAGAATTATTAAAAATTATTAACCAATCGTTGAAAATGTATCTGTTAATTGCAAACGCAGAATAAAATATTCAATTTCTCTCCGACACTACTATTTCACAATTCAAGTTTCTGTTTTCTAATGAATGAAAATTTTTGAAATTTCCAGTAAAACAAAAACCAATGCCTATACAAATAATATAAATTACATACACATACATATTTCAGTTTCAGAAAGTAAAATTTTATTAGCCTCACACCAAAAAATTAGTAAAATTAAATTAGAATAGGTTATTGAAATAAGTCGCCATCACAAGTAAAATTGTTCGAAAATTTTCTTTTTGGGATTACGGCATACCATAATCGAGTACATGCTGTTTAAATTGCACTCGTTAGCACCAGAGCGATCGAAAATAATATTTTCTTTTATTTGTATGTTTTGCAAAAAAGCATGGAACCTTACCAATAAGCCTTATTACAGTCGTCAAATCGACTTGCTTGTTGAACTAGCTTAAAGAAACACAACACACTTTTTAAAAATTTTAATACGTTAGCTATCGAATGCGGTAATCCATCCATTCGACACGTGACGAAATTTTCTTCGATGCGAAAGCCTACTCGATAACGAATGCTGTGATTCGGTCCCAGATTAATATATAAAACTTTTTTATTCTTTCAAAAGAGATAGCTTCAACTTATGTATAGTGCTTAGTAGGATTTACTTGTACTTTCTAATGGCATAAAACATAATTTTTTAGCAGCTACTTGTTGAGAAATAATTGAGCACAAAGTTTTGTGACGCACGTGGAAGTAACTTTGAAAGTTGAAGTGTGTTTTTGGTATTTATTACCGAATTTCGTATAATAAAGCACACAAAATCTAATTCATAAAAGAAAGAGGAATATAAGAGAATTGTAAAATAACTTATTTGCAGCCAAAAAATATTATCGTTTTTTTATCAAAGCCGTTTGTGATGCACTCGGCGTGATGCACGCTGTATTTTTTCATAATAGCTAAAAAAAATTTTAATTGTACAATTTACAACAACAATGTGTTTAGTGGAGTTGTAGATAATATTATTATCTAAAAGAAAGCTTTTAACAAAATTTTCACATTCCTTATAGTTTACGAGATAATCAAAAAGATAGTCACGAATTTAACACTTGAAAAAAATATTTTTTTAGATAAATGAACGTATTTGTGAATTTTATGTTTATTGCAACCTTCCCAAATAAAAACCACCAAAAATTAAATAAAAAAGCACTGAGCACTAAATTGAAAATTTTACGCGTAGAAATGTTGAAAAATCACTAAAAAACTGTACGAAAAACACCAAGTTGACAACGCTGGTACTATGTTATCAAGTATCAAAATCAAAATGAAATATTTACAAAGAAATGCAATAGCGATATTTGTGTGTACTATTAATGTGTTATGGTTTTTATGAGAAAAAATTATTTTTTATTAATAGTTTTGAATTATTTAAAATAAAACGATTAAAATTTAAAAGAATATATAGTGAATTATAGCGTTTGCAGTGTGAGTTGTGTACATGTGTCTGTCCGTGTGTGGAAATATAACTTCCAAATGATAAATAAATAAAGTCCTTCTTGTGTATTTTATATCTAAATCATTATTTATCAATTGGAAGGTCAAAATCATCTCTTAGTTAATTAATAAATGAATTATAAAAAATCAAAATTTATTTCCTTGTAAGTTTGCCCTTACTATTTTCCAAAAGTTTATTTTTCACTTATAAATTTTCTGTGTAAAATAAATTTTCATATGAAAAGTTTTTCACAGTTATTTTCACTGCTACCAAGAATCGCAGTGATATGTTATTGTGAAAAACGTTTGTTTCGTTCCAATATTTTTCAATACTTTTCATTGTTTCATTAAACGAGAATCAAAAATACTATGAAAATGTAAAAATCTTTTCATTTCACCGTTTCACAGAACAGGAATTGAGCCCCAGGTCCTTAAAGCATCGCCATACCAAATTTCATGAAAATCCGTTCAGTGGTTTTGCGTGATGCATGTTCGGACAGACAGACAAAATTCCAAAAGTTGGTGTGTTGTGTTCTACAAGGATTGCTGTTTACGCCACCATAAAAATTTTCAAGAAATATTGCATGTACAGACACGCCCCTTTAACAGTTTTATTATATGTAAAGATGTTTGGAAAAATATGTCATGTGAATGTATTGATTGTTTTTTCTGACAGTACATTAAAAAAACATCATTTCGACTGTGCATGAAAATAATTTATATGTCAATGTCTATGCTGGTTCTGGCGGAAATTTATACCGATATCTATGCCACACATAACATCATATAATATCTGGGTGAACGAGCATTACTCGGTGTTTCTTTTTAATACTATTTGCTTATGTTGAAAGTTATTATTTCGACTTGAGTTCAATATTTGAATTTATGCAAATTATTATTAATATTGAACTTAAGCCAAAATAATCGCTTATATTGTGAATGTCAATGTCGATACATGTGATGTCGACGGTGCAATAACGGCATTGCCGGTGTCAATATTGCCACACATTCAGTAAAATTGACAGCCCACTGGCATTATTAAAGGCAATGTGACGGCAACATTGTGTTAAAATGACTCTGTTTTTGTAGACAAACTTTTTAGCAGCGACAAATACAATTTTGTAACAAAAAAAGAAAAATATGGAGAAAAAATCAAAATAACAACAGCGAAACATTTTGAGGAACTTATTAAACAACTGGAAAACAAATCAAGCCTAGCAAAAGGATTCCATAGAGGCACAACTCCAAATAATTTTAAGGAAGAATGGGAAGAAATAGCTGTTAAATTAAATTCTATTGGACCGCCAATTCGAGATAGCGATGGATGGCAGAAGGTTTGGAGAAACTTCAAATGCAAGATGAAAAGGAAATTAATGCACAATAAAGCAGAAGCTAATGCAACAGGAGGAGGCGTAAATAAGTTTTCAATCCTTTCGCCTTTCGTTTCCAACACTTAATTGGTAAGATCCTTGTGCCAGGAAACGTAGTGTTGTTGCCAGCTTTATTGTGTTGGAAATAAATGTCCATTCTTCATTGAAGGCTCTATTGTTCCCAAAACAAACTTAAATGCTGTTTTGTTTAATCGAGAATAGTCCAAAAAGATTTTCTTTCATTTCTTCATCACTTGATTCTAGCATAAAATACATTTTTCCACAAATTTTAATTTAAAAAATTGAACAACAAAGTAAACAAACGCCAAATTTTATAAAGATGATATATGTTTCCTTTATATTATCGATAATGACACAACGTCAACACAATACTTTTAATTAATGCCGATTTAGCATTGGGGTCATGTTGACGCGATGTCCACTATTCTATTGTGTTGACGCCAACATTGACATTCACAATATGTGTGAATTCTGACAAAAAAAAACCGACTCCAGTAGAAAGAGCAAAATACTTGATGGCCATTCATATTAACAATTTTGAAAATCGGTATGCAAATGGAGGAATTGTGCTCTAATAAATATTTAGGGTGGTGGCGTGGAAGACTTGCCTCACCGATTTTCGTAGAAAAATTATGCGACCAAACTCTAAGCAAATCATTCCAAACAAAAAAAGCATTTTGGAAGTCGGCCCATATGTGGAGTAGCTATGCTATAATCAATATTTCGGGGTAGAGGGGGAATCCCGCACAGGTTTTGGAGAAAAATTATGCTACCAACCTGCAAGGGGGGGTTTGCACCAAATTTCCCAACTTTTCCCTCCGAATACAGAAAAAAACCAACTTCTGGAAAACCCTTTGAGACAAAAAAGAATTTTGAAAGTCGGTTCACAACTGATAATAGAGTTATGCTTGGGGGAGCAAATAGAGCTTTAATGCAATTGGTTTAATGCCAGATATTTACCGCTTGATTTTGGAGGCTGAGTAGCCTAGAGTATAGAGAGCTCTGACGATGGGATTGTGGTTAATCCCGAAAACATCGATGTTCAGTTCGACCCTTACAAAAGTCAAGAAATTGGTCTTTGTACTTTTCAATTGCCACATGCTTTGAAAAATTATTTCTCAATAAAAAATGATTTAATTGTAAAATTAAATTGAACGAACTTAAGCCTGAATAATAAATTTCTTTGGATAAAACCCATATAGTTCGACTAAATACACACAACTTCAACCAAACAAGAATTTTTAAAATCGGTTCACAAATGACAGAGTTATGCATGGGGAGCGAATTTCCCCCCACCGATTTTCCAAAAAAAAAACTAAAAAGAAATTATGGGGCCAAAGTGCAGGCAAACCCTTTCCAACAAAAAAAGAATTTTTAAAATCGGTTCACAAATGACAGTTATGCGTGTACAAACAAAAAAAAATAAAAAAAAGAACATACTCACGAATTGATAACCTTCTCCTTTTTGGAAGTCGGTTAAAAAAATAATAACTTTCAACTTAAACCTATACAGTTTAGAGAAAATTAAAGCATAAATGTTAATTCTTTACGTTTGATATTAAGATATTAAATCAGAAACTACAGTTTTTCGTAATGTTAAATTAAAATTACATATTTATTTTTATAGTTATGCTATTTATGGCTCGTTAGGGGGTAGAAATTTTGTTTCGTAACAAAAATAATTATTTATTACAATCGACACTATTGCAGTTATATATTTCTTTTAGTTTTGATTTGTTTATACTAGAGAGTAGCAAGACTACATTCATTTGTGTAGCAGTGAAACAAATTGTCAAAAACTTTTCATATGAAAATTTACTTTATACAGAATATTTCTAAGTGAAAAATAAACATTTCGGGAATAGTAACAGCAAAATTACAAGGGAATAAATGTTTTGTCTTTTATTAATTAAGGGATGATATTGACCTTCCAAACGATAATTAATGATTTAAATATACAATACACGCGAAGGATTTTATTTCAGATGATTATGTATTAATAATAAAAATAAATAAAATACATATGAAGTCTATTTGCTGATAGTTAAGCATTATCTATATGCATTTCATTGGCGTAGTACGCTTAGAAACTTATACAAAACCCAGCAAATAATTTGTATTCGATATGAATCCATTTTATTTTTCTACACCTTTATACAATTAGAAATCCATTGGATAACAATAAAAGTATTTATAAGGCAAAATGAAAAATAAAATCCAAATTAAACCTTTAAGAAATTTATTATTTGACATTGTTTACGCGCATAGTATAAACGTACCCTGATTACTGTTCAGTGGACTTTTCTATGTTTTTATTCGTTACGTTGTTGTAATTTTTTGTGTAATACTTTTTCTTGTAATATTCTTACTTACATCTTGTAAACCCAATCCCGAGTCCTTGGAATATTTTTACGAAAATATTTTATTTTCAGGACATCAAGTGCCTTTTTTCACCCTAACCTCAAATTCATCATCAGCGATCATTTCATCGATCATCCAAAATCCATATCATTAACCCTATATTTCATACCCATTATTTTTTGTGCGATAAAATTAAAAGTGAGTGACTTTATAAAAAAAACCTCAAACCCTTTGTCCAAAAAGAAAACAACCAACAAGTGGTAAAATAATTTTGCCGACGGAAAAACACAGTGTAATTTTTTTGCAAAGTGTTTATTATTCGTTTTTTTTTTGTTCCCGTTTTTATCCTTATTTCGCGTGTGTTTTCCCCTCTATAACAAAATAATTTTTATTAAAAATCATATAATTTTTTTAATAGTTTACCCTATTTTTTTGCATAAAAGAAAACATATATATACATACATCCATAATCTTTTATACATTTTATTTTTTTTTTTTTTAAAGCGAAGTAACACAATCAGGCAATTAATGCCTACCAGTTAATTAATTAATGTATTAGCTTCTTTGGGAAAGGGATAGTGTAGAGAGAACAGGTGGTGAAGTGGGAGAGAGATAGAAACCTTAATTTATTTACAACTCTGCTATTGCGCGTTTTTTTGTGGAGCAGTGTTGCAAGCCCCTCTGGTGTCAAGTAGAGGCATTGAGTTGTTTTTTTTAAGCTATGTAGGTAGCCATTTTATTAGTTCTTTTACTTCGCCGACGGTTCTGCTACAATACAGACGAAGGAGGGTGCTGTAAAGTACATTAGGATATGTTAGTATTAATTGCTGCCGGTACTGCCAATGTGATTAGTGCATTGCCTTCATTACTTTAACAGTCTAACAACAACCAACACAGAAAAATGTATGATGTTGTTGGCTTGCTTGAAACTAGTCTTGAACTCAAGACCTCAGGGTTTGTAGTCAAACCTGTAAAAGTGTTCTTGTTTTTTTAATACGTGCTTTTTGTTATTCTCTGTTAATTTGTTAACTATTCTGTTAACAAAAGCTTTTTGTTTTTTATACCTCAAAGGAGAATAAAAGAAAATTAATTACTCGTTTTATATTATTCGTTTTTTTTACTCCTTGGTTTAATTTTTTACAAAAAAAAGGACGGACATACGAATAAAATAATCAATTTAATATTGTGAATTTTGTTAATAAGTAAGAGCAAAAGCACAGCAAAAAAATAAGAAATAAATTAAAAAACATTTACTCCCAGTGACAGTGAGTGTCTTAAATTTTTTAAATAAGAGAAAACACCACTACCCTGCAAAAATTATTGGTCTACATGGTCCATTTTAGCTGATATGGACTAGTTACAACATGGTCCTATGTAATGCAGCTATGGACCACTTTCAAACAAATGTTCGTGTTTTAGCACGAAATGTAGTGTTGCCAAGAATGTTATTTCATAAAATATCATCAATTACTAGCAATATGGTAGCCCTGATGACACAAAAGTTTATTTGTGGTTATAATGAATGTTTGTAATTAAAAGTTTATTTTTGGTAAAAGCGAAAAAATAAATAAAAGTGAGTTTGGTTTATAAGAAATCAAAAATGCAGTGTAGCTCCCATTATAAAAGGAGACTTATTAAAGCAGAGGGAAAATCATTTACGTAGACTACAAAATGAAAATGAAAACTAGTTTTCTGTTTGCGAACCATGGAGTAGTGACATAGAGTAGTTTCAAAAGTAGCCCTTGTAGGTGCCCCATGGAGTAGTTACATGGTCTAGTTTTTGGGTTAGTGCGATGTAATGCAAGGCTGGACCACGTGGTCCAGTCCTAGGACTTCGCAATGTTAAATGGACCACGTCTAATGCATACGTTTGGGGTAGTTTGGGACTAGTCCTGGTCCATTATGAAGTAGTCCTTACACGCATGTACTCTTGTGTTTGTTGGTTTTATTTTTTTCCTTTATATTGTCACACACACACAACCTACACTAGTGCTGCAGCTTTTTTAATCGTGCGAAAAACCGGTTACTATTTAATTTATTGTGCGGAAGTGATTTTTTACTATTTTTTTTAATTTTACCCTACTTAATAAATATTTGTGCAACTTAATTAGCAATTTCTCCCACAATAAATAATTTCTGTGTAATTATAAAAATATTCGATTAACCAGTTGTGAGTACCCGTGACTTTTTCGCAGCAGTACTAGAGTTTTAAAGAGTTTAATACCTTTTTATTGTAACATAACATTTTCACACTTGAGAAATCATTATTTAATTTATTTTTTAGGCAATTTTTTTGCCGATTTTGAAAATTTAACCCGGGGTTTCTTACCCAAACAATTGAAAGAAGAATCTGAGTGTGAAAATAACTTTGTTATATTTTATTTATTTATTTTTTACCCTATATACCCACAGATTTATATTTTGTAATTTTTTTTTTCTTTGAACCTATGCGTCAAAGAATACTTTCTTTTGTTTTAAATTCTTATTTATTAGGTTTTTGTAAGATATTTACTCGTGCTACTTAACTTGAAAAGTCATTTATCGTTCCATTTCTATACGGAAAGCAAATTTTATCGGTTTTGTTCTCGTCACGGGATCTCAAATACTTTGTTTTACTAATTTTTTTTACAAATTCTTTTAAAATTTCTCCATACCTTTTGAGATCACAAATGGATATGACTACGTTTATCCGCAATGCCGATAGTTTGGCAGAATTTGAGGCATATATTTCCATAATACCCATAGCGGAACACTGGCTCGGTTCTGTGAGTAGTCATGAGAAAGATCTCAATCGGTTATGGGAAACTGTTCGGTAGACATACGACTTTTTGTTGATTGAAGCTGAAATGGTTAAAAGTCCTCAGGTTATGAAACTAAAATCCAAGTAGGTCGCAAAAGCTTAAGATTCTTCACCACCATTTCGCCCAGCGGTGGAAAGAAGAATACCTCGAAGAGCTTCATCGTCGAGTGAAATACCCCCAGAAAACCTTTGAAGTAGGTGACTTAGTTGTTATCCGTCAGAATAATTTACCCCTAATGAATGGCGACTCGGATAGAGAATACTTACGTAGGGCATGACTCTAAGGTCCGTACTGCGGACGTGAGAACAGCTTAAGGCGTTTAATTCGGGCATATCGTGAAGCTTGTTCTCTTACCCAGGTCAGAAACTCACTAATCCCTTTTCTTTTTCTCCCCTCTTCTATTTCACCCCTTTAGCAATAACAACAGCTACATCAGTATCAACATCCTTCAATCTAAGGATAAAACCAGCAATTCCCTGGAGCGAGTCCACCGGCGACTATCGTCATCAACGTGATGTCCGGGCGGATCGTGTGATTATATATATATATATATATATATATATATATATATATATATATATATATATATTATATATATATATATCAAGTAAAAGTTAAGGATGAATTATAATAGATTAAAGAAAAACCAGCAAGTTAGAGGATACATCAACAGATTCAAATCCATAAGGGACAAGATAGTTAGGACTAAGTCATCAATAACTTTCCTAATACGCTGTAGGAATTCAGCCATCACTCCAAATTTCATTGCAAATTCAAGGAAAAATTTATTAAATATATTTAAGATGGAGGCTGTACCAGCAGTTCAACAGATTATACACAAGATTTACATTATAAAATTTTGAGATTAACATTAAAATCTCAACATGAACTACTGAAACATTTTCAAAGGGAGCTAGAAATAATAGAAAGAAATTTAGAAATATATTTTATAAGAGATGAAATGCAAATATTTTTACAATATGAGGATAGATTAGCAACATCATTAAATAATAAGGTAAGGAGAAATCACATAAAGAAGTTTGAATGCCTTAGGAATAAAGAGAACAAAAAACTAGGAATTAAATTTAATAATAAGTGGTTTGTAAATAAGACTGACTTAGATATCCCATTGGAAGTACAGTGGATGTTTTCATTAGGACATAAGTATGCATTACCGGTTAGAAAGGAAGAATTTCCTATGATAAAAATGATATCAGAGGGGGAAGATTTTATACAGACAGTACAAAGAAAAGAGGAACAGGAAATTGATAGAAATAGATTAACTACGATTATTGACAACCATTTAAACAAAATGAGATTGACAAATAAAGACAGATTTATGCTAGATAAAGTTAAAGATGCAGAGAAATTCTTAGGGAGGAATAGAGATGTACTTATTTTAAGGGCCGATAAAGGTAATTACACAGTAGCTTTATATAAACATGACTATGACAGAAGGATTAATAATATTGTAGAGGATAGCACAAAATACAGTTTGTTAAGTAGGGATCCGACTAATAGAATACATAAGATTAATAATGATTTTGTAGAACAACTTTTTAATCGAAAGATTATAACAACTATAGAGAAAAATAAACTGAAGACGAATATTGCAATTGCACCTAAGTTATACGGACTAAAATTCACAAAGAAGATTTTCCTTTGAGACCAATATGTTCATACATTAATTCTCCATCATATAATTTGTGTAAATATATTACCAATATTTTAAGAAAATTAACGGAGCATTCTAAATATAATATTAAGGACTCCTTACAGTTTAAGACTATAATAAAGAACCAAAATATACATTATAATGAAAAATTGATTTCATTAGATATGGTTTCACTATTTCCTATTATACCTGTTGACTTAGCAATAAGTGCAATAGAAGAGAAATGGAATATATTAAAGGAACATACAAAAATTTAAAAAGGTTTATTTTACGCATTTTGAAGTTTTGTATAGAAGACAATAGGTATTTTCAGTATAATGGTAACATATACTCTCAGAAAAATGGACTCCCAATGGGATCGCCAGCATCTCCAGTTGTAGCTGATATTATAATGGAAAAATTACTGAATTCACGCATTGAGAAATTGAGTGTTAAACCAAGATTAATGAGTTAATATGTAGATGACCTATTTTGTATTATATCTGATTGTGAAATAGATAAAATGCTGACAACATTTAATGAATTTGATAATAACATTAAATTTACCATTGAAGAGGAATGTGAATCAAGACTTAGACACCATGTTAATAAGGAGAAATAATAGATTAGTAACTGATTGGTATCAGAAACCAACAGCTTCGGGTAGAATAATTAATTATTATTCTAAACATTCTAAGAAAATTGTTATTAATACGACTAAAAATTTGATAGAAAGAGTACTAACGATAAGTGACAAACAGTTTCACAAGAAAAATAGAATTAGGATTATCAATATATTAAGAGATAACAATTTTCCTGATGGATTAAGTTATAGATTGATAAGTCAGGATAGAGGAACGAGAAATAATCATAATAATAATAATAATAATAATAATAATAATAATAATAATAATAATAATAATAATAATAACAATAATAATAATAATAATAATAATAATAATAATAATAATAATAATATTAATAACAATAATAATAATAATAATAATAATAATAATAATAATAATAATAATAATAATAATAATAATAATAATAATAATAACAGTAATTATAATAATAATAATAATAATAATAGTAATGATAACAATAATATTGCGAATTCGATAGAGCCAAAGATTTATAAGTCGTTAACCTTTGTACCCCGAATATCGGAAAGGTTAGGAAAGTCCAAAAATTTTGATACAGAGAAATATATTATGGCTTATGAAACTTATAGCTCATTGAATAGATTATTTAGTAAAACAAAGGATAAAAGTGGAAAATGTGACATGTCTAATGTAGTATCTAAGATTCCTTGTAGAGGTAATGATGTGGAAAGTTGTAATAAGTTATATGTAGGTACGACGAAGAATAAATTGAGAACTAGAATAGCGGGACATAAATCGGACCAGAAGTATAGACATATTAATTCGCAAAAAGCAGCATTATCATCTCATTGTGCAGAATTAAATCATTATCCAGACTTTGAAAATGTATCAGTATTGAACACAGAACACAACTATAAACGTCGTTATATGTTAGAAATGCTACAAATAATTAATACACCAATAACACACAGAATAAATTATAAGACAGGAACAGAAAATGTAGCACAAAATTATAGGCATTTAGTAAGTAAGAGTTATACACAATAGGAAATTGTATTTTTGGAAATGTAGTTTTGTAAATAGGAATAGCATTATATAGCTCTGTGATATGCAGTTGATAAAAGATAGATTTTAAATTTATTTATGTATTTGTATGTTTTATAAATTTTCCAGTTGTATGTTTTTTTGTAAACTTTATAAATTTTCCAATTGTATTTTATTTGTTTGAATATTTTTGTTTTTGTAAAAATATATTTGAAGTTTATTGGAAAAATTTTTATATATGTTTGTATGTATGACAAATATTTTCCATTAATAAACTGAGTACGCATTAACTGAGTACGCATTAACTGAGTACGCATTAACTGAGTATGCATTAACTGAGTACGCATTTAGTGAGTACGCATTAACTGAGTACGCATTAACTGAGTTGCTCCAGTCAAGACAAACTAACAACAGCAACAAACAGCAGAAATGCCTAAGTTACTGTTGTTGCTATAGAATGTGAAAAACTAGAAAACAAAAATTTACATTTGGGGTCAAAAGTATTCCAGTGTACGCTCAAATTGAATGTCAATGATAGACACCGATATAAAAATAATTTTTTTGAAATCAGCTTCACAGCAACAAACAAGTGCCAACAATTCTCCGAAAAAGAAAAACCGACAGGAAATGGCCCCTTAGAAAACGCTACAGAAAAACCAAAAATCCAAATGGGTATTGATCATTGCATTGAAGTTACAAATAAGAAAAAAATAGGTCCAAAATCAAAAAACCTCGCTCCAGTGGCGAAAATGCCCAAAGATGGCAAAGCTGATGCACCGCCTTCTGAAAATCACTTTTCAATTCTACAAAACGACGAAGATGAAATAACCACTGTCAGGTCCAACAAGCCGCCCGCAATTTACAAAAGGGAGAAAAACTCAAATGAGTTAATTAAAAGGTTAGTACAATTAATCGGTGAAGAGGCGTTTTACGTCATCCCTATAAAACACCGCGCGATTAATGAGACACAAATTCAAGTTAATAAAGAAAATCATTACCGCAAGTAGTTTCATAGTTTGAAACACAAAATAAAAATGTTTACACCAAGTGAAAAGTGCAATAGACCTCCAGCTAGATATAAAAGGTATCGATTCATACGTGGATCCAGAAGAGATAAAGTTGGGTCTGATAAATAATAGTTTTGAAGTGTAAAACCTTACAAACATCAAAAATATGGAAAGTCCCCCAATCACTATTTCGGGTGGAACCAGAACCAGGTGACTTGAAATTAAAAAAAAACGAAAAACACCCTTGTGACGGTTCTGCTAAAGGTTTGACCACCACTGTACTTATAAATGATATTTCTTTGTCATCGAAGTTCTCTCACACTCTGTTAGAATTGTATTTCTACTTCTTTATTTTGTACTTTTGAATGCGTTTAATAGTTATGTACATATCAAGGTAGATTGAGCAGGTACCACTACAAGAACAGCTGTTTTTGTAAATTTGAGAATGTGTGCGTCACACAGCCAATAGATTTTGACACATGCCTGGGAGTTTTCTATCAGCAACGGGCATGTGTTAGTAAATTTGAGAGAGCTTACGAATGTGTGAGACTCACAGATGATGGATTTGACATATTTCTGGGGTACTTCTACTAACAAAATACATGTGTTTTTTGGTGTTGTATTTGTTTTAGTTATGGTGGTACCTGTAATGAATATGCCTTGGCACATATAGATGAATGAAAGTTGTTGTTATTACTTTTCGGAGTAAAATTTTTGCGACTTCCTTGATTAAGAATTCGTAAAAACCATTTCATTTATTCAGTAATTGTACAAGAGGAAAGAACAATTAAAATTTAAGGTGCATATAAATGTCTACCTATTGATATTGTGATATTTTTCCCTATTCCCCAATTCATAAAAAAGGAGTGTATCAATTGCCATAATTATATTAGCACTACAGCTCCTAGTTTACAATAACAGAATTATTTAAGTCCCTGGACACCACGTTATCAACGTAACGGTTTGAAATTTTACTGTTTTGGGCTACCGCAAGTAAAATTTAACACTTGAACTATCTTCTGCCATTCCTCCACGTGCACCTTGTGTAAACCATTCATCCCAGTTTCGAAAGTCAAATTCCTCATTATCTTAAAAGGAAAATAAACTATAAAAAAACAAGGCCGTACGACTTACAGGATTTATGCCAGGTAAAGAAAGATAACGCGGAAATACCACTTTTTTAAAAATAATTTTAAAAAAGTGGCATTAATTAAATAAAAAATTAATTTAAAAAAAGAGCAAAGATTTAAAAAAATAGTAATAATTGGAATAAAAAACTATTAAATAAAAAGAAGAAAAGCAAAATTGAAACTTCAGTTGGCGCATATAAATTACCAACATTTTTTATTGAGTGTAAGACTCTACATACATTTATATTATAATAAATCAATAATAGTGAGGTTGTTTTTCATTCATAACCGTGCTCTTAGTTTTTACATTTCATCCATGGAGATGATTAACTTTTAACTTTAAAAGTTTTTTAAATACTCCTATTTGAGAAGAGAGTGGAAAAGGTGCGTGTGAATGACAGATAACCTACTCAAATTTTAAGTTTATTAATCATAACATTGTGGTAATATTGGAATTTATTTAAGTTTATAGCAGAATGTTAATCTCATCAACATCGTGTAACAGGCCTGGAACATATGTAGATGCTCTCGACTAAAATTGTAAGTGATAACATAATATCTATACGTATGGCTTATAATGTTAATAGTTATACACCATTTCCCATTTCAAAAAATAAAATAAAATATACCGATAAGAATGAAGAAAGAATTTTATAAAGAAAAAGAACCTTAATAATTAATAGTTACTTATATCCTACTTTATAGATTATAGTAAAACATTTGTGTATCTCTCTAAACATTGTTTTAGAACACGTAACGGTTAAAATGTATATGGAATAAAGATTGTTTGTTAATAGCCTAATGTAACCAAGTCATTTCCATGTAGAATGGTGGGTTACCAAAGAATATTATTTAGTAATGATGGTAACATGGTAGGGTTAGGGCTGGGGAGAATAACATAATTTTTTCCCCCAAATCTTAGGTAAGACCCATTTTTTACATCATCAATTTTACATAGCACGTGGTATTTTTGTAAGTGCGGCTTTCAAGTGACCTAACAAGATTCCCTACCTCCGACGTGATAGACCCTCTATGCAAGCACGTGCTACAGGTTATGGTCACTGGCCAAAAGAAAAGAAACAGATACTGCATTCAGCACAATTAACACCACCGTACCATTACACCCAATATACAATTGAAAATATTTGCTGCACCGACGAGTTACCGTAGAGGAACCACACAAGCGAGCAGGGCACATTCAATGCCTGAATTGCCAAGAATATGGCCACATGAAAACATATTGGAAGTTGCGCACCGTTTGTGTCGTCTGTGGTGAAGTACACAGGACCGCCAATTGTGATAAGCCAAAAGATGATTCCAAAATTAAAAAGTATAGCAATTGCCATAAAAATCACACTGCAAACTACAGGAGCTGCCCTGTCTATGTACATGTTAAGCAGTCTTTGTCTAAAACAACCAGTTTCCTTAGGTCATGCCATAATTTCTACATAAGCGAGCGCTAACATGGTTTAGAAATAACAATGCACAACGGTAAGTATGGAACACTTTTAAATGATTTTTTGACTTTCTTTCTCCCCTCAAAGTATTTCGAGAAGCTAGAAAACGGGATCAAAGTAAGCACAACGAGTCCTGGAGGAGAATCACGACAGCGTAGCAGCCAGCCATTTAGACATCCGCAAAACCATCAAGCGAATCGCCAACCGTTATTACTGGCCCGGCATGTTCCGCGACGTCAACCGATATGTGCGGCAGTGCGAGTCCTGCCAAAGTTCAAAATACAACAACAGATTTCTGCATGTTATGGGTGTGTATCAACAATTAACTGCACCATATACGCCCCAAGAGAATCCCGTGCCAATCGTACAACAAACGGGATGAATATTAAAGGGTTGCAACAAATCCAAAAAATTGATAATCAAAACATATCACAACCAAGCAGATACTTCATGTCGTTGTGTTTGCCTTTGCAAAACGAATGAGTGTGTGCCAATGACAAAAGCCGACAACAAAAAAACAAGCCATGCAAGCAGTGAGTGAAAGACAGCCATAATTTCTATGAAAACAAAAATACATAGAATACTTGAGGACATGATTTCCGAGTACAATTTAGTACTGAACTCGCTGTAATTTATTTTTTTTCTTATGATCGCTTAACATAGTGAAAAATAAAAGATCGTATGTATGTATTAGTGAAAAAATATTTTATTAAGAATATTATACCACATACATAGTACATATTTTTGTTTAAAAGTATGTATTGTTAATTATTATTTTTATTGTCGTACATACAGACATAGTTGATGAGTTTATGTATGTACGGTTGCCTAATTTTTAGTTCGTATTAGTATACATATTATGTAATTATTATTACGAATAAAAATGTTTTATTTCTGAAAGATACTGTATGAATGAAATACATACATATGTATGTATGTACATAAATATATTAGGCTGGATCAAAAAGTTTTTTTTCAGAAAACCTTTTGAAAAGTGCAATTATGTTGTTTTATTAGATCATTTCAAAACCTGCGGAGTAATATTCATTTATTTTTAGTTTAAGATGTCGCGCATCGCCCTCTAAGATACAGTAAGTCACTAATGTATGGGAAAATTTTAAAGTTATCTAATCATGTTTTAGCAGTAATAATATACCTATTGTTTTAGGTCCAAAAATATAATAATTTGTTGTAAAAAGTAAAACTAAGTCATTACCCACATTAAAACTCCGCATGTGATTTAAAGTTTAAAAGAATTTCTGAAACTTTAAACCACGTGCGGGAGTTAATTTATTGAATTGATTTTACTTTTTATAGCCAATTATTATTTCTTTAGACGCAAACCAATATAATATTACTGTTAAAACATGAATAAATAACTTCAAAATTTTCCCATACTTTAGCGATACACTCTATCTATTTTTGACCCACTCTAATGTACATACATATGTACCAGGTACAATAAATATTGAGAATAATAAAAGTTATTGTATTACAATTTATACTATTCAAATATTTCTATTAAATGAGCGATTGGCCTTTTACACAAAGCTATCGGTATGTATTTAAAATTTTTCAGCATACTATATATAACAAAATAAAAATTAATAGGCAGATTTTGTAAAAAATTTCGTTTCTAAACGTTACAGATTCGTATGAAAAATAACTAAAATTTCTAATAAAAAGCCACCCAACTTTCAAAAAGTAAAAAGGTTTGTATTTACAAAATCTGGCCTTATATTTAAACAAAATTAAAAAATTTATTAAAATTATTATTTGAGATATTCTCATAATTTTGTTTAAAAAAAGTTTAATTTGTTGAGGGTTAAGCATGTTTATATGTCTGCATTTCATGGGTGCTTCACCAAATTATTAGTAGACTTCAACCATACTTTTGAAACGATTTAAATATCTTATCTTATGCACAAACTTTCAAAAATCATGTGAGAAGTTACAAACAATTTTCGCAAACTACCATAGAATAAGCGCAGTAGACATAGCAACTTATACAAAACACAACAAACAATTTATATTAAGTACTACGCTTATTCTTAAAAATTTCAAAAATCATTCGCAAATCCTCAATCAATTTTCGGAAGTTTGTGCATAGTGTAAGAGGTTTGAAACTTTTCAAAAGTATGGTTGAAGTCTACTGATGATATGGTAAAGCAGAAATAACCGCAACAAATAACTTTTCCAAAATTAAAAAAACTTAAAAACCAAAAAAATTTTACACTTTATTGACTGAAATAATTCAATCTCTTATAATGGGTGATTTTATAAGAACTATCGGAAAGTAAAAAAAAACACATAAAATTCAGAAAAATGCATGAAATATTTATTTGGATCGATAGTTGGGTCGATATAATTTAATGTTTGAAGATTATTTCATGCAAATGTTGGCCGCTGCTGCGCCTCAAATGGTCCATCCGCTTAGTCCAATTTTGGCATACTCTTTCCAACATTTCGGCCGGTATCTCACGAATAATGTTGGCAATGTTGGCTTCCAGTGCGTCAATCGAAGCGGGCTTGTCGCTATAGACATTAGCCTTAATATAGCCCCACAAAAAATAGTCTAGAGGCGTTAAATCGCACGATCTGGGCGGCCAATTGACTGGTCCCAAGCGTGAAATAAACTGTTCACCGAACTCGCCTCTCAATTGGTCCATTGTTTCGCGTGCTGTGTGGCATGTGGCACCGTCTTGTTGAAACCACATGTCATGCAAGTCAAGCTCTTCCATTTTGGGCAGAAAAAAGTTTGTTATCATCGCACGGTAGCGCTCACCATTCACAGTAACGTTGTGATTCGCATCATCTTTGAAGAAATACGGCCCAATGATGCCGCCAGCCCATAATCCGCACCAAACGGTTGTTTTTTGTGGATGCATTGGTAGCTCTTGCAATGCTTCTGGCTGCTCTTCACTCCAAATACGGCAGTTTTGCTTGTTCACGTATCCATTCAACCAGAAATGAGCCTCGTCGCTGAACACAATTCTTCGATAAAAAAGTGGATCTTCATCTAACTTTTCAAGAGCCCATTCACCAAAAATTTGGCGTTGTGGTGTTTGTAAGACGATTCATGATTAAATTATAGACCAAACTGAAGATGTTTGACAGTGACACAAGATACAAAACGTGCGTGAGCTGTCAAAACTAGTGTTGCCAAAAAGATAATAGCAAAAAAATCACTCGTTAGAATCAATATGAAATAAACCTGACATTGAAGGCACAAAAATGTTTTTGAACACTCTTGGAAAAATTTTAGTAATTTACAGAAACAAAAACATCACTTTCTAATGCGAAATAAACACTTATACACTTCAAATAAAAGAAAAAGTTGTATACGGAAGCAAATATTGTAATTATTCTATTTACGGCATTTTGCTTCCCTTACGTATATAAAATAAAATAATGTGAGTCCGATCACAGGGCAGATGTGAAAACATCTAGTAATGAAACATTTTTTTCAGATGTTTACTGAAATGTAGCGCATGTAGTTATTTTACAGCAATGGTTTTCGAACTGTACAGCGCTAGCACAATTATATGTTGCGCACTAGATGGTGTTTATATGCTGCTACGTTTTGTTCTGGATTGTCGATTTGAAGTAGTGGCTCCTGTTGTGGCAGTGGTACCTGCTGTGGTAATTCCTCCGGTTATGGTAGTTGTTCCCGTTATTGTTCCTCGTTTCGTTGTTCTTGTGCACGCATTGCAGCCATGCGCATGTGCTTCCTCGCTCTATAGGCCCGTTGATTTGCAGCGCTTCTGGCTGTTGTTTCTCCTACTGAGCTCTATAAAATTTGTTTTAATTTATATTGGAGTCTTATTGAAATTTTATTAGAATTAACATTACCTCCATTCAGCTTTGCTACACTTTGTGTTGTTTTATGTTCAGAGTTATAATTTTTTTGGTGTTTTGTAAAATGTTTTATTATTTTGTATTTGTTGCGGTCGACAAGCTATTAATCAGCTGTTTACTGAAATGTAGCGCATGTGGGTTTTTTACAGCAATGGTTTTCGAATTGTACAGCGCTAGCAAAATTATATGTTAGTGAAACTTAGTAGAACCTATTGCGCACTAGATGGTGTTTATATGCAGCTGTTAAGTATGAATGGCAATTTCAAAGACGAAGAAGACTTTAAGTTTGACAAGTTTAGTTTTTTGTTTTCCTTATTTTGCTTTGCTTTAGTAAATTTCTTATTAAAAGTGCAAAAAATCTTTTTAAAAGTTATTAAAATTAAATTGTATTCATTTTATTTATTTGTTTTTATTTGCCTACGATAACATAATGTACGACAATTAGTGAAAATTAGTAGCTACTACTACTACTACTACTACTACTACTATTGCGCACTAGATGGTGTAAGTGTATTTCTACGCAGCTGTTAAGTTTCTCTGTACTTCTTGTTGTCCGTATGATTACACTAATACACTCATACACAGCTCACACCGCGTTATTACAATCTTACTCAAAATTTGTGATTGTATTGTGAAAAAGATTTTTACCCCCTAGCGTATAGATGCTTACACATCAACAAGAATGTTGAAAATCGGTTCACAAATGACAGAGTTATGGATTTGGGGGTAGCAAATTTCCCCCTCCGGTTTTCGACAAACAAATTTTGGGACCAATCTTTGTCAAACCCTTTCCAACAAAGCAAGAATTTTGAAAATCGGTTCACAAAAGACAGAGTCATTCATGAGGGGAGAAAATGTCCCCCTCCGATTTACGACAAAAAATTTTAGGACCAATTTTTGTCAAACCCTTTCAAATAAAACAAAAATTTTTGAAAATCGGTTTACAAATGAAAGAGTTATGCATGGGGGGGGAGCAAAATTCCGATTTTCGAAAAAAATTATGGGACCAAACTGCAGGCAAACCCTTTCCAACAAAAAAATTTTTCTGTTCTCTGTATGTCTTGTTGTCCGTATGATTACACTAATACACTCATATACAGCTCACACCGCGTTATTACAATTGTAATGTTAATCTTACTCAAGTAAGATTAATCTTACTCAAAATTTGTGATTGTATTGTGAAAAAGATTTTTACCCCCTAGCGTATAGATGTTTACACATCAAAATGTTTTTTTAAGCACTTCAGTATACATATGTACATATTTTACATTGCAAATATAAAATTTTTATTAATAAAAAAAAATCCCAACATTTGTAAGTTATAACTTTTTAACACCGATTTTTAGTAATACAAATTATATTTGCAAAAATTCAAAGTTATTTAATTAGTTTGGCTTAAGTTCGTTTTTAGTTTAATCTTTCGATTAAATTATTTTTTATTTAAGAAAGAAATTCTAAAGCATGTAAATATTGAACATTCAAAGAAAAATTTTAAAAAGTTATAACTTTTAAAAGGTTGTATGCCTAATGAACATACATAGTATGTACATTAGGGTGTGTCAATTGTTTTTGTCAACAGGCGTCTAGCAAAAACGAAATCTACGTAAAATACTAAGAAAATTACCCTAAGAAACTATTGGTCTAAAATCAAAACCTAGCGCTAGCAGAGAGACATCAAAATTCAAGTTTTTCATTGGGTAAAAACATTTATAACCAAACAATATAAGTAAAGTCTTTGATAAAATTTTGTACGAATGATGCCTCTGGCATAACTACCATTATACAAAATCTTGTCTCACTATATATTCTGGTTCGCGAAATATAGCGCTTGAGTACATTTTTTTTAATTTTCTCATTTTCAAGTCGCTATATTTCGCGATATAATAAGTCAAGCTTTTGTATTAATGGTAGTTATACGAGAGACATCACTCGTTCTAAATTTGATCAAAATCAAAAGGGGTAAAGTCCAAAATTTTACTTAAATTGTTTTTACCCAAAAAAGGTTGAATTTTGATGTCTCCCGGCGGGTGCTAGGTTTTGATTTTAGACGCCTACTTTCTTATGGTAATTTTCTTAGAATTTTCGTAGAGTTCGTTTTTGCTAGACGCCTTTCACTTTTTTATCACCCGAACAATTTGACCCACCCTAATGTAATGTATGTAAATGCTAGCAGAAAATATAAATTTTAATATTTTTTACGGTACAGAAAACCATAATTATTTAATATTAAACCTAGAAATTAAAAAAATATGTAATTATACTAATAATTATTGTCTATTGTCTTTGCTTCAGCATTCGATCAGTAAATCTACAACATACATATGTACATACTTACTGACATAAGTACATCTGTCTACCGTTTCTTGGTGTTCCAATTGGTCTCTTTACAACAACATCATCACATATTATTTCTCCTAAAAGATATTTATAAAAACATACCGACACATATTTTTATTCAATATTAAAATCATCTATTGACGAATTTATATTGTTATGTTTTATCAGGGGTCTAATCGCCGCTTTCGATATCGAGCTGATTCGATTGAGTTTTCTCAGTTTGATATTACGATATTCGAAATCGAACAATGTGTTTACATTGTTCGATAGCGAATGCCATAATCTCGAACTAAGAAAATTCGATCGAATCAGCTCGATATCGAAAACGACGATTCGGCCCCAGTATTAAAATCATTTATCAACGAATTTCTATTTTATACTTTCTTCTTTTTGATCAAATATGTATATAAATATTAAATTAATATTTAACTATTTGCATTGAAATCGGTCTTTGTAAATATAATAATTACATATTTATTAGCCTAGTATGAATCATATTAGCCTAGTTTGCATCATGATTACATATATTTTGAATTTAACAGAAATCTGAGAGCGACGCCGCACAGTGGCTGAAAATCGTTTTTCATTGGCCAAAAGTCAAATTTTTTTTGTCGCCGATTTTTAAAATTTTTACGCCTTTTTATAGCTAATATATCCAGATTAAGGTAGCCAAAAAATTAGGTTAAACTATTGATAATTGTGGGCGTGGCATGCTTTCAACTCAACTGTTTTTTTAATTTCAGGAAAACGTGTTTTTCTTTTGTTTTTTATCAAAAATAAATGTTTACTACTCGCAAGCTATCATCGATAATGGCCTACGGTCTTTTTTATAATGTTGGTAGGATTATAGTCTTTAGTTGTTGTAAGTAGTCACAGCTCTAGCGTTTAATATTAAGGGCGTTATGAAATATTTATGAAACTACTATATTTTTCTCAAATTTAAATTTTAGTGGAATAGAACTTCTGGGGAACAAAAGGGAAAAAGAAACGTATACCACCAGGAGAAAGGTGAAAGTGTCCTCTTTAACGCTATATATACTTTTGCACCCGTGACGAGCCGTGGGTAGAACACTTTTTTCATTTTAATGAAATTACTCTAAAAAAAATTCAAATTAATTTAAACAGCCCTATAAGTACTCGTATACAGTGGTGTATTAAACTTTCACTTTTTTGCCTAAAAGTTTATGTTTTTTTTTACTTTAGACTACGTAAAACTAAAAAAATTAAATATAATACCTGCGAAAGGGTTTAATGGCTTTGTTTTGATCAGCAAAAAATAAGTCATAAAATTATCACAATAGGTTCAACAGTAAACATATGATCTCTTTCTAAATTTACCTGTTATCAAATGTTAGGGTCAACCAAAGTCATAAACAGTTTTATAACGAGATACTAATCAGTTTTACCTGATATTAAGGTCTGGATAACATGTGCAGTTTTGTTCAATTTAAGCACTACCTGCTATGAAATTAAAGATCAATGTGTGAATAACATGTATCTAAAAATGTATAAAACTACGGATTCGATAAGGGATTACTCAGTAATAAGTTCATCCTTTAAGTGTACGGATAAAACATAACAGACACAAATAAAAATATTCAGAAAAATATGGAGAGCTTCAGTTATAAAGAACTGGCCGAAGAGTATTTTAGAAACAAAAACCAGGAAGATGTTCTTAGCTACGTTAAAATTAAACTTAAATTCGTGTAGCACCGAAATGCAAGAGCAATTATCTAATTTCGTCAAAGCACTAAAAAAACGCTACAAAGAAGTTAGGTACAGTAAACAAAACTTTTATATAAAAAGTGCAAACTGGTTAGAAGGCCAACTTACTGTCGCTGCAGAAACAGCAAAGCAAGAAAAGGCTGGAAGACCACGCAAATCATTAATGGGCAACTGCAGCGATAGATCTAAGAGGCGGAAACTTAAAGATATTAACGATGCAATTGGTTGTACAAATATAAAAAAATCTTTCCTACATCAATTACGATTACAGAACCAATTAACAAAAGTGGATATCATTGAAAAAGTTTTTAAAGCTAGTCCAGTGAGAACAAAACGGATTCTTAAAAGTATACATTTCGAGTGATGCAATACAGTACACAAATGAGGAGGCATTAGCATTATTTCTGGATTTGAAATTAACAAAACAGCAATATATTAAGCTCAGACTGCGTGCGATTGAAAAATGCTCAAATATGTATCCAGCATATCATCACATAACCGCTGCTAAAATGGACTGTTTGCCATAAAAGGGCACTATTACAATCACACCAATTTCGGCAGAGGTACAACTACAATATCTACTTGATCACACAGCCGAACGCTTGCTACAATCAATAACAGGAAATGAGTTAAAGAAATATGGAAACACAAAGTTAATTCTTTTTTGTAAATGGGGATGTCATGGTTCTTCGGGACAAAAACAATACAAACAAGCTGTATGTGAAAATATATCGGACTCAGATATGTTCATGGTATCATTTGTACCATTGCGATTGAAAAAGATTTTGGAAGATTCAGAGCCTTCGACTAGTACAACGCAAACAATGGATATTTGGAAAAATGAGACACCATCTTCTACGAAATAATGCAGGCCAATCAAATTTGAATTCAAAAAAGAAACTCATGATGCCATTAACAAAGAAGTTAGTGATATCAAGACCCAAATTGCAACACTACAGCCATTACAATTACAGTTAGATGGGCAGCAAATTGAAGTGAGCTACCAATTAGTGCTGACAATGATAGATGGAAAAGTAGGTCAGGCTTTGACTAGCACGAAGGCTGCATCCAGCTGCCTTATATGCCAAGCAACATCAACCCAATTAAACCAAGTCCCGACAAAATCATTAGATAATACCGATGCATATGAATTTGGATTATCACCACTACATGCAAGAATACGACTTATAAAACACATACTAAAAATCAGTTATGATTTGGATTTCGGGTCTTCAGGATCAATAAGAAACAACGAAACCAACAAAGAGTTAAGAAGTTCAAAAAAGAAACATGTTCAAGATGAATATCGCAAATTAGGATTGATTATAGATCAGCCAAAACAAGGGTCAGGCAATACAAATGATGGCAATACCGCAAGAAGATTCTTTTCAGATCCAGAAACAGCATGTGATATATCAGGAGTGGATTTAAACCTTATTTTCAGATTTAAAATAATCCTAGAAGTACTTGCGTGCAATGAAGAAATTGACTCTAGAAAATTTGGAGATTATGCTAAGGAAACTGCAAAAATATATACAACCAACTACCCATGGAGAAATATGTCTGCAACAGTTCACAAAATCCTTTATCATGGAGAAGATGTCATTAAATATCATTTGGTGCCACTTGGAGATCTATCAGAGGAGGCTCAGGAAAAAAGGAACAAGGATTACAGATTTTATAGAGAGCACAATACTAGAAAAATTTCAAGAAATTCAAAAAATGAAGATCTATTTAATATATTATTGGCAACGTCAGATCCGTTCATCTCCAGTATTCGAAATCAATGGAAAGTGGAACATCGGGATTTAGATGAAGCCAAAAAACTACTAAAGAACAGAAATAGCACAGAACAAAATATGGAATATTTGCAATCAATATTTGAGTCAAATGAATAATAATTATAATTGCCTTTCATTGTTATTTAAGTACGAAAAACATAGTATTAGTAAAAAATAATAATAAACAGAACCTACCATTGTTACAAATGCTATTGAAATTTATTGCAGTTTTTACTTTTAATGTGTTTTTTAAAATGATCAAATTTGACAGCAAAAAAAGTGTAACTATTCTTTGATTGTAAACAAATTTGCAAATTAGACAGCAAAAAATTTTTAATTTTTCTGTAATAACAGCAGTTGATTTTACTATTTTTTTTAGTGTAAAAATTTTTTTTAGTGTAACATTAAAAAAATTTCATTATAACAAAAAATATTTATAATTATTATTAATTTCCATATATTAAATTTTTTAATAAATAAAAAAATAATAAACCCATATTTCACTCTAAAAGTTAAATAAATTCGAAAGTTCAACTTTGACCTAGAATTTCTTAAAAAGTCCTCAATCAATTTTAATGTAATTAAAACTGAGTCAAGCTGAACTAAATATCTATCCATTAAAATAAAAATTACTTCAATATTTTGATAGGTTCAAAAGTTACAGAATTTTGGCCAATGAAAAACGATTTTCAGCCACTGTGCGCCGCCAGTATGTCAAGTTCAAGCATTGACATGCAATACAACTGTGAGAATACACTCAATACACTCAAACTTTTCTACTAACACACTTTTGGTTCAGCTATGAGAAAGACAGAGAAACGAATACAAATTGCTTTTTCGTTGATAATACGTACACAGAACTTGCATGCAAGTACTTACATGTCTCAACGCAGGGTTAGTGGTGTAATAACGCCACCAGCGTTGTCATATCGTACGCGTGTTTACGATATGACAAAACGGAAATATCCATACAGTGTCGTCATATCGTAAGTTGTTTACGATATGACAACACTGAGATATCAGCACACGGAGTATGGATATCTCAGTGTTGTTACATCGTAAAAAACTTATGATATGACGACGCTGTACGACTATTTCCCTTTTGTCATGTCGTAAAAACGCCTACGATATGACAACGCTGATCGCCACTTACTAATGGCCGCTTGTGTGTGCGTGTGTGTATCTGATTATGTGCCAAGCCACAGGTATAAAAGACAGTACATATCAAACATGATACAATCATGATGAAATAAGTACAGGTGGCTGCATAACGTCAGCTGATTATTTTTTGCTCTGCTAGTTTTGTACATAAGCCACGTCCAGCACGTATATTTTTTTTTGTATTTGTTTCTCTTATGCGTCCACCTGTATACTTATTACACCATGGATCCAATAATACATGTCGTGTTGAAAGCACATATGACTATTTCGCCGAGTTGGCTGTATCTGTCAATTGATTTTTAATCGTGTGTTTTTATATGATTAGCAAGGCATAGACACTTTTATGTGGCAATAAACAAGAGAAGGTATTTATTTTAGGCATATGAATTGTAATCACAGTTGTTAAAAGTACATTTTAAATAGATATTCGTCTTCTGTTTTTGACAGATACAGCCAACGCACCTGTAAAATTTATTCGCCTTGATAGCAAAGAAAATTGAGTCTTCGCCTGGCTGTTGAATAGGTAAGACAATTAACCGGAGAACTGTTTAATATACGCTCTCGCTTTTCTTTTTTGTATTAGCTAAGAAACTGGGCAAGCTATGATACTCTCTTTAGTATGCTTTGGTAGTATTTAGTGCAGAAACTGGTGGGGTTACTCAAGTTTACAATCCGCAGTATATTCACTACCTTCTAGCCTCATGATCGTGGTAGTCGTATTCTGTTCGAACATAGTGTAGAAATTAGGGAAGTTACTGAAGGGTTCAGATTATTTTGTAGGAGGGGTAAAGATTTGAGAGCGCCCCGGAGAAGAGATTGGTGTGACTACTGAAGAGTTGGTATACATACCACTTTCTGATGAATATTCGGTTAAGTAAATGAGCGTGGCGACCGGCGTTGACGAACGTATTTGACATTCGTATAGTATTATATTAGTACTTTTCTCTTTATATACGTAAATTAAAGCTTTTAAGAACGGGTGCTTTCTTTCTCTCCGAGTCTCCAGGTGAGAAACGTCGTTGCAAATGCTTCAAATAATGTTTGGCTATCGATACTAGTTGTAGTGTGTTTCCTGTCCTCATTTATTTTTAACAGTCAAAAATTTTTAGTGTTTAACAATTGAAAAGGCAACAAGCACCAAAAAATAACCGAAAAGCACCAAAATATTATGGCTGATTCTTAGTTTCTCAAATAAAAGTTGTTAACGATGCATCCGGATATTTGAAAAAATTTAAATTTATATCTAATTCGGTTATACATACATATTAAAAAATAGCGGGTTTTCTATAATATACGATGTAGGTGATATTTTGAGTGGGAAAAATGGTTCCAGCTCGCATCAAAATATACTGCAAAACAAATATGTATATAATTAATTTAAAACATGCATCTAATACAAAGCTGTCCAAAAATACTTTGCAGCTGTATTGCTAAGAGTACACAGTAACACGATAAAGTAAACGCAAAGATTTTCATTAAAATTTTATCACAAGAAATTATGTTGGTTGTAAAAATGTATAATAATGAGGTTTATACTGAATTTACTATTTCTTTGCTTTGTAAAATACAGAAATTTTCGATACATTTTGCCCCTTTGTTTTTCCAAAAATTCCTTTTTATTTCTAATAAAAAGCACTTTCTTTTCCATCAGCACTTAGTTTACATACTGTATATGGCAAAATACCAACGTAGTTACTATACATCATTGCTAAACATCAGGAAGTAAATTTTTGCAAATCGAATTCACACGTATTCTTAATTTAATTATTTTTATACAATGTATGAAAAGTATTTTATGTTACAGAATGCTTTTAACTGCATACAATGTCTTGTATGTTACAAGCACTCAACCATTCATGCAATTCACGTATTGGTTTCAAATATTTACTGGAACTTGAATAAATCTTTATGTAGCGGTGCCTTTCTAATAGATTTCGAAAAAGCGTTTGATAGTATGTATCTGGACACCAGGCCTAATATGTAAACTAATAAGATACAAATTCCCATTAAATTTAATAGTACTTATACATAATATGCTAATCAACAAATCCTTTGTGGTTTGTAATAACAGCGAATTCAGTACGAAAAGATTTGTTATTGTTAATGGCTTACAACTAGGCACGGTAAACTCCCCAATTCTTTTTAACTTATACATACATGACCTCTTAAATAAAGTTAATAATAGTATTGGTTTTGCTGACGACATAATTATTTACCACGCTGATTATAAAATCGAAAAAATAATCCAAGGTCTTCAAAATTATTTTAATATTGTCAAAAATTATGCGATCGACTGGAAAATGAAAATTAATAGTAGCAAATGTGAGACCATTCTGTTTCGTCCCCCAGTGGGAAAATGTAATAATAATGTTAAAAAGAATTGGAAGTCGTTTGTCATTAGATCCAAAGACAATACAAATATACCCAATAGCCAAATGGTTACATAAAAAGGTATTAACCTAGACAAATTTCTTTATTATAACATGCACATTGATCTGCAACTAATAAAAGCAAGAAATGCATTTTTCATGTACAAAAAGTTATTCATCTCTAAACATATCCAAGCAAATGTAAATATTCTTTTATATCAATCACTAATACGTCCTATATTAATATATGGATGTCAAATATGGTACAATATTTCTCCATCTAACATGGAAAAACTAAGAGTTTTTGAGAGAAAATGCTTGCGCTCCTGCACAGCACTTTTTAGATCTCCTAACAGTAATTATTTAAAATACATTTCAATTAAAAAGCTTTATAATACAGCAAAAATTAGTAGGATCGACAACTTTATTATTCACCTAATTAGGAGCCATGTTATGAAAAGCACTGAATACTACGAAAATAATTTGATTATGGCCCCATATTATGCAGACAGCGAATATATATATATATATATATATATATATATATATATATATATATATATATATATATATATATATATATATATATATATATATATATATATATATATATATATATATATATATATATATATATATATATATATATATATATATATATATATATATATATATATATATATATATATATATATATATATATATATATATATATATATATATATATATATATATATATATATATATATATATATATATATATTGTTACGAAATGAAAATGCAGATTCAAATGTAACGACACAAACTGACAACCCGATCATTATCTGCTTTATACCCCTAAATCACTGTAATAAAATCAAAACCTGGCAACCAAGTACCACAATTAAACTTGGCATCACTCGACAACTGCCAATAGAATTCAAAATAACGGAAAATGGAAGTTTCCGGAATCTTCAGGAAACGGTAGCTAGAACTTTCAAGATTATTCGAGACTGCTTAATCGCAATTACAAACAGTGACATTAAACTTAAACTGCAAGAGATGTAGACTTGATGACAGCGTAATTTGTTAAGTTGCAAACATTAGAGTATGTGTGTGTGCGAAGATAAACCAACAGAAGAATAATCTCATGCATCTACACACGCACATACATTGCACCATAGCAAGACCAAAATGATCATGCCGTACACTTAAAGATGAAAAGAGACCTGAATTACAGTACAGTTAAAGATAAAGAGAGACGGCTGTATTCCAGAAAGTTAGCGAAGTTACCAGAAGGTTTTATAATTGACTATATAAGGGGAGGCTGCCAGACGACAAAAAGGAAGTGTGTTTTTAAACTTAGACGAGTAAACATCGCCAAGAATAGTTAGTGAGTACATCGCGTTTAGTTGTACGTGTTTTTAAAGTAATAAATAAAGTGTTACTGAGAATTTATTTGTAAAATAAATATCCGTGTTTTATTTTATTGCAATTCAACGAATCCTGTGAAAATAATAAAACCGTTTTTATGTAAAGGACTAAAAACGTAACAATTGGTGTCAGAAGTGGGATTGCAAAATAAAATAAAAAGGACATTATTCATTAATAAAATAAAAAAAAGGACATTAATTAATAAAAAGGACATTAATAATAATAAAAAGGACATTAATAAAAAAAAAAAAACATTATTAATTAAAATAAAAATTACAAAAGGACGTTTAAAAAAAAAATAGAAGCCATGAAGTTTGAAGAGCTAAAAGTTGAGCAGCTAAAAAAAGAGCTGAGTAAGCTGGAACTGCCAGCAACAGGCAATAAAGTGGAACTTCAGAAGAGGCTGATAGATGAGTTCAAGCAGCGTGGCATCGACATCGGGACATACGAATTTGAGGATAAAGAGGAAATAGAGGTATGTACTCGTGCCACGACAAGCAACATGGATTTAAGCACAATGTTCGCCGCTATGATGGAAAAATTTCAAGAAGTTAAAGAAACATCTAGAGGTAACAATGAGAGAATGCTGGCTGAAGTTCAAGAAACATCTAGAGCCAACAATGAGAGAATGCTAGCTGAAGTTCAAGAAACATCTAGAGCTAACAACGAGAGGGTGCTAGCTGAAGTTAAAGCCACAAATGAGAAACTTCAAGAAACATCTAAGACCACAAATGAGAAACTTCAAGAAATTTCTGAGGCCATAAATAGAAGAGTAGATGGCATTGAAGTACAAGTCAGCAAATTTGACGAGAAACTCTCAGAACTAGAGAATAAACTTCATAGCCTAGAAATTGGTGGCGTCGAAGTGCATGTAAAAGATGTGGACGAGAAATTGCATGACTTGGAAGCAAAAATTGTTAATCTTCAGTGTCAAGGAGGGCCAGTGAGAGTTATTCCAGAGGCTTCCAGCAGAGTAAAGACGCCTTGTTTCGATGGCAGCGCACCTTTGAACATCTTCAAGTTCCAGTTCGAAACAGTTGCCAGCAAAAATGGTTGGAACAGTGAAGAAAAGGCCATAGAGCTGATTTTGGCCTTAAAAGGAGCCGCAGCAGAAGTACTTGAAACCGTACCAGGGAGCTGCAGATATAATTTTGATGACATAATGGCGGCACTGCAGCGGAAATATGGTGGCGAACATAAGCGAGATATATACCGAATGGAATTGCGATGTAGAGGACAAAAGCCCAATGAGTCTCTACAAGATTTCGCAATGGAAATTGAGCGGTTAGTGCAGCTTACGTATCCAGGTGAAAACCACCCATTCCTGGATCATGTCAAAACAGAGGCGTTTGTTAATGGCATCCGTGATCCTGACATCAAGCTTGCAGTGTGTGCTACACAAAAGGCTACATTCGCAGAAATGGTTTCATTTGCACTAGCTCAAGAGACTGCTAGGGTGATTTGGAAGCCACAGGTGTGCAAGGTGCGGAACGTGGAAGTCATTGCCGAAAATGAGAGTGATCTAGTCTCTAGCATCAAGGAGGCAGTGAAACAAGCATTGGCGGAGAAGGACGGCAAAGTAAAAGCTAAGTGTTATAACTGCGGCAAAGTTGGCCACTTCCAGCGCAACTGCAAGGCGCCAAGAAAAAGAGCCAGATCTGTTTCGCCACCAAGGAATAGTAAACGGGTGAACCAACAAACAACACAAGAGTCCCCGTTAAACTAAAACGAGCTAGCACTAAGGGGCAAGAGCTAGCTCCCACAAACGACGGCCCCACAATCTCCATATCAGTAATGCAGCAGAAAAATAGCAACCTTACTGCATGTGGATACATCAACGGCGAAAAGCACATCTTCACCATAGACACAGGAGCATCGCAGTCAATAATAAGGCCCGATATAGTGAAGGGGAAGTGTGAACCTTTAAGGAATATAAGACTACGTACAGCTACTGGGGAGCCTGCCACTGTCTACGGTAAGACTGAAGCAAAGGTGACTATAGCCAATATAAGCGTAAAACATGTGTTTATCGTTGCCGATATTGTTGACGAGGTTATTATTGGAGCAGATTTTATGATAAACCATGGCATAAACCTGCATATGGGGCAAAAGGTGATGATTTGGCGTAATGTTGAAATACCGCTTGATGTTGGATATGACAATCAAACGCACGTAAGGAAACTAGTTGCTATTGAAAACCAGACTATACCACCGCAGTCTGAATCAGTAATATGGGCACGCATGGAGGGAGATTGTGAGGACAATCGGTTGTGGGTAGTAGAACCAACAGAAATTAAGAGCGAGCTATTAACAGCAAAAGCCCTCGTAAAAACTTGCAAAGGAGGAAAGATCCCTATAAGAGTACTTAATTTATCAGGCAACGAAAAAGTCGTCAGCGGAAATTCTGCTATGGGCCAATGTACTCCACCAGAGGCAATAATAAACTGCGAGCGAAAGCCAGAACCAGCCAATATGTCCGCAAAAGAACGTGAACAATTTGAAGAGCATGTGGGGATGTGGGTAGCAGGATTAGCAGCTCCTGATAGAAATAAAGCTAAACAGCTGCTAAAAAGGCACACCAGCGTCTTCGCCTTGAAAGATCAAAGCCAAGGGAGAACGGCAATAGTGAAACATGAAATAAATACAGGCGAAGCGAGGCCGATCAAACAGCCACCCAGAAGTGTACCCCTAGCAAAACGGAATGAGGTAAAAGAACTTGTCCATGAAATGGAGCGGAATGGTGTAATCGAGCCATCTGCAAGTCCTTGGAGTTCGCCCGTGGTCTTAGTCAAAAAGAAGGATGGCAGTACGAGATTCTGCGTTGACTACAGAAAGCTCAATGACGTTACTAAGAAGGACAGTTATCCGCTACCAAGAATTGACGACACTTTAGACACGCTGGCTGGAACGAAATGGTTCTCCACGTTGGACCTACAAAGCGGATATTGGCAGGTGGAGATTGCAGAGAAAGATAAGGAGAAAACTGCTTTTAGCGCGAGCGATGGATTATGGCAGTTTAAAGTTATGCCATTCGGGCTCTGCAATGCTCCAGCTACTTTTGAACGCCTAATGGAACGAGTGCTGAAGGGACTTCACTGGAAGACTTGCTTGGTGTACCTTGATGACATCGTCGTGATGGGAAAGACTTTTGATGAGCACCTCAAAAATTTGGCAGAGGTTCCTCAACGCATATCATCAGCTGGTTTAAAACTTAGCGTGAAGAAATGTGCATTGTTCCAGAGAGAAGTAAAGTATTTGGGCCATCGAGTTACGGCAGACGGAATCTCAACGGATGAAGATAAAATACGAGCAGTAAAGGACTGGCCTCGTCCGAAAAATCTTCATGAACTGCGCAGCTTTCTGGGCCTTTGTACCTACTACAGACGCTTTGTACCAAATTTTGCCAACGTCGCTGCAAGCCTGCATGAGCTGACCAAGAAGTCGAGGCCGTATCACTGGGGCGAACAGCAGGAGAATGCGTTCCAGACACTAAAGGATTTACTGAGTACGTCACCAGTACTAGCCTACCCCATCGCTGGAGAAAAATTTTTGCTTGATACCGATGCGAGCGGCTATGGCATAGGAGGTGTGTTGTCGCAAGTTGTCAATGGCACAGAAAAAGTGATAGGCTATTATAGCCGTATACTCTCAAAGCCTGAGAGAAACTACTGTGTGACACGACGTGAGCTTTTGGCAGTGTTGGAGTGCATAAAACACTACCATAAGTACCTGTATGGCCAACACTTTACGCTGAGGACCGACCATTCTGCATTGAGATGGCTGTTGCAGTTTAAAAATCCTGAAGGGCAGCTAGCGCGCTGGATTGAACGTCTTCAAAGCTACGACTTCAGCATCGAGCATAGAAGGGGCGTAAAGCATAACAATGCAGATGCTTTATCACGACGGCCCTGCAGCTTGGAGTGCAGACATTGTGTTAAGGCCGAAAAGAAGGAATGCGTTATTGATGTTCGGCTAACGCACATCGATTCCGATGAGGACTGGTCAGCGGCACAGAGAAACGACACCATATTGGCGACAATTATAGCAGCCAAAGAGGAAAATAGAAGACCTGCTCGCAATGTAATATCAGCTGAAAGCCCACTTGTGAAATCTTATTGGGCTCAGTGGAATAGCCTGAAGCTGATAAACGGGTGCTTGTACCGCGTATGGGAAAGTGCAGATGGTAAAATGGCTTCCAACCTAATAGTTGTGCCATCCTCCAAGGTGAATAAGGTTTTGCACGAGTTTCACAATGGTCCTAGTGGCGGTCATCTGGGAGTGACAAAAACGCTGGAGAAGCTAAAACAGCGTTTTTATTGGGTTGGATGTCAACAAGCCGTAGCCGACTGGATAGCAAACTGCCCACAGTGCATCGCAGCAAAAGGACCAGCAAGAAAAAGTCGAGGACAGCTGCAACAGTACAACTCAGGTGCACCATTTGAGCGGATAGCAATGGATATAGCAGGTCCTTTTCCCGTCAGCGACGCCGGGAATCGCTATGTTCTTGTGGTGATGGACTATTTTAGTAAATGGCCAGAAGTATATGCCATACCCAATCAAGAAGCAAGGACAGTTGTGAATGTATTTGTCAACAACTGGGTATGTCGCTATGGTGTTCCAATAGAATTACATTCTGACCAAGGTAGAAACTTCGAGTCTGCTATATTCCGGGAAATGTGCGAATTATATGGGATAAAGAAAACAAGAACGACGCCGCTGCACCCACAGTCCGATGGCATGGTAGAAAGATTTAATCGCACTCTAGAGGAGTACCTGCGAAAAGTGGTAAGCGCGCATCAAAGGGACTGGGACGAGCACATTCCCAAATTTTTGTTGGCATATAGGTCAGCTGTACATGACTCGACATCACGAACACCTGCTAAAATTGTCTTCGGGACGGAATTAAAATTGCCTGGTGATTTGGAATTTGGCGTTAAGCCTACACCAACAAGTAAAGAAGGCACCAGCTCTTCCCAAGAGCAAGAAAATTTAAATGAGCTACATGAATTTGTACGCAACCGAATTAGAATGGCCAGTGACAAGATGAAGGCTAGATATGACCGAGCTGCAAATTCTGAGGGATTCAATGAGGGTCAATTGGTTCTACTTTACAACCCACAACGAAAGAAGGGATTGTCTCCAAAATTGCAGACTCATTGGGATGGACCGTATAAGGTTATTAAAAGGTTGAACGATGTCGTCTATAGGATACAGAAGTACAACAGCCCAAGGTCCAAAATGAAAATCGTACACCTGGAACGACTGGCGCACTATGGAAAAGGTGATTGTGTGCCTATTCGGGACGAACAGGCTTAAGTGGGCGGCAGTGTTACGAAATGAAAATGCAGATTCAAATGTAACGACACAAACTGACAACCCGATCATTATCTGCTTTATACCCCTAAATCACTGTAATAAAATCAAAACCTGGCAACCAAGTACCACAATTAAACTTGGCATCACTCGACAACTGCCAATAGAATTCAAAATAACGGAAAATGGAAGTTTCCGGAATCTTCAGGAAACGGTAGCTAGAACTTTCAAGATTATTCGAGACTGCTTAATCGCAATTACAAACAGTGACATTAAACTTAAACTGCAAGAGATGTAGACTTGATGACAGCGTAATTTGTTAAGTTGCAAACATTAGAGTATGTGTGTGTGCGAAGATAAACCAACAGAAGAATAATCTCATGCATCTACACACGCACATACATTGCACCATAGCAAGACCAAAATGATCATGCCGTACACTTAAAGATGAAAAGAGACCTGAATTACAGTACAGTTAAAGATAAAGAGAGACGGCTGTATTCCAGAAAGTTAGCGAAGTTACCAGAAGGTTTTATAATTGACTATATAAGGGGAGGCTGCCAGACGACAAAAAGGAAGTGTGTTTTTAAACTTAGACGAGTAAACATCGCCAAGAATAGTTAGTGAGTACATCGCGTTTAGTTGTACGTGTTTTTAAAGTAATAAATAAAGTGTTACTGAGAATTTATTTGTAAAATAAATATCCGTGTTTTATTTTATTGCAATTCAACGAATCCTGTGAAAATAATAAAACCGTTTTTATGTAAAGGACTAAAAACGTAACAATATATATATATATATATATATATATATATATATATATATATATATATATATATATATATATATATATATATATATTAGGGATGTAACGATACGCCGTTTTGCCGATCCGATACCGATACCGATATTTAAAAATAAATATCGCCGATACCGATTCCGATACCGATACGAATATTGAAATTAAGTTCAAGTTTAGATTAACAAAACTCAAGCGCAATTTTTTTATTATACAAAACTACATTATAAGAGAGAATATTTAAAATTGATAAAACATTGGCAGTAATTTTTAAGGAGGTACATTTTCTTTGCTTCCAAAAAAATCTATATTAAAAATATGCAGATAATTAGTACAAAAGCAAGTAAACATTTTTAATTCCTTTATAATTTTAAAAAATACCCGCCATGCTTTTTAAAAAATCGATTTTTTAAAGGACATTTATCAACTAATATTCTTCTAAATAGCTTAATAGCTTAATTATTAAAAGACTTCTAAGTTTATATTTATTCACTTAAATTTACATGAAAATACAGTTCTGAGTTTAAATTCGCATAAAAAAAATTGTGAAAATGGGTGATTTCGTATCCTTTTTCCTTGAGGAAAAATCATGATAGAATACCGAAAAGGAAATTTGTCCTAGCATCGCTTCCAATTCGGTAATTGGTAATCGAAAAACAGAACTTCTTGCAATGGCAAGGATATGTAAAACT
>OY101449.1:56921761-57034719 GCA_956483635.1 Panzeria rudis
TCCAAACTACCTTAATTGAATCTCTTCCTTTGTCACGTCCCAGTGTTGTCCGCCAAACTTTACAAATAGGAGCATATTTGGAAAAATTATTAAATTGCCAATATTTTTCATATTGTGTCGACGAAAGCACCGATATAAATGATCTGTGCCAACTTATCATTTGTATACGATGTGTTGACGCCCATTATAAAGTTTTTGAGTCGATGTATTCACTTCAAACTTTTTACGGGAACGTAACGGGTAAGACATTGTACGATGTCATATCCGACAAACTTCTGTCAACTGTTGATGCAGAAAAATTGGCGGGAGTGTGTACCGACGGTGCAAGTGTAATGATGGGTAAACATGAAGGGCTTTTATGCCAACAGAGCACTCACGAAGTTGAAACCTATAATTTTTTATTACCATCAATCAGCTCCTGTATCTAAATTTATTTTAGAGCATTCGGCTATGAAGAGTGCTGAAAGAATAATTAATAGAATACGGGAAGGCCATCACTCACTTACTCACAGAAAATTTGTAAATTTTCTAAAAGCCTCCGGAGCTTCTCACCACGATTTAATCATGTTTACCGATGTTCGCTGGTTAAGTCGTGGTAATTATCTTAACAGACTATTTGACCTTAGGGCAGAAGTTCTGGAGTTTTTAGAAACTGAAGATATTGACATATCTGAAAGAGAGTTGTTAAAAAGTTATGATTTTATTTTAGATCTGACTTTTTTGGCAGATACATGTAATATCTTAAATGAATTTAATTGAACTAATTGACTCAAAAGACTTTTCTAGCTTCCAAAAAACTCTGACTGTTTATGATAAGCAGAAATGCTTTAAAAAGGATGAATATTCAGATATAGTTTAAATACTTTTTTATAACTTTAGCGATCGGTTTAAGGACTTTGAAAGTATCCAACCATTGGTTGATATTTTCGATAATCCTTTTAAATGCGACATTTCGATGTATGAATTGAAAATCCAGACAGAACTAATAATACTTCGTAGCGAAGTTGTAACTCCAGAACAATTCGATAATATAAAATTTTAGAGAAATCTGGATTCCGACTCATATCCCGAAATTAAAAAAATTTCTTTAAAATGTTTATCATTTTCTCCTTCCACTTATCTTTGTGAGAAAATCTTTTCAGATTTAAAATTTATTTGTTCTAAACAGCGCAATAAATTGAGTTCAATAAACTTAAAAAATATACTTTTGTTGCGAAACTGCAACAAAAATATTAAAATTTGAAATTTTATTAAGCTCTAAAATGAAGATAAGTTAAAGGAAAAAATTCAAGCAATTTTAAAGTTATAAAAAAGTGTTAAAACATAATTAATTACTTAACGTATGTATATCTGCTTTCCATATATAGATAAAATTTTTGGAAAGTTAAAGTTCTAAATTAAATTCATTTAAGTTGTTTTTGCCAAAATTAGAATATCTAAAATAAATTCATTATAGTTAAAGAATTTATTTCAGATGTATTAGCTTCTTACAAATTTTCAATAAAAAGTGAGTTTTCGTTTCCCCATACCTTCCTTAGTTTTCAGTCTGTACTCTTTATCCGTTAAAATACCGTTACCGCTAAAATACCGTTATTCCTATGAAAATTAAAAATTATTTTCTCTTACAAATTGGTTTTTAGTAGTTTTAAACTCAGAATTAAATAATGTTTATTTATTACTTTTTGCTCAAAATTTAGAAAATTTCTAGTAAATTTTTTATTAACTGGAAATACGTGTTACCGCTAAGCTACGCTTTAATCCAAACACCATTACCGATATTTTCTAAATTACCGTTACTGCTACCGATATTTTTTAAACTAACGTTATTTTGAAACGGTTTATAGGAAAAAAAAATTCTTCCATAAAAAAATTTCATATAGGAATTACTTTTATTTAAATATAAACAGTTTTCCTATATAGAAAAATTATATGTAAATGTGTTTTCTTTCCACTTTTAAATCATATTTAGAAAAAAATGCGGCACTCAGCCTAACATGTTCTTTTCACGCTGTTTCTGCGACGACTAAATAAGACAACTAAATTAGTAACAGCAAATTGTTTAAGCCTGTGTTAAACACACTATCTTGTTCATCATTGCTATACATGTACACTTGTCGCTCTCGCATTAACGACTAAATGAGAGTATAAAAAGAAATGATATAGAGAGTATAAACAATTGTTTGGTGAAATGAACAATTTTGATCTAATACATCAGTGGATGCAGAAAGTACTTTGCTATTCTCAAATAGACCTTTTTGTATTTGAAAATTTCCCTCACAACTTTTAATTCTTTGCAACAATGTTCTTAATAGCTGCTTTATTTATTAAAATAATAGCTTATTTTAATGATTTTTCTTTCTTTATTTAAAAGCTTTAAATGTTGTTTTAAATGCTTTTTTCGGTTGCTATTGTTTATTAATCAGTACGATATTCGGGAATGTTATACATTCGGATCGGAATGGTTTTAATTCCACACTTACATTCCGATGTTCTGCAGTTTGTATTTTGTATTGCGATTTTACAATGATAAAAGTTTTTATACGTTTGTTTACTATTGGTTTTACAAGCAAAGCTAACATCAGAGCTTGCTTGCTCTACTTTATGCTTGTGAATACAATTACAAAAATACACCCTCATGTTGGCAATGATAATCAATTCAGTAAAGCAATGCAAAACATCATTAAGAAAACGGAGTGTAACGATATATGCTGCATGTATTGCTTGCCTTCTACGAATGTAAACTAACGCTCTCAAAAGCAACGAATACTTAATGGTTGGTATAAATGATTTTAATGCTGATAGAATAAATTACCGGACATGTTATAAGTTGTATTGTATAAAAGTTAACTTAAACAATAAATCCAAACTGATTATTAGGCTAAGGTTCGTAACGTTTAATTCAGAAAGAATTGGGGATGATTAATATTCCAAGGAACATGGGAAAAATAAACATCAACTTACTCTTTCAACGTACACAGCATGAACAGAGTAGCGGAACATTCGGAAGGCGCTACACTTACATCGTCAGTGCTCACATGTATTTTGCTTATCACCACTTGTCAAGTGGCTCTGTTGAATGTGATTTTTCGTTGAAAAATTAAGTTGATGTTAATTTTTCGCTTGTTCCTTGGAATATTAATCATGCCCAATTGTTTCTAAATTAAACGTTACGAGCCTAAGCCTAATAATCAATTTGGATTCTCAAGCAAGTACGTTCGAAATAATCATATTAATAACTTAAACAATTATTTGTGTTTCTTTGGAAATAATCTCAATTGAAATAGCGAAAATCATTAATTTTACGAAATTACACAGGTCGACAAAAAACTTTTATTTTTCTGAGTTTATGTTTTTTGCATTATCTAAAAATTTTGTCAAATTTTACTTTTAGATTTTTTTAATATGTACGAAATATACCACCATTTATTTATTTATTTTTTTAATTTCCTCGTACTTCATTATTTTTTAATTCCATCAAAATACAACAACTTAAGCAAAACTGATTGTTTACAAACTATTCGTTTATACGCAAATAACAACGAATACTGAGCGAATGGTGTGAATGTTTTTAGTTCATTCACGTGGCATCATGTTATTTAATTGCTAATATACAGCGACATCACAAAAACAGATTGTGGGAAGGCAATCAGAAAATGAAATGATATTTACAAATAGCAATGCATATGTTGTTATTACTGCCGATTAAAGGCAATGCAAAAGCTTTAAATTTGTGAATAAATTTATTCCGTTCTCTGGCACACATAAACCCCTATATTCATAAATGATTAGTAAAGTTAATGTATGCATTAAAAGCGGGTTTTCCTATACAAAATTCGTACAGTAAACCAACATTAACTTTCATAATTTTGTATGAATAAGTTTTTATGACATTAATTTTGACATTATCTTTTCTTCGACACAATTTTTTACTTTTTATTTTTGTGATGTACGTTCCTGCTCAAGGATGCTCGATATTAGCTCTTTTCAGTTCTATTGTAGTTCAACGTAGATTTAATTTTTTGTTCGCAGTATTATATCGAAAATTAAAAATAAATTGGACAGGTGGGTACTATACCAACGTTTTCCCATAGGATAAATTGATGTGTGTTTAGATAGTAATATGGAATCTATTAGGGATATGAATATGTTTTAAAAACGAGCACACATCCTGCTTGGCAGGAATCGAACCTGCGACCCCCGGTTAATAGTCTAGCACACTATCCACTACACTGCGGGGGTTTCCCTGCGCAATGTAAATGTTATGTACAATGACTGTTGTGTATTTCTTCCGACGGGGTTTTTTAAATTTGGAACGATTTCCCGTTATCCCACGGCAAATTTGGTTGATAAACAGACCGGTTTCGGCTATATGTCATCTTCAGTGTTCTCTTTAATACTAAATTCAGATATCATATAGCCGAAACGGGTCTGTTTATCGACGAAATTTAACGTGGGACAACGGAAAATCGTTCCAAAGTAATATATGATTTTTCCAACTGGGATATATGCATAATCAAGCAATTTGAGATCTAAAGTCTTTTGCTTCTTTCCAACAAGAAAAGTTCCTGTATAGCTCCTATTTGTATCAGTCATGGGACGAATACGTACAGAACAACTGACAAAATTTTCCCTAACAGCACTTACATATAAAAATAATAAAAACTACTTGAGACAATTGGGGTCGAAAAAAAACAATTTTAGAAATTTATTTTCTTATTTATCATCCCTGGTTATATTGAATTGTAATTAGGGTTCCCGCCTTTTCTTTCTCAATTAAAGTAGATTTGTTATTAAAGGTTAAGAAAAACAAGTACACAGTATAAAAATAAAGTACAATTTATTTCTGTTTGTTGCTATATTTAAAAATGAATTTTTTATTGCTTTTCGCAAGTTTTATCAAATAAATATCATTTCTAAACAATGCACAGCATGGCTGAGTTCCAAAACATCAAAATACATTGTAGTGAAGCAAAGCCTTAGGTGCTTTGTTTTTGTAAACAAAGTAAAGTTGTATCACTACAATGTATTTTGATGTTTTGGAAATCACCCCATCTTTACAGTCTATATTGAAATTAAAGTAAATAATTTATTTATTTTTTATCAGATTCAGAGACGCTTTGCTGATTTCGTCTTGCCATTTGCTCTTCATTACAAAAAAAAACTCTCTCTGTGAATGCTGACGTGGCAGGAATAGAAAGTAAAAATTAAATTACTTTACACAAATTTGATAAATTATCATTAGTAGATTATTCCGCAAAACCTTCAGAACTGTATATCTGATCATAAAGTTTGTTTAATAACGCAATTTCTCCATATAGATCATCCATATTTATGTTAAGTTTTTTCAGATTTAAATTTTCGATTATGTTAACAATATTATCAAATTCGACATTGCTTTTTAAATTTATATTGCTAATTGTAAATAAAAAGTGTCTGTTTTTAAAATCAAACCATTTATTCAGGTACTTTAAGGCTTTATCAATAAATAATAAAAAACTCGCGTTAATTTCGGGAGTCAGTTCCTGTGAAGACAACAGTCTAATTTTTTTTTGGCTGAATGGCGTTTGACTACAAACCCTGAGATCTTAAGTTCAAGACTAGTTTCAGGCAACCCAACAACATTACACTGCTGTACATTACACTGCTTTACAACCAAAATGTATAAAGTTTCTAATGGATTTTTAGAGTGATTATGATATGCTTAACACGAGAAAAGTGAAGAAAAAATGTTCATTTCGGCAGTAATTTTTGGTTTTTCTTATACTTCCCAGAGTCAAAAGCTGGTTTGATTCAAGTGATCTATATAACCTGACTGACTAATATAAACTGAATCTATTTTGAATTCTAGATAAATCAAATCATGCGAAATAAAGTACATATTTTTGCGCACTTTCTTGTTCTCATAAAGTATAGAGTACAATTACCTAATTGTAATAAATAAATCATCATGAAGACATTAAAACACTGATGCATTTCGAATTACTAAAATTTTTTACTAGGCATGTAGTAAGCGAGAAACAAAAATACATGAAATGAATTGAAAAAAAACATTAGATGCAATTTATATAAAACTCCACCATTACCGTATGTAAAATATTTTAGAAAACTTTTCTGTACATAAAACTTACCGTTTTTATTTAAATATGCCATTGTCTTTATTGTTACTTGATATGTATGTTTAATATCGTCATCAGAAAATTGTTGCGCCAATTTTAAATATTTATCGTTCCTTTCCTTTAGCCACAGATATACATTCGTTGCCAATTGTGTTCCCAAAGGTTTTGTTAAGACAAGATGATCTCCGTGTTTAGCACTGTGAGGCCTAAAAATGTTAAAGAAACATATAATAAAAATCGCCCATTTAAGTACGTATTAGACCTGTGTAGCGAATAAGTTTTTTTTTATATTTGTGAAGTTCTATACTTTTTCGAATACAGTACATACTTGCTCCCTCACTCATAGCAAAAGCACTGAATAGAATTGAATGACTGCTTATAAAATACCTATAAGTGTATAGTGGCATCCATATATGTATGTTCCTTTGAGATGAGCAAACAAAAACATGAACACATTAATTTAGGCATATATTTTGAAATATACTTATGTATGTTAACACAACAAAAGTTTATTACTCTTATTGCTTAAAATTCCCAATAAATTAAAATGCTGACACTGCTGCAGACGGTTAAAATGGGTCAACAACTTACAAAAGTTGCAAAACAGTAACGGCTAGTGTCATTGTGATTACCATGCAAATTTTTAATAAGTTATTTTTTGTTTCGATTTAATTAAAACTAGAAAAAAATTTCAGTTGTATTTTAAAAGTGAAAGAATAAAGTTTTTTTTTTAAATAACTAATTTACAAAAACTTAACTGGTGCCCAACTAAATGATATAATCCGAGGATAACGTACCCAAAAGGATATTCCCAGCAAACGCACCCCATAGGCTGCAGAGAAGAAAGGAACCCCTAAAAACATACCCCACAGGGTATCAGAAATAGGAGAATCCTGGAAGAACTCACCCCACAAGCATTGATTAAAAGGAACACAATCATCTGCAAATAAGGACACTTTGCATGGAGATCTTGGTATAGAGGAGGTTACCTAAGTATTGCTATAAAGAAAAGGAGAATCAACCCCTATCAGCTCTATAACAATGATTGCTGTAACAATGTAAGAATAGTTTTAAGATATTTAACTTAAATATTTAAAAGTCCAAAATTACATTAAAACAAAACAAATCAGAAAATATTCAAACACGATCTAAATAGTGAATTTAACACAGTGCTTATAAAAGTGAATATTAATAAGAAGTAAACTTATTTGTGAGAATTAAAAGAAATTTGAATGAAATTCTATTGATAAAACTTTTATGAAAATAGAAAATTCCTTTCGAGGGAAAGTTGAAAACTAAATTAGAAGTAAAATTATTTGTGAGAATTAAAAGAAATTTGAATGAAAATCTATTGATAAAACTTTTATGAAAATAGAAAATTACTTTCGAGGGAAAGTTGAAAACTAAATTAGAAGTAAAATTATTTTTGAGAATTAAAAGAAGTTCGAAGAAAATCTATTGATAAAAAAATTTTTTTTATGAAAATATTAAATTTCTTTTGAGGAAAAGTTGAAAATTAAATAAGAAGCAAAAGTATTTTTCAATAAATTTTTTTTTATCAAATTACTTTTCCTATGGATAGAAATAAGGCAAGAAAAGTGATTAAAAAGCCAACGAGATAATCTTTCAATATATTTACACTGGTAGTAGAATTTAAAGAAAATAAGGTAATTAAAGAAACAAAGAATTAATATTTGCACATACAAAATTTTTCATAACTGGAAGTGTCAATTTGATAAAATATACATTTGGTTGTTATTGCGATTCCCACGACATATTATAAAAACCACTTAAGGAAAATTTATTGGCGGTAGTGACCATAAAAACCCCTTTCATTTTCAAAATGTCTAACCCAAACAATTTAGTCAGGCCCCCAGTCTTAAATGTGAACAATCCACCAGAAGCAGGCCGTGTAGATAACCGTATTGACAATTTGGAGGAAACAATTGCGCGGATTTGCGCACAACAATGCCAAATCGCAATAAGGAACTTCATAGACCCTAATTCGGACATTGCAGGCGAAGACCAAATAATAGAAGACCGGTATAGGAACAACTTGACCGACTTGGACAAAGTCCCTGATGTTGTAAAATGTCTAAGGGAATTCTCTGGTAGTTATAATGAATTCAGCTCTTGGAAAAAGAGTGTGGATAGAATTCTTAAACTATATGATTCAGTCAAAGGAACTCCAAAATATTTTGCTATTTTAAACACAATTAGAAACAAGATTACAGGTAGTGCGGATGCCGCACTTGAATCATATAATACACCCTTAAATTGGGATAGTATCTCGAAATGTTTAGCGTTACACTACGCCGACAAGAGAGATCTAACAACGCTGGAGTACCAAATGAGCCCTCTAGTACAAGGTAATAGCACTATACAGGAGTATTACCAACGGGTATACTCACACCTCTCTCTTATTATGTACAAATTGTCGTATATGGACATAGGTAGAGAAGCACTTGACCTTCTAGCGCAAACATACAGAGATAAGGCATTGGATGCCTTTGCTAGAGGTTTAAGGAGTAATTTATCCCTACACTTAGGAATGAAAGAACCAAAAGATCTTCCGCAAGCACTTCATCTGTGCTTAAAAATGGAAGACCAATTCGCAAGATCAAATTTTGCGAACTTACACAACCAGACTAACAAGAACAATACTAATAAGCCTTTACATGCACCACCAAACAAACCACAATATCAAAATAGGAAAACCTTTTATCCCCAATTGGCCTTTATGCCCCAACCTTCACTTAACCACCATCAGTACAGGTCAGTAAATCCAACAGGTTACCAAAATAGCTTCAACCAAATGTCACAGACACAAGGTAACTCAAACCCAAGGTTCATCCCTCCAAGGCCAACAGCTCCGAAGCCTTTTTCACGTCCTGAGCCCATGGACGTAGACGCTTCAATGAGGACAAGAGCCATCAATTATATGAACATACCAGCCCAGAACAATCAAATGTTTGGAAAAAGAACATCAATACAATCTGAACAATTGCGAAACCCTCCTAAACTGCAGAGAAATTTTCATTTAGAGACAGAAGAAAACGGAAATATTAACGGCGAGTATTATCAAGAGCAAACACTAAACTACGAGGGAGGAAAAACTCCCAACACTGGACGAATACTTACAGAATCAACCAGAAATACCTGAAGACGGAAACCAATCCGAAACCCAAGACTTTGCGGACATTCATTTTTTAGACTAACGCATTCGTCCCTACCTTACTTTGAGTGCAGCACGAATGCTGGAAAAATTTTTAATTTTCTAATTGACACCGGCTGAAACAAAAACTACATACAACCCTGTTTAGTTAGAAATCCCTTGCCAAACCAAAACTCCTTTTATGCAAGTTCAGTGGGTGGAAACAACAAAATCACTCATCACACCTTCATAAATTTATTCGGAAAGCACGCTGATAAAATAAAGTTCTTTTTGCTGCCAACACTAAAATCCTTTCATGGTATTTTAGGAAACGACAGCCTAAAGGAGTTATCAACTATTATCTATCCAGCAAAAGACTACATGCTCATAAACGGAACACTTAAAATTCGAATAAAACAGAAGGTTTCACAATCGGTAAACAATATCAACATTCGGACAGACCACTTGACAGAACAACAAATTAGAAGACGTCATTGCAAACCATAAAACATTGTTTAGTGAACCAGATGAGAATTTGACTTAGACAACAGCCGTAGTCGCAGATATCCAGACAAAAACCCACGAACCTATCTATTCCCGATATTACCCATACCCAATGCACTTAAAAGAAGAGGTCGAAAAACAGATTCGAGACTTGTTAAAACAGGACAACATTCTGCCTTCCAGGTCATCTTACAACTCACCAATTTGGGTTGCACCTAAAAAGGCTGATGCATCTGGCATAAAAAAATTCAGAATTGTCATTGATTACCGAAAGTTGAATGAGCAGACGATACCAGATAAATATCAGATTCCAGAGATTAATGACGTTTTACCCCAACTTGGACAAAACAAGTTTTTCTCCGTAATAGATCTTAAAAACGGGTTCCAACAAATACCGCTCAGGGAAACTGACAGAAAAAAAACGGCCTTCTCGGTCAACAATGGTAAATACGAACTTACCAGATTACTATTTGGACTGAGAAATGCTCCTTCTATATTTCAGCGAACGCTGGACGATATATTGAGGGAGTATATAGGGAGAATATGTTTCGTCTATATGGACGATATCATTATTTTCTCCAAGGACGAGGAAGAACACTATAAGCACCTAGATATAATCTTCACAACTCTCCAACTTTAAAACATGAAAGTTCAATTACACAAGTGTGAGTTTTTGAAAAGTGAGGTGGAATTTTTAGGATTTATTATCTCGGACAGAGGTATAAAAACCAATCCTAAGAAAGTCGAAGCAATTCTGAATTTTCCTACACCCCAGACACTAAAAGATCTTAGATCGTTCCTAGGTCTTTCGAGTTATTATAGACGCTTTATCAGGGACTATGCTAAAGTTGCTAAGCCCCTGACAATGCTTCTAAGAAAGATGGCAGGACGTTTGTCCAAACATACCTCAAAAAAGATAGTAATTAAGCTCAACCAGTAGGCAATGGATGCGTTAAAAAAATTAAAAACCACATTGACATCCGATGACGTGATGTTGGCGTACCCAGACTTCAAAAGAGAATTTGTTCTAACGACTGACGCCTCAAGCTATGCCTTGGGAGCAGTGCTATCCCAAGACAATAGACCAATCGCGTTTTTATCAAGAACACTAAGTAGAACTGAAGAAAATTATGCCACAAACGAAAAAGAGCTCCTCGCCATCGTATGGGCGTTGAAATCACTTAGAAACCATCTCTACGGTTCTACAAAATTAAAAATTTATACAGATCACCTTCCTCTGACCTACGCATTAAACTACAAAAATTCAAACCTAAAGTTAAAACGATGGAAGGCATTCCTCGAAGACTTTAATTACGAACTTCAATACAAGCCTGGCTGCACCAACGTAGTCGCCGATGCTTTATCTAGACCATCTACTGACAACCCTCAAATAAATACCCTGACTGCAACGCAGCATAGCGATGATAGTTCATCAGAAACCTTGATACAGTTTACGGACGCTCCGATAAATGCATTCAAAAATCAAATTTTTATAAATAACGAAGAGGGTCAGGCATTCCATAAGTTCGAAATAGTATTCCCAACGTACCATAGGCACACAATAAACGAACCCAATATTACTACAGAAAATCTCACACATTTTGAGAAAATTTTTAAACCCATCTGTTACAAATTGCATAAACACGACCGACGGGATTTTGGGAAAGTTGCAAGAAATTTATAGGGACAACTTTACACAATATAGAGATAAGTATTCTCGGAACTTACTAACAGATCTGCAGAGCGAAGAAGAGCAAGAAATTGAAATAATAAATGAGCATAACAGAGCTCATAGAAATAGTGTAGAAAACAAAACCCAACTCCTCACGAAATTCTACTTCCCACAAATGCATGCTAAAATAAAAAAAGTTACTAGTACTTGCCAAATCTGCAAAGAAAATAAATATGATAGACATCCCAAGAGGGTAACAATTCAGGAAACACTAATTCCACAGTACCCCGGACAGATCGTACATATAGATATTTTCATCATGGAAAAAAAGCAATACTGACTGCTATAGACAAATTTTCCAAATTAGCTCAGGTTAGAATACTAAGATCTCGAGCCACTGAAGATATTAAAGAGCCACTTAGAGAAATACTACTATCCTTTGGTATGCCACAAATAGTCGTTATGGACAATGAGAAGTCAATTAGCTCTGCCTCCATAATTTTCATGTTAGAAAATCAGTTCAAGATAAAAACGTTCAAGATACCTCCATACAGCAGTAGCGTAAATGGGCAAATCGAAAGATTTCATTCCACCACAACAAGAGAAAAACTATACCAAGGACTTATGAACCCGGACAGACAATTTTTGTAAAGGAAAACAGAAGATTAGGATCAAAACTTAGTAAAACATATAAAAAGGAAATAGTTAAAGAATATAAAAACACAACAGTTATAACAGAATCAGGAAGGACAATACATAAAAACAATATCAGGAACTAAATCAATTTTAATTTTCAGATTACTTTTTACACTGGTTCGGGCCGACGTTAAAATTTTGGACTACTCCAATTCACAAATAGTGACCCTGAACTCCGGACTGGCAAAATTACAAACGGGTACTTTCAAACTAATTCATATCATCGAAATAGATGGATACCAAGAGCTCATAGATAATCTCCAAGAAACTCTACATAGAGATGTCGATCCATCTCATTTTCTCCACCCTCTACTGAATCACGAACTGACAGAACTGCAAGCTTACTTAGACCGATTGAAACCAAAAACAAAAAGGTCCTTAAATTTTATTGGCTCCGCTTGGAAATGGATTGCGGGAAACCCCGACCACGATGACTTTGAGATCTTAACACAAAAAACCAACAGACTTTTGAGAAATAATAATAAACAAGTGGTGATTAACAAATTGACAATAGAAAAAACTAAAGAGCTAACACATGTGACAAACAGTCTATTAGAAACATTTAGAAAGAATAATGGCTAATAATAATTCCACAAAGGAAAAGTTAGTAACATTGTTAAAATATAAATTAAATACTGTAAAAGAAGAAATAATGAATATCCAACGCGCCATGCACTGGGCGAAAGTAGGCATAGTTAATTCTTTTCTTCTTACATCCAATGAAATAAATATTGTAAAAGAAATTATCAATGAAGAATCCATACCATTTATAAATTTAGAGCAAGCATTCGAATTTGCTGAGATAAAAATTGCATCTGACCATAATTCAATTGTTTATATTTTAACTATCCGTATGACAAACGTAAACACATGTTACAAAATTCTTGTAAGGCCTATTAAATTTGGAAAATATATAAATATTATTTTATTTTATGAAAAAATTATTCTATGTGACAATGTTATGTATGGTATCAAAAATGATTGCAAGATCTATAACGATATTACTGTGTGCAACAGAAATAATTTGAATGCCCTGGAAACCGATACCTGCTTAGCAAATCTAATCAAAAGTAAACCGGCAAACTGCAGCTTGATAGACAATCGTGGTGTCCTCTCTATTGAAGAAATAGCGCCTGGAGTAATCCTTTTAAATCAATTTAATGGTACGATTCTTGTTAACAATGAACCGCAGGATCTTAATGGGACTTATGTGGTTCAATTCACCAATGCATCTATGTCTAAGATGGATGAAACCTATAAATTCTTCGAAACGACACAATTACAACCCTTACCTGCAATCCGACAACCTAGACACTTGAACCAAAATATAGAGGAAGCACTGTCATTAGAAATGGTAAAGGAATTAAGGACAAACAATACAGAGGCAATTGATTTGCTAGATACTAAACACACAAAGGGCATAGCAATAAATTTTGGATTCAGTATAATAACGCTACTTTCTATAGTTACACTATTGATCAAGACAAAACCGTGCAGGAGGAAAAACAAATCGATAATCAGCCCAACAGTAATCAACACAGTTCCATCAGTACATACTTCAATGCCCGATTTATCAGAAAAGAGGAAACCGGAACAGAATGGCGTAACGAGAATCTCAAATATCCCATACTTTTGACCGAACGAGGATGCTCGGTGTTAAGAGGGGAGGTGTTAACACAACAAAAGTTTATTACTCCTATTGCTTAAAATTCCAAATAAAATAAAATGCTGACACTCCTGCAGACGGTTAAAAGTTGCAAAACAGTAACGGCTCGTGTCATTGTGATTACCATGCAAATTTTTAATAAGTTATTTTATGTTTCGATTTAATTAAAACTAGAATAAAATTTCAGTTGTATTTTAAAAGTGAAAGAATAAAGTTATATTTTTTTAATATAAATAATTTACAAAAACTTAACTTGTACACACAAAACGAAACTGAAAATAAACCAGTGAAGCTAACAGTGCTGCCAGGTATTTTTTCTAAAGTCGTCAAACTTTTGAAATAAATTCGTCAAAATCGTCGATTTTTTGAAAAACTGGTCATCAACTTATAAAATAAACAATAGTATTTTATTAAATTAAAACAATCTCTTATCTTGTAACATATTGTTAGAAAAAAAATTTGTTTGGTACATTTGCCTCCTACTTTCTCCAATGTTATGCTTCATTTAAGCTCCTTATTTTCATTAAGGCACCACAAACTTTTTATTTGCCGATGTTAAAATAATTTTTTTTCTACCGAGTTTGCCGTTTTACATAAAATACTGAGATAAAGTAGTATTGTCATTAAATTGTCAAATTATAAGGGATCCTGAACAAGAAATCGTCAAAATAGCAAAAAATCATCACGTTTGAAGTTCATACCTTTTTTGCTTATTCTTTTTGTCAAACTGAACCCAAAATAATGATTATTGCAGAAATTTTTAAGCAAAAAATTTTAATGATCCAGGAATATTAGTAACATGTTGTTCAACAATGAAATTATTATTAATTTTAGTATTTAATTATAAAGCACATGGTATCTTTTTTATATAAAAAACAATAAGCAAGTAAGCAGAGATGTGAAGTAGTTGAAATACTTTTATTTGAAATACAAATGGAAAATACAAAATATATTCTAATTTTCCATTTGATTACACAGCGGAACAGACTTTTTGGTCCCCTAAATTTGTCCTCAGATTTGTACGTGGTGATGAACACACAATACTATGTTATACCAGTTTTTTTCAGTCAGCTCGTGTTATCGAAATATCGTGCTTTTTTAATCACATTACATACCCTATTTTTTTGGTGGTTTTCACCTTAATTTTGAGTGCTACACGACACGACCCGAACACGAATCCCAGATGTCCAACACGTACGAAATCAAATGCAAAAACAAAACTAAACATTTTTTTATATTCAAAAACATATTTTTTTCATATTTTAATGTTTCATGTTCTGTTTGTATTTTTATTTACATATTTTTGTTGAGAAACAGTAACTTATCATCATATTCGCTCAATAATTTTGTGTGGCAAGCTTCTACATTCATACACATTTTAATCTTAAAATCGTTTCGAGTTTTTTCTTGTCAGTTTGTTCAACACGACACGACCCGAATACGAACGAAATCAGATTTTCTGTCACGAACACTTCCGTGTTGAGTCGTGCGTGTTCGTGTCACGAAAAAACACACGACACGCGCCCATCTCTAGTACGGACTATCCTCCTCCTTTTTTGAAACGCTTTTTGCAAGTTTTCAGCTTCTTTGGATTTTTCGCGATCTTTACACAATAGATTTTTAAAGTCTAAAAAAGAAGATTTTCTTATATTTTATCATCTGGCAGCCCTGATCATATCGCATTTAACTCTGCAGTTACACGTTCAAGAAATTACTTTCAAGTTGATCACACGTATTGCTTGTTAAAACTACTTTAAATTGACGCTATGACGTAGGCTGTAAGCAACTTGATAGTCAATTTTGTTTTCAAGATGCCGTCGTCAAGGAATCAACAACGAAACAGTAAAACCCGGTTATAACGAATTCTCGGTTGTAACGATCTAAGTCTAAAGTGCCGACGTTTCGGTTGCCATTTTCATACAAAAATAATTCGTAATAGCGAATTCGTAGTTAACGAGTCCTGGTTTGTATCGAACTACGCTTATTACGAACTTGTCATAGAGCGGTTTTTTTTTGCTGTTTGCACAAAGTTCGTTATAGCCGAGTCTTTCTGTAATTTACTTACAATAATAGAGATCAGCTGTTTAAATTGAACGAAAAATTGAAACAAATCTTGAAAGCAAAATTGAAATCAAGTTGGTAGTCAATTTCCAATTATGTGAGTGTGTTAGTAAAAAAGTGTGAATGTATTGAAACTTGAAACAAAAATTGAAACAAAACTTGAACGTGTAACCTCCAAGTAACTTGAACACACAGCAACACATTCTAGAAAACGATTCTGCCCAGCAGATAACACGACTAGTCCATACACACATGTTAAGTATACACCGTAGAGGACTAGGACTAGACCAAAGGTAAGCTATATGTATGGAGAAAACATGATCAATTTACTATTACGATGTCCTAGGGCTGGACCATATAACTCAGCTTGGCATTGCATAGGAGTCACATAGCTACTCTATGTCACTATTCGGTGGACCTCTATATGCAATCGTTAACACTAGAACACTTGTCGGTTAACTACAAGCTCTTGTATGCAAATGGTATGGTTCAGGACTGCATTATACGGAACCATGTTGTGTGGCCACAAAGAGAAATGAGTTAGTAGTTTAGTAGTAGTATTTGTTGCATCTTTTGCAAATATAAAATAATTCATCGCATAGCCGTACAAATCATGAAAATATATATAAACAAATGATATTTTAGTTTTTCTTGATCGTTAAGAAATTTCCCGCACCATACGCGATGAAGTTTTGAATTTTCTTTTAAGTATAAAGAAATAAATTTTTTCTTGAGATTTTATGTTTTATGGATATGGCAACAATATTGGCTGATAAATGGGATAGGATGGCGTCAAAATCATCATTTTAAAAGTAAAGCAAAAGTACCACAATAGTCGAAATAAAAATTAAAACACAACTGATAAAAAGCAATTGTTTCACTTTGATTAAAGTTGTAATCCATAAGAAGAATACGACTCAAATATCTATTTAGTTGTGAATCATAATAATACCTTAATATATAAAATATATCGTCGTTGCTCCAACAAAATGAGCTACATATTTATGTGTTTTTTACTAGGTTTTTAGGAGAGCCAAAAAACTGTTTTATGCCGTGGCCATGCGATATTTTGAATACCCTCTTTCAGAATCCAAAACCTTTTTCGCGAAATGTTTACTGGTTTCTGATATATCAAGCATTCATTGTGCCCGATATTATCATTTTGATAGTTTTTGCAAAAAAAAATTATTTAGGTGAAAAAATATACTGAGTATATTTTTTTCGGGTTGTACTTCAAAGATAGTTTTATGACGATCACATGATGGATGCAATCGCTAAATTCTGATAAATAATAAAAAAGTTATTAGCCCTTGAGCAAAAACAGCTATATTAATTTAAATCAGTTTGTATTAAAAACGTTTTTTTTTTATTAAACAAAATTTTTGTATGGGAAACGGAATCAGCTTTTTTCACTTAACGGCTTATAACTTTCTTATATTTTGTCATATCTTCTCGATTTTAAACTCGTGGTCCTATTAAAAATTTTATAGCCTATTTCTTCTTTTAAACTCAGATCTATCTAAGTTTTGAATTTAATCAAAATTGGATAAACAAATTAAAGGAGGATGAAATTTCCCCCTACCTTCCCTCCTGGTCCTATTTTTGAAAATATGTCTAGCCTATGTCTTCTTTTAGACTCGGATGTATCTATGTTCTTAATTTCATAAAAATCGGATAAATAGTTTCAAAGAAGAAAAAATTTCCCCCTATCGCCCCTCTTGGTCCTATTTTTAAAATAATTATATCCTATAACTTCTTTAACTCAGATCTATCTATGTTTTGAATTTCATCAAAATCGGATATAGTTTCAAAGATAATGAAATTTCCCCCTACCTCCCCTCGTGGTCTTATTTCTAAACAAATGTATAGCCTATATCTTCGTTTAGACTCATATTTATCTATGTTTTGAATTTCATCAAAATCGGAAAGATAGTTTCAAGGAGGACGAAATTTTCCTCTACCTCCCCTCTTGGTCCTATTTTATAAAAAAATGTATAGCCTATGCCTTCTCTTAGACTCAGATCTATCTATGTTTTGAATTTCAGCAAAATCGGATACATAGTTTCAAATACGACGAAATTTCCCCCTAGCTGCCCTCGTGGTCCTATTTTATATAAACTTTGTAGCCTATGTCTTCTTTTAGACCCAGATCTATATATGTTTTGAATTTCATGAAAATCGGATAGATATTTTCAAAGAGGATTAAATTACCTCCCTTCTTGGTCTAATTTTTGAAAATATATCTAGCCTATGTGTTCTTTTAGACTGGGATGTATCTATCTTTTGAATTTTATCAAAATCGGATAAATAGTTTCAAAGAAGAAAACATTTCCCCCTATCTCCCCTCGTGGTCCTATTTTTTAAATAATTACAGTATTTATCGGTTATATGCATTTCCAAATTTGCACGATTTTTGGTGCATATAAGCGGGAAATGCTTATATAAAAAATATTTGGGTGTATTTTATATAACAAACGCATAAAAACAAGTGTATAAAAGCGGTAAATGCTTATAAGCGGCGTGCATATAACCGACAAATACTGTATATCCTATATCTTCTTTAAGACTCAGATCTATATGTTTTGAAATTCATCAAAATTGGATAGATAGTTTCAAAGAGGACGAAATTTCCCCCTCCCTCCCCTCATGGTCCTATTTATGAAGAAACTTATAGCCTATGTCTTCTTTTAGACCTATCTATGCCTATGTCTTCGGATCTATTTGTTTTCAATTTCATCAAAATCCATTGGATAGTTTCTGAGAGGCAGAAATGTGGGAGCTGCCACGCCCACAAATTTTTATCTGACTATTTTCTCTAGAAGAATGCACAAAATCAATGGACTAACTCATACAAAATTTTAGGTGTTTACCGCATTAGTTCCCATAATATGTCAAACTATATATTTTCTATACATGGGAGGTGCCACGCCCACTTGTCCACTCCTTAATAATATCTATTTTAAAACATTATAAAAAGAGTTACTCACACAAATTTTGAAGCTTTTAGCTGTATTAGTTCCATAAATATCCTGAAATAAAAATTTCTTCTATATGGGAAGTGCCACGCCTACTTATAGTATTTCAAAACTATATAGACTATTGTTCCTTCTAGATCAGCAGAAATATACTGTGAAAATATCACCAAGATCGGCTCACTGGTTTAGGAGTCCATAGCTTTCAAACATACAAACAAACCTACATACTTAGATACATACATACATACATATGTACAATGTACATTGTACATACATACTAGGGTATTCTTTCGGTTAACCGTTAATCGGTTAACCGGTTAATTACTACCCAATTAACTGACCGGTTAATTTAAAATTGGCTTTTTTCGATTAACGGTTAAGCCGGTTAATTTCAGTCGATTATCCGATTAACCGACGTAACAAATTTTTCGTATTTTGTACTATTATAACGTATTTTTTGTGTGTTTAATTATTTGTTTCGTCTCATATACAAAATGTATGTGTTTAGAAATTACTTTTCATACAAACAAATAAATGTGTTCAGTGATTTTAAGTTAAGTAAAACATTAAAATCTTTGGACGTGCCCATAAAAGAATTTAGTAAAGACTCAGCTAATGTAATTGAACTTGAGGGAATTATGTTTTTGTTTAATAGTTTTACAAAATCTAATAATACTGTTGTCAACGATTTAATTAAAAATCTAAGGATTAGAGTTAATGAGAGACGAATTCCATTATTTTATACCTCCACTCAGGAATATTTCCTTCTAGCAACAGTGCTTTAAAATACAGTACAAAAACGGAAACTAAGGAATTCCGAAATAAACTTTTTTTGCTGAGCTCTGCCAGCATGAATTAGAAGATGACCTTACAACAGAAGAAACTATCGATAGTAATACAAGAAATGTTTTAACAGACTTAACCGAAACAATTAGAAGTGTTGAAAATGTAAAAAAAATTAAAACAGGACTCTAATGGCGTAATGGAAAATTTTATAAGTTTAGAGAAATCAAGGAAAAGGACTGAGACACTAGATGTTTTGCATTATGGATTACTTTCAATTTCTTCAACATCTACGATAAATGAACCGATTTTTATAAGCCAAGTTTTATCAAAACTAAAGAAATTATTTTTCTAAAAGATTGTTTTAGAAGATATCCTTAAGCTATTGAAATAACTGATATAATGGTTAATTTTTTAATGAATACATATTTATGCTTTTTTTTTGCTTGATTAAGTTAAATAATTGTTATTTTTGTTATGTTATTACTTTTTTTTACTAATAAATTCAAAATAAAAGATAATTTATGCAATTTTATTTGCTAAAATTACTTCATATATCGGTTAACCGACTAATACTGCAATTAACCGATTAAGCCAAAACCTCGATTAATTAATCGAGCGATTAGCCGATTAAAGCAGAAACCCGATTAAATGAATACCCTAATACATGCACGCATACATACATACAAGAAGTATACACCGAAAGACGAAAATAAACCGTTATATTCTGCACAATGGCGAAATGAAATTTTTATTCCATTTTGTGTTTGGCACATCATAATTATTCGAAAAAAATGTTTTAGAAAATTTAAAACTTAAAAAAATGAAAGTTTGTAAAGCAGTGTTATTAAGGAAATCCATAACCGGATTAAAAATTTCGAAAAAAAATTTTACCCCCCCCCCTTAGAAAAAAATGGGTAGCTACGCCAATGGGTACAACAGATATTTTAAAACAAAAATCATGTAAATTTCTTATCCATTGCAAAATACTATGTTACTCTTATTGTTTAGTACGCGTAGAATGTGTGCGTGGAATAAAATCATACAATATCAGTTACACTCATTCTATCATTTATACTTATAGTAACAGGTATGTATCTGTTATATCTGTTTTAGCAATACTTTGTGATATAGTGGTGCACGTCTTTAATATGTAGCAGCAGTTTTTTTTATCTAAAACGCTCATTTGAAACTGTTAATAGAAAAATGTTATTGGACAAGTTAGATAAATATGGCATAAAAGGGATCGAATTAAAATGGTTCGAGTGTTAACTGAGTAACAGAACGCAACGAAAAAAATGTGGTGAATGTATGTAAGTATGTCAACAATAAAAAATTTTAATACCGGAGTGCCTCAAGGAGCAGTATTAGGAACGTTACTTTTCTTAATATACATTAACGACTTGGGAAAAGTGCTGAAAAGAGCTAAAGTGTGCATGTTTGCGGATGATACCCGTATTTATATTACCGGAACAAATGTAGAAGAGTGTGTTTGAATTCTGAATTGTAAACTGCGGGGCGTGGAAGAATATCTTAAGATTAACAAGATGAAACTAAATACAAGAAAAACTAAAGCCATGGTAATAAATGGAAGCAGAGAAAATATACTTATTGATGGGGAAACAACAGAATTTACATAGCGAATTTTCATCGACGAATTCGTCGTGTTGGGTGAAATTCGTCGTTCGTCCTAGCTGTGTTCCTAGCATCATACTGTTAACACAAAGAGATTGTTCATTGAAACGACTCTTGTTCATACTGCTTTCTCTCATCTCATATTTTGTTATTAATACGCAATAGCAATGTTGCCAATAAATCATGTAGTATTTTGCATGCGTCGCACATGCGTAATAGGTTGCACTTGTATATTAAAGTTTTAACTTTTACACATACATACATATGTACCATACATATTAGAAATACATATTTTAGTTTGTCATTTGCATTTTTAAATAATATAAATCTTTAAAGTCTATTCACACTCATCCGATCCGTATCAGTGCTGTCCGTTCAATAACAGTGAAAATCGGAAGCTAATACATACTTATCCGTTGTACGTCCGGTGTTTTCGGTGAATAGTCATACAAATTTTTAATTTTTTACCAGTGTTTCAATGCCATTGCCATTTTAGTAAAAAGACCAAAATATTGAGCTTATTTTAGCTAAAATAAAAAAAAAATTACAATAGCTAACAAGAGATAAATCTAAAAGAGCAAAAATAAACTTTTTGTGTATACTAAGGATACAATACAAATTATTTGCTGGGTTTTGTATAAGTTTCTAAGCCTACTACGCCTATTTTATTCTTTTGTGATTTTCAAAAAAGTGCAGGCAAACACTTTCAAACAAAGAATTTTTAAAATCGGTTGACAAATGACAGAGTTATACATGGGGGGAGCAAATTTCCCCCGTCCGATTTTCGACAAAAAATTATTTATTTTGTGTTTTTGATTTATAAATCTTCAGCTAATAAGGCATAACGCATTTTATGTCAATAAAAAACTTTTTATTACATATTTACCCAACGTTTCGTCAATTTCTTGTTGACTTTTTCAAGGGTTTCGTCTATTTTAAATTAAAAAATTAAAAAAATGTTTTCAATAAATATTACAAATAATCACACTAAAAAACATGATTCACTTACAGAATGATATTAAATCATATTTCAAATAAATTATGGCTTTGATAAAAACCAAAAAATTAATGGTTAATAGTTGTTAAATTTAAATACAGCTTAAAGATTAATTAACGTCACAGTTACAGTTTGCTTATTGCAACACTATAGCTTGTAATTATGTTATTCGTATCTTCTTTTAAGTTCGTGGTTCTGTTTATATTTTGTTGAATGCGTAGACTTTCTATAGTGTACCTTTTTCTTCCTTTATTTTCCTTATCTAATATTTTAACATTGTCAAAATCAGCTACATGTCCAAAACAAAATTATTTTAAATTTCATGAAATTTATTTCAGATAGTCTCAGATTATTAATTATTAAAAAATGTTTGTTTTGTTGTAAGTTTTAAGCCATTCTATATCAGCTGGCATTTGCACCAACGAAATGCAGGCATATCGGCCATGTCTAGAGTTTTTGTTTTCCCGGACTTATTCATTTCTCGGGATTGATTGATTTTTCAATTTCCCTGGAATTCACGGGACTTCCCGCCCAATACAAAACGATACAATATATCATTTAATTGAATTTATTTGAACAAAAAAAATAGAAGTTAATGAGATCTATTAAATAAATTTATTAATGCATTAAAAGTAAGTTAAAAAATATAATTTGAGTTCTTTACAGAGTAATTCCAACATATATGTATGAAGATGTGCCGTGTCGCATGCTTTTTAATTTTAATAAGAAAATTAAATTTTTTTATTGTATAACTTCTGACTAGTAGCCATCTAAAGTAAAAATTTTACCAATTTCAGACTTTTTTATAATTGCTCTAGCTTTATAACCAGAAAAGATTTATGCGAAATATGATTTATGCTTTATTTTATAGGCCAATAATGAGCAATTCAAATTTAATTAGTTTTATTGAGAAATGATTTTTCAAAGCATGTAATAATTGAAAAAGACAAAGACAAATTCTTGACTTTGTATAAGGGTCGAACTTAACACCATCATATTTTCGCGATCAACCACGATCCCATCATCAGAGTTCTTCTTATACTCTAAGCCCTCAAACTCAAGCAGATAAATATCCAGCTTTAGACCAATTTGCATAAAGCTCTTTACAAGTGAGGAGATTTTTTCCAAACTTAGATAAGCTTTTTTTTGGTATATTAAAAATTTCACCATATTTGTCTTAGCCAAACACTATTTGTGCTTTTTCTTTTTCTCATACCTAGTTTAAAAGCCTTTTGCTTTCGAAGTCTATGATTCATACGTGTTTATTTTTCCTGATATATTGGAAATAATCAAAGATATTTTAATGCTTCGTGCTGTAGTGTTTAGAATTAAATTTATGTATTTAGTCGAACTGTATGGGTATCGATCTAAAGAATTTCAATTATGTGTATATTTTTTATTTTATTTTTCATATTTTTCTAAGAGCAGCACTAAAAATGTATGCTTACAAAGTAAAGTTGACATAACAATATTACAAAAAAATCCCGGGAATTCCCGCACAAATTTCCCGGTATTTTTTCCCGGAAAATGTGAGGGATCCCGGGAATTTTTTCCCGGGAAATCCCGAATGAAAAACACTAGCCATGTCACACGAGTTCAATTCCGTTCGGAAACGGAATTCAACCTACCCCATTTTCGTAGCAGCTGGTGTCCACAAAAGGAAACTAAAATACGCCAATTCGTCAGGTGTGTCCAGGCTGTTGGCGGCACTACTATGCTGCGGTATGCTCCAGCTAGGGCTTGAAATATTAGGGTCGATTGAATTCCGTTTCCGAACGGAATTGAACTCTGTGACATGGCCGATGTAAGTATCTCGGAGGTGAACTGCACTATTTCATTTTAGTCAACTTTTCAGTAAGCAAGTTTTAATATTATAATATGCATTGAACAGCATTGACAATCGTACTTTATTGCTTCTACTATACTTAGCTGTGACGTCATTAATATATGTTTTAGGGTATTCCCGGAAAGGTCTCGATGAGTTGAATTTAAAAATGGAACTTTTAGAAAATACCAAAAGGTGCAACTTACCTCCGAGGTACTGATATAATAGATAAAAACCTACACCAATTTTTTTTTCAAAATATGCAAATGGGCCTATCTACATTTTTAAACAATTTTCGGGAGATAAAAAGCTTAATAAAAACCAATTGGAATTTTTGCATTGCGTACTGAATTCAACCATTCAAACTCGTTAATTTGATATCCTATTGAGATGTTTGCAAGATAATAAATAACTCTCCATTTTGTGGTAGCGGCCATCTTTGATTTACAACAATACTGAATGCACATAATCCTAGTGTCATCATAAGAGTCGGCTAACAGGAAGAGACTAAATTTACAATTACTAGACACAAACAATGTTAACTTAATATTATTTTTTATGGGCGTGGTACAGCCCACTTTTCTAATTACAAAATCGTATTGTTATCAACAGTAAAGGTACTTATTAAATTTCAGATCAATCGGCCGACATATAGGGATTAAAACTAATGTTACTTTTTATGGGCGTTGCGCTGCCCATTTTTTTAATCACAAAATTGTATTGTGATCAAAAGTAAAGCCACCAACTACATTTCAGACCAATAGGTTAACAGAATGGGGATAAAACTAAATACTACTTCTTGTGGGAGTGGCGCAGCATAAAGTAAAGGTACCCACCAAATTTCAGATCAATCGGATACCTGGAAGGGGGTAAAACTAAATATTTATGTTTATGGGCGTGGCGCAGCCCACTTTTTTAATCACAAAATTGTATTGTGATCAAAAGTAAAGGCACCCACCAAATCTCAGACCAATAGGTTAACAGACATTGGGGTAGAACTAAAATTACTTTTTGTGGGCGTGGCGCAGCTTACTTTTTTAATCACAAAATTGTATTGTTATTATAAATATATGCACTTACCAAATTTCAGATCAATCCGTTGATAGAAAGGGTGTAAATTTTCGACTTATTTAAAAAACACGGAACGGACACTGAACAGACACTGAAGCAGCGCGGACGGCAAAAATGGATGAGTGTGAATAGCTCCATTTAAAACTAAGGCAACGATAATATATTTTTCACTGATACTGAACGGAACGGATGTGTGTGAATAGACCTTTAAGGTCCCATATGTATATCTCCAGAGTTCGTACATAAATTTTTATTTATTAAATAGTTTTTATTTAGTAATGCATTTTTTTAGTAATGCATTTCTCAAAGACTAACTACATTTAAGAATCGTAACAAGCAGATGTATTTTGCGGCAGCTCGAATTTTCAAAAACTACGCGGTGGTCGACTGTAAACGATCGACTTGTTTCTCTGACACTTAGGCAACATTTTACATTAAAAAATGCCTGTTGTTTTTGTATTGTTTTAATTGTTATAAGGACAGTTCTACCTGTATTTATTGTATCATGTTACTTCCAAGGTAAAAATATAACTCAAAATTATTTTTGAACTTAATACTTTTAATCATTCGTAAAGCAGCTCTGGGCGAGGCAACATCACGCGTCGTTGGCAGTTACTTCGTAAATGCAACCAGGCCACTGTCGTTTATTAGCCTTCGAGACTTCTGCATCTCACTCCCGCATGTGATTAGTGATTGGAGTCAGTTAACGGCACCGAGTTGCTGTTACGTGGCGTTGGTTGCTAACCGCATGCAACACATACATAAATTGTATAACCTAGCTTTTTAAAGCGTATTTTGATATATGGTGGAGCACCAAACAAAACTCATAAATTTGAAGCAGGAGCGCATTCTACAGATTCCAGCTTTGTGTAAGACGGTACAGACCGACTGGTTTTTTCCCGTTGACACTTCTGCAAAGGAGCACGACGTTTCGTGTGAATTGGTGGCGGCGTAATAGTTCTACGAACTGGCCAAGTAATCCTGCATCTGCATGGCGACAGATGTAGAAACAGAATAGAAGGAAAAAAATAATACTTGTAATAAAACTCAAAACAAATAAAAATTAACATAGCCAAAGGTAGAATTGTGTTGGTGTACTTCTTAAGCTTGTAGCATTTCACCTTCATGGTTATTTTTTGTGGAAACTTGAACAAATCAATAATCATTATTTGCGGTCCATATTAATAACGTTAGTACGTTGTCTAACTAGTGGTGATAGATTGAAATCTTGATTAGCACCCTAAGTTACAAATACAAAATTTTTAACAAAGATAAAATTGCACTTAAAAGGAAGTTATGTTTATACATATGTATGCAAAAGTATTTCGTGGTAGCGAAAGATAGTATAATATCAAATATTTTATCTAAAGGAAATATTTTACCTAAGTTGTGATCACTCCCAATAATAAAAAGCGTGTTAGAATTTTTAACTTCCTTTTCGGCGATTATTTTAGTATTTTCCCTTTTCCTACACTGATCTTTCAAAGCATATTGTTTTGCATGAACTTCATCGAGATTTACTCAACACATGTTTTGTTTCCCATTTGTAAATGTTAGTATGCTCCTGTACAAGTGAACAAACCAACTTCATTTTAATGGGTTCTTAACTATCGAGTCTTCATTATGCTTGTTTCATAGTTATACATCTGTATGAAATATAATGAAACGAATATAAAAGTTATAGCGAACGTTTCATGAACATCATTATTTAGTTTCATGCTTATGTTTAATGTATATTAAAATGCCATAGATTAATCCACATATCATACGAGTAATTCTGAGTCGCATGGCTTTTAATTTTAATAAATAAAATTGAGGACAATCTTGTATGTACTAGAAACACATAACCGCCATCTTATTTATTTATAATTGTACAGCTTCTGATAAGTGGCCACCCGAAGTAAAAATTTTTACCAATTTCATACAATTTTATAATTGCTCTAGCTTTTTAAGTAGAAAAGATATTGAAACGATTCATGCTTTGTTTTATTTAATATTGCTATGCAAAACTGAACTGGAATAATTAAATGGCCGAAAAGTAGCCACTTGAAAATTTCAGTTTTTTCTAATTTTATCGATTTTCAACTGAATTCTGTTGAACATAAATCATTGATTTTTTTTTTTGGTAGTGAAGAAGGAACCCTTACGATACCGTGACATAAGTTTCATTGTGCTAAAATATTATCTTGTGCAAAAATAAAGGTGCGAAAATTTATAAATTTTAAAAAATACTCAACTTTGAGCTTCAAAAGAGCCATGTAGGGATATACATAGAAATCTGATATTTTCAGTAAATGTAGGCCAGTACTTCGTTATGTCCACTTAGTGCCGTTTTGATATTTTCACTCTATTACGAGATATGATTTTTTTAAAGTGCAATTTTTATCAAAAATAGTGGGCCCAAAAAATTATGTGGGGATACAGATATAAATCTGAAATTTTTAGAATATATAGCCCATAGGTGACAATCTGTTATTTTCATTTGTTTATTTATTTATTTTTTATTTATTTATTAATTTATTTATTTGATAACTAGCACAACAATTAAATATATCTTATAAGTGACAGTGGTAGTGATATGAGAGCACACTGATATATACCAAATACAAAAGTTTTAAATGATATACAAACATATTTGGAGTAATAAAAAAATGTTGACATAGAAAATACAAGTTAATTTAAAAAACAACGAATCTATGATTAACTCAGCGTTTCCACCTGAAAATGCTGTCTTGAATTTTAATATTTTGTCTTCTTTATTATTTTTACATTTTTATTTATTTATTTTTTTTAATTTTTAGTAAAAATAACTCGCAAAAATTACGTATTTCTAGAAATCAAAAATAATTGTTATAATTATTGTCGGAACGCATACGTCACGAAGACTATTATTGGCGTTTTGACAATTAGTACGTATTTGTTATTGTAATGACAGCATTGCCAGTTGTTATCTTAGTTAAAATATGTATGTATACATAATTGAAACAATTATGTTACAGAACAAGTATGTAATAAAGTGATGTATTATAATAACAAAATAGAAATTATAAAGATAATAAAATAGAAATTAAATTGGCAATAAAAAATAGTTATTACATAAATAATTTTTTTAACTCCCTTTTGAACACATTAGCGTTGATTGTGTGAATCAAAAATTGCCGTTGTGATAAAAGGCTCTTATATTTTATTTGAATTATCTTTTTACCACGGTTTGATCTGGCAAATGTGATCCTATTGAAAATATATGTGGGTTGTTGAGTTATAATTATTTTTTGTTATTATTATTATTATTTGTAGTTAAGCAGATCTTCAAATTTCATTTGAAAGATCTGATAAGAATATAATGATATGTGATCACGACGTCCTTTCTGGAAAATATAGCGTGCAATGTTATTGTATGCGACTCTGAGTATGCGAAGGTCTTCACAAGCGCAATTTGCAAAAAGTTCGCAACCGTATAAAAGTGAGGGTATTAGATAAGTTTTTGCCAGTAACATACGTACATCAAGTGGGGTCGAGATATAATTTTTTTTAAGTGCTACTCTTAGAAAAATTAGAAAGTAAAATATGAAGCAGCTAAAAAGGGCTCAAAAATATATATTTTTTATTTTATTTTCACTTAAAAAAATCATATCTCCTGAACAAATGAAAATAACAGATAGTCACTTAGTGCACATAATCAAAAAAAGTACAGGCTATATATTCTAAAAATTTCAGATTTTTATCTGTATCACCACATCGGTTTTTGGGCACATTATTTTTGATAAAAATTGGAATTTAAAAAAAATCATATCTCGTAATAGAGCGAAAATATCAGAAAGGCACTAAGTGGACATAATAACGAAGTACTGGCCTACATTATCTGAAATTATCAGATTTTTATCTATATCCCCACCAGAGTCTGACAATAAGTACTCAAAAAAATATACTTAACTATTTACTCTTAATTTTATTAGCTGCGTATTATACACGTGCAAAGTTCCATCTGTGGATATCTGTTTGTGAGTGTTTCCACTTTGAGTGTGTTTTGATGAGTAGTTGAACTTTTCTTGTATTTGTCTGCATCAGCGATGCCAGAATGAAGATTTTATCTTAATTTTGAAGATTTTTTAGTCAATATAAGATTTGAAGATCTTTTTTCCAATATGAACATTTTTTGAGATTTAGTTGCTCAACACTTCTTTAAATTTATTACATAAAAGTACCTATGTCAGATTAACATTAGCTCAATAAAATAATAAAGTACTTTATAGAATTGCTATTTGCTAGTTTATAAAGTATACTTATTATCATGGCGTTTTTAGTACAAAAAAGATACCTAAAAAGTCTAATAAAACGTTTTCCAAATATAATTGATGACACTGAGGTTCAAAATTTAGATGACGAATTCAGAAAGCTCCACCACATATTAATAAATATTTTTCAAATTTAGAAAAGGCTACTGCGGAAGACTTTTGGCACACAATCTCAAAATTACTAGAGCAGATTGTTGACTAGTGTTTCCAAGGATGTAGAAATTTTCATTAAACTTAATATGTCTCCTTAATTCATCTGAAAACGTTGAACGGATATATTCAAAAGTAAATTTAAATAAAACGAAATACAGAAAGAAATACGCATTCTTATGCACAAAACTATGAGTAATGGGGTATTTGTTATAAAGCCAATTCAAACTGAATATTGTATTGTTTATTTTGTAAAATCATAAAAATATGTTCAAATATTTTTTTTGTTTTAAAAATTTTAAACTTAAAGTTTTGATATTGAAATGTATGGCAAATGTGTATAATTTTACAAAATAAACTATAAAACATTCAATTGATTCGGCTTATAGTTTTATAAAATGGTGTTGAAAGAAGTCAGAAATTTTATACTTTTGGTATTAGAAATTTGATTCTGCACTGCAGATTTTGAAGAAGCTTCTTTTAAGTCAATAAAAAGAAAAACCAAACAACGGACTACAAAATTTAAAAGTTTGGTTTAATGAGTCCCAAATTGTTGGCAAATTGCATACATTCAGTCTACAATGTAAAGATTTGAGTTGTTGCAATAACCGAGGAGTTGCGCTCATCGAGGGTTGCAGTAACGGAAGGTGCCCTGTACATATATTAGATCTTATAAATGAGCGGCTTAGTGCAATAACTCGATAAGCCACAAAAACAAAATATGGAATAAATCGTCTTTTAAGTTTAAACAAAATTTAAAATTGTATGGTTTTTGGAATTTTCTACTTTAAATAAGCAGCATAATTAGCAAAACACTAGAATTTATCAAAAAATTTCTCTAGGATGCTAAGCTATGGTACCTAGCAAGGAAATGAGCATATAAAGCAATTTTTCAAATGTACAATGCAACTTACATACATAAATAATAAAGGAATTCACAAGATGTACTAATATCTTAGGTACTAACATAGGACAACATTTCAAATAGGACATATTTGAATACCCTGTCATATATTCAAGTACTAAACTATAAAAACTTCAAAAACTAAACATCAAAAAATTAAATAAAAAATATTTATGTACAAACAATAAAAATACAAATATTACAATTCAAATACAAATATTAAAAATATACGAAAATTATTAAGTTGAACACATAGCACACCATAAAATCATATCTAAATAAGTTGTAGTGTCATATTATATATTTTTATTGAGAATATCAACAACAAACATACAACTTTTGTATAACGCTAGTACCTACAACAGTTAGAATACTTAGGACGACCTTGAGAATTCCTTTAATATATTATAATTTTATTGTAAGAAACCTGTTTGAATTTAATGTTTGGTTTCGATGTTTCCATATTAATTTCAATGTTTTATATATATACATATTTACATGTGTAGCAACTTTATTATAATTAGTAATCATGAATTATATTTATATTACACATAAAATTTGTTGAAAATTTTTTTTCTTAATTTAAGATTTTTTTTCGAAGAATGAAGATTTTTCTCCGAAAATGTCTGGCATCACTGGTCTGTATTGTTTTTCTTACTACAAAAGTTTATATGAGTGGACAAAAAGAGAAAGAGAGTAACATATTTGTTTACCTATAAACTTGAAGAAGAGATAGTTGTGTGGTTTTGTGTTATACAACAAATTATTTGTAGTATTCCGTATGAAATTTCTACCATAAAATGAAAACAATTTGAAACGATATTTAATACATACATATGTATTAAGAAAAGGAAAGCTTTAAAAAAATTTCCTACTTAAAAAACAGAAACTTTTTTTAAATTTTCTATTTTTGAAAAATTCTTTTTAAACATTAGAATTTTTAAAAAATTTCAAATAGAAAATTTTTTAAAAATTACCCATTAAAAAACGGAAATTTTATAAAATTAAAAAAATATGTTTTACTATTTTCTAATAAAAATTTAGGATCTTTTTAAATAATTTCTATTAAACATATAAAGTTTTTAAGATTTTTCCTTAAAAAAATATGTAATTTTTGTTCTACAAGAAACCTTTGGAAAATTTTCAGGCTTCTGAAAAAATAGTGAATTTTGTATTAAAAAGTACGAAACTTTTGTAATAAATAGGAAAATTTTTTTGGTTTTTTTTCATTCAAATATTAAATTTTCGAAAAATTTTCTAACAAAAAATTGGAAATATTTGTAATAGTTCATATTATAAAACAGGAAATTTGTGTAACTTTAAGGCCTGGGCGCCACGTGTTAACGTTGTCCGATTCGGCCCAAATTTTGTGGGTGAAAGTTTCTCGCTAAATGTCATAATAATCCGACCCGCATTTATTTTAAAAATCACCAAATTTGTTTTTATAATATTTTTTGGAATATAAGTTTTTATAAAATAATGGCATAAAAATTTTGCAGAAAATCGCCAAAAGTAGAAATAAAATCGCCAAAAACTATTTCTTGTAAATTTTTCTCATCAGAAGTCAAAATCTATTAATGAGCGTAATTAATATAGGAAAAAAGCATCAACATCTCTTTGTTGTTATTTCTTCCAGACAAGTTTTGGTGAGAGTTATATTCGAAAATACTTTTTCAACAAAGTAATTTTCCTGAATTATAAAATTATTTAAGTTAAAATTTGTTTAAAAAAATAGCCATAAAAATCGCCAACAAACTTATTTATCGCCAGAAAAATCGCCATGTCGCCAAATCGAAAATTTTGACGCCAAACAAGTTGGAAAATCGCCATGTTTGGCGAGAAATCGCCATATCTGACAACCCTGGTTATATTAGTTTACACCGCTAAACTAAACTTTTGTCCAATTTATTTCAATATTTATTTAGGATTTTTTCTTTTATTTACTAAATATTCATTTTTTTACACATTCATTGAATGTAATCATGCGCATTAACAAAGACAACATTTTCCTTTACTCATACTACAGATGACTACCGATCCTCAAAAATATTTGTAGTAACAATATATATATATGTAAGTGAGAATAAAAACCAAATGCAAACAATTACTCGACTCAAAACCACAAGCAACTTTTACTGTTTTTGTGGGTAGAGTGTTAGAAGCAAAATAAAATCATACAATATTAGTTACACTCATTCTCATATTTATACAAGTTGTATACAGTAATACGACTTTGTATTTGTTTTTGTAATACTAGGTTGTATAATGATGCACGCCTATACTGCGTATAGTCATAATTGTTGCACAAATAATTCGTAAGCACATATATTTGCTTTTAAACAAGTATATCCGATTCCAACACACAAACGCATCTGTACTTCATTTATGCGAAAAACTTAAATACTCTACAACTATTAATATAAACGCACATGAGTATTGGAAGTATTAAGTATATGTCATAATTATACTTAGAGTAAGTTTATACTTAGAGCATGTATATTTATTCGGATAAAATAAAAATACTTAAGAGTATTTATTCAACATACGCCCCCGTATGCGTTTGTGTATATGAAATGGATGTCAAACATGATTTGGCTGTTTGAAAACATTAATCAGGTATACTATTCCTTTATTTTCAATTAAAATAACTTTTCTATTTAAATTACAAATTTATACATAAAAAAGAGCATTTCAAATAAAATATTTTCAGTCAATACAGAAATATTATTTTATTATTTTTATTTTACTTCTTAAAATTTGTAAGCTAAAACTCCCCAAAAAAAATTATTGGTAACTCATTCTTAGATTATTTTTACAAATATTACAACAGAAGAAAATCAAGTAGAAAATACGTACTTCTAATGCTATAAACACATTCGCCACAGCCGGCTACACGGCTAACACGGCTACAAATGCTGTTGGCAGCAATCGTCCTCGTGTAGTCAGCTACTTAATTATTTTGAACACGGCAGGTACATCGTAACGAGCTGACATTTTATTGTTGCAGTACATATTTCAGTGGTGCCACTTTCAAAAGTTTTACTTGTATAAAAAAAAAATCACTTATTTAAAATGTTCTTACATCTCGCAAAAAGTAAAAACAAATCAGTTTATTTCTTTAAAACCTATTGAAACTCTAAAGGCACATAGCAAAAGGATGTACATGTTGAAATAAAACTGATCAAACAAACATTCACACACGCTAGTACTTGTAATTATCAATGATAATTCATACTAGAATAGAGATATAATAAAAAGAAGCTTAATACAAGACAAAGAAAAACAGAATATCAATAACTATCAAATGAAATACAGCTCTAAGAGTGACAGTATGAATTGATTAAAAGTAGATGATATTCAGCTCTTGACTGCAAACACCCGACTTTGGTCAAGTGGGCTAAGCGGTAAAGAACTCTGATGAGATTAGCGGGAGCTATCGAAACGTCAGTTCAACCCTCCGCGCAGTCAAAATTTTCTTTGTCTACATGCTTCACATTTATCTCTAAATAAAAATACAATTTAATTGAAAAATTAAATTAAAACCGAACTTGAGCCAAAATAATTAAAAAATTTCTTTGAGAAATTAGTTTAATTTGATTACACGACAGAAGTACCAAAGACAACAACCTGCAGTCGTGTAGCCGTGCAGTCGTCAAAATAATCATTTTCATATACACACATGTATTCTATTTTTGACACGTTGTAGTCGGTAGCCTGCTGTAGCGAATGTGTTTATTGCATAAGAGTAATAATGTAAAATTCATACATACACAAAACGGCATAAAAAAACAATTAAATGTTGACCGGTTTGTTCTTGTAAAAAATTCTTAATGACTTGATTCGTACCAAAATTGGTATAAATAAAAATCAAACCCAAATAAAATTGCTCCTGCGAAAGACAAACTTCCAACAAAATACATAAAGGAACACTGTTTGCATTTCTCACTTATGCGATTTGGTTTTCATTTCAAAACAAACATTCCCAATGACCTGACTTCTACAAAAAATGGTTACTTTAAAAATTTAACAACAAAAGCATACAATCCTGGTGATAGCGAAACCCAAAAATATACCCATACAGCAACAACACTGTTAAAATTCCTTTGCATATTTTAATGAAAATCACCCTTTTCAGCAGGTAGGGTCTGCATTCAATGCTTTTGTTGTTGTCAAATTAGCAAACAAAATTCTTGATAAATAATAAGACCATCAGTTTATAATTCCTATGCAGCTGTTGGTGACTTTGTTTGGACCTGTTTTGCACAAACAATGGTAAAAAATAAATTCCATTTACAAAAACGAAATAAAACATGCACACTTGCTGGACAAAAAATATGTCGCGATGGATTTTCCCGCAATTAGTGTGTTTGAAATTAAAAGAAAAAATCTTAACTCACATTTATGAATGAAGTGATCAATGTATTTCAAGCCTTGGTGCTAAATAGATCAGTTTCAGTGTGACTTAATAAGAATCCTTAAAACTAGTTCTGTTAGAATATTTTATTTAACCCTCCGATGAGTGAAAAGGTCCCTAGGGACCTTTTTGCCTTTTCAAACTGAAATTACGTCTACTTCGGCCACTACAACCCCCCCCCCCCCCCCCCCCCAAAGTTACTCTGTATTCCAAGAGTTTTTTGTTGCGCATCTTTTGGAAAAAATATCAAGCCGATCGGATCATTACTTTAGGAGTTGTTGAGGTTTTAGTGAGAATAGTACGCGGACGTGTGAATAGGTCCGTATGGACCTTGTACTGAATTTCACTAGTAAATGCATGTTTTTGGGCATCATTATAATTTTTTTATTGTTTCAACACATAATTTACTTGTTCTGAACACAAAGACCTAAACTCAAGACCTGAATTCGAAGACATGAACTTTATTGCTTTCAAGGAAAGGCACAATATTCTAATTTTATACTACTAGCAATAAACCAGTTCTTAGAATTTTTTGTTTTTATCATCATCCCTAATGTCTTTGAGTTCAGGTCTTTGTGTTCAGAACAAGTAAATTATGTGTTGAAACAATAAAAAAAATTATAATGATGATGAAGTAATCCCTAAATGTCTTTGAGTTCAGGTAGACGTACGAAAGAGTATAAAAGAAGTTGTAGTTTCGTAAACCAAATCAGTCAAAGTTTAGACAGCGAAGAGTAAAATCGTGTGTGATAGAAACAAAAATATAAATATGGCAGATGCAAGTAATTTGGACGTTGCTGAAATGGTTGTACGCCGTAGTACACGTTACCAGTATATGACTGCGGATGAAAGGCGTGCAGCTGATAGCAGATTTGCTGATTTTATGGATGAAGAAATTGATATTGCTGCAAATGATAATTATGAAGTTGAGGATGATGAAGATCGCACATACCAATCTGCTGAAGAGTCAGATGCCGAAACTGAAGGATACGTCGAGCTAAATGAAGATACTGATGACGACGATGATGAAGAGGAAGAAAATTATGGACAGAAAACGAATGAAAATTACTATATTGGTAAAGATGGCATCCAATGGAGTAAAAAAGCACCACCAACATCACGCACTCGTAATCACAACGTGGTCGACTTCACAAGAAAGAAACCAGGACCAACAGGAAATATACACGACCCCTATACAATAATGCGTTCAATCATGACACAGGAAATAATACACTTAGTGCTACGTGAAACAAATCGTAAAGGCAGGGAGGTTACAGCTGCATAGAATTTGGCGAATCCCACGAAGAAAAAGGAGTGGAAGCAAGTGAGTGAAAGAGTTTGACGCCTTTGTAGCTATTCTTTTGTATGCTGGACTCACAAGATCAAACCATGTACCAGCTATGGAATTATAGGGCGCGACGCGTTGCCCAATATACAAAGCTGCGTTGTCGTACGATCGCTTCATGTGTATAAAGTAATTTATTCGATTCGACAATGGAAATACTCGACAACACCGAGTCATTAACAGTAAAATTGCGGCTATTGACGATATTTGGCAAATGTTGCAACATAACTTGGCAGCAGCTTACACTCCTTATGAAGCACTAACGGTTGATGAGCAGTTGTTCCCTTACAGAGGCCGCACCCGCTTCACACAATATATTCCGTCAAAGCCAGCTAAGTATGGTTTGAAAGTATGGTGGTTATGCGACTCACAGAGTTATTATCCTGTGAAGGGAATGATATATTCTGGAAAACTGCCAAACCAACAACGGGAGATAAACCAAGGGCAGAACGTAGTGCAGGATCTTGTGGAAAAATATTTAGATGCTGGCCGTACTATATACGCGGATAATTTCTTTACCACTCTTGACTTGGCGCGTATTTTGATGAGGAGGAAGACCGCATATGTTGGTACAGTGCGCTACAACAAAACATTCATTCCACAGGAGTTCAAGAAGAACCCGAAGCGCACCATCAATAGTACATTGTTTGGGTTCAACGAAGGGGATATAGCGTTATGCTCATACGTGCCGAAAAAAAATAAAGTGGTGAACGTGCTCTCCACAATGCACTACACCTGCCGCGTTGACGAGCAAACCGAGAAGCGGATACCCTATGCCATATTAGATTACAACGCCAACAAATGCGGCGTTGATACCATGGATCAAATGCCAGGCACTTACAGCTGCAAAAGAGCAACACAACGTTGGCCGTTGGCCATGTTTTATAATATGCTGGACGTCGCTGCATTGGCTGCATTTACGATTTACAACGAAATGAAGCCTATAAAAAGGAGTGACAGACGCCGGTCGTTCTTGTTACTGCTAACGAAACAATTGGCCACACCAAATATCGAAGAACGTGCCCTGAACAACCATATAACCTCATATCCAAGGATACGCAATGCGATGGAAGCATTCGATGCCAGGGTAAGAAAAACATCTTCAAATTCAAGAATAGAATATATATTTATTTGTTTTTTATCTTTCTTTTCATTTCAGGTATTACCAAGACCGATGGAAGGCAATGCACCGTCGTTTGCGGCTAGGTCCAGTAGACCGTCATGTCGCCTTTGCCGTTCTGAGTACGTTCGGCAGCGGAAAACGCGGGCATACTGCTTCGGCTGCGGCAACGCTGTTTGCGGAGAACATAGCTCACTTTTACATCGCTGCAACACTTGCGCAAAGGGCGGGCGACGAGAAGTACACGCTCAACAACAATAATTTTTAAACTTTTTTATAATAGTCTTAAGAAAATTGAAGCAAAAAAAAATTTAAAAAAATTTAAAAAATTATTTTTGTATATAGAATTTAGTTATAAACAATAAAAACAAAAAAATCAAAAAAAATTGTTTATATGAAAAAAACATGATTTACAATAAAGGTCCGTAGGGACCTTTTCACACGGCCGTGAAGTTCAGAACTGTCACTCATCGGAGGGTTAAAAATTCAATGTGGAGTTCACGCAACATTAGGAACTGTTTACTTGTTAAATTGGTAAAATTTCGCATATATTTTGCTGCAAAAAATTTTTGAAAATAAATTTTACAGCAATAAAATATATGGACAATTTTACCAATTTACCGAGTAAACAGTTAACGAATGTTGCGTGAACTCCACCAATATTAATTTGTGTAATTATAGTACTAGAGAACTAATATTTTGTAATTTGTAAAGTGATAAAATGTTTCGAGTAAATATATTTTTTTTAAATGAAAGGACCTCGATAAAATTGCATACATACGAAAGTAAATTTAGGAAAAATATTTAAAAGTTGCATTACCATTTATATATTTTCTTTAATATAGAAAAGTTTTTTGTATTCTAGATGTGTTTCCTTAACAATTCACATACATATATTTGTATGGATACGTAACAAAAAGGGGAACATGCAAAAGAATTTGACAGGCTTTTCGTTTTAATAAAAGGTAATAGCTTTTAATAATATTTAGCGTAAGAAAAATATAATTGGAACTTAATAAAAATGCATATTTATAAATTCAAGACAATTTTTAGTTTTATAATTTGTTAATAGTGCATTTACATCAGCAATGCTGAAACTGGTTTAAGGCTGTATGGTGTATTTACATCAGCAATGATGAAACTGGTTTAAGGCTTTAAGCGAGTTTCCAAAACTATACAATTTACATTAGCATTTTTGTCAATTATTAGGTTTATCGTTGACAATATTTTATAAGTTCATAGAATGTTGTGTCAAACTCAATATGAAAATTTATTTTCTATCTTTAGTGCTGCCAGTCAAATGTGAAAAAACGGGTTTGTGAATAGGATAATTCACAAAAACTGATTGTAACAACTGGTTTTTCTGATAAACAGGCTACAAGCTAGTTTATGATTTGTATGGGAAAACAGGTTATAAACAAGAAAATAAACCTGTTTATCGATATAATAGTACATTTACATCAGCAATGCTGAAACTGGTTTAAAGCTTTAAGCGAGTTTCAAAAACTATACCATTTATATTGGCATTTTTGTCAATTATTAGGTTTTTCGTTGAAAATATTTTATGAGTTCATAGAATATTATGTCAAACTCAATATGAAAATTGTTACGCCATAAACAGGTTATAAGTGGTTTATAGGACATATATAGTACATTTACATCTACGCCATAAACAGTTTATAATTGGTTTATATCGATAAACAGGTTTATTTTCTTGTTTATAAAATTTTTTCCATACAAATCATGAACTAGTTTGTAACCTGTTTATCAGATAAACCAGTCGTATACAATCAGTTTTTGTGAGTTATACTATTCACAATCCAGTTTTTTCACATTTGACTGGCAATACTAAAAAAGAAAATGAACTTTCATATTGAGCTTGACATAACATTCTATGAACTCATAAAATATGTTCAACGATAAACCTAATAATTGACAAAAATGCCAATGTAAATGGTATAGTTTTGAAACGCGCTTAAAGCATGAAGCCAGTTTCAGCATTGCTGATGTAAATGCGCTATAAATATACCATACTACTCTTATACTAAATATTAAAAAATATTCTTCAAGATCAATAAATCCTAGTTCCAATATTTAATTTTCTGAAAAATTATAGTTATAAATCGTCAAAATGTAAGGATTTCTACCGAAAAAACCGTCAATCGTCATTTTGGCGAATTTGCATAAAAAACATCGTCAAAATAACGTAAAATCGTCACATCTAACAGCCCTGTAGCGCGATTCTGTACCTTTTATTACGATAATCGTATCGTTAAAATAAATATAACGAAAATTTATCGAATTTTTTACTCAGTAACATTTATAACGATATTCGCTGTCGGTTAACTAACGACAATAGTTTTTCTGTTGTTAATGGATAGAAAAGAGTCAGCTGTGCAACCGTAGCATGTTCTTTGTGCTAACAACTAAAGTTATTATTCTACAACAATATAAAAACATATAAACACTTTTATGTATAAAAATAACAATATTTCTACAATTTTAACATTTATTTTAACATATGTTTCTCAAAATTAAAGATATTAATGAAAAAGTTGTCTGTACACTGTTTGGCATGGACAAATTCATTTGTTTTTTTTTCATTCCTCTTTGTTCTTTTCGCTTTTTTTTTAAAGAGATGCTACATGATATCGAATAAAATTACACAATCGCACTATCGTTACGCGACTAAATATGTCGAAAAATGTTACGATTGTCGGATCGTTAAAAGTTACAGAATCCCGCTACTGGTCATGTGTCAACCGATTTTTAAAATTTGTTTTTGGTGTGAAAGGGGTTGCTTGCAGTTAGGTTCCATAATTTTTTCCACAATCGTTGGGGAAATTGCCCTCACCCCCTAATTCCTTAACTCTGTCATTTGTGAACCGATCCTCAAAATAAATTTTTTGCTTGAAAGGTTTTGCTTGCAGTTTGGTTACATACTTTTTTCCGAAAAAGTGGTGAGGGGCGATGGATAAATCTGTCATTTGTCAACCGATTTTTAAAATTATTTTTTGGTTTGAAAGGGTTTGCTTGCGGCTTAGTCCCATAGTTTTGTTTTCGAAAATCGGTTGGGAAATTTGCTAGTCGCCCAATTCATAACACTCAGTTGTGAACCGATTTTCAAAATTCTTTTTTTGTTTAAAAGGATTTGCCTGAATTTAGTCTATAATTTTTTCGAAAATCGGTGGGAAAATTCGCTCCCCTCCGCGATTAACACCACGTATACAGAACCCAATACGCCTTTAATACGCGTATAAATTACTAACGTCGATCATGTTTGCGGTTATATAGCCGCGGTTATATATCGCGAATGTAATTGCCTTTTTGTAAAAGACGTAAAATCTGTCAGTTTTTTGGTTTATAGAGGACGAATTTTGAAGTCACCGACGCCAAAAGCAGCCAATTACAAAGTTGCATTCGTCTTAACAATTAATTGTTAAAAAAATAACATCGTTTTCAAATCACAAGCTAGAAAATTATCATTATTTGAATTAGACAATTTTATTTTATGTATTTGTGTAGAGTTACTTAGCATATAATTGCTTTTATACACAAAATAAAAATCTTTATCTAATGTAGTAGTGTGAGCCATTAAAAGCATTATCATTATTTGGATAAAAAGCAATAATTTTGTATGAGAAAAAGTAGGCAAATAAAATTTATTGTAGATGGGCAACTCTATATGTGCGAAGTTACGTAAGTCGAGACGAAAAATAAGGAACATCTTCTACAGAAGCAAATAGTTACGTAATCGTCCATATGCCATTCGCGAACGTCTTGATTGCAACGCGCTGTGTAAACATGCTGTCATATATGACCGGATTTTCAAAATTCTTTTTTTGTTTAAAATGGTTTTATTCTGTAATATTTTTTCCAAAATCGATGGCGAAATTTACTTCCCCTTCTGTCATTTGTGAACCGATTTGGAATATTTTTTTTTTAAGTTTCCATTTTTTTCGAAAATCGGTGGGGAAGTTTGCTACACATGATTAACTCCGTCATTTTTTAACCGAATTTCAAATAAGTTTTTTGTTTGAAAGGATTTGCTTGAAGTTTGGTCCCGTAGAAGTGGAAAAGGGCGGAAAAAGTGGTAACCCGATATATTGATTATCGCATAACTCCGCCATTTCTCGACCGATTTCAACAATTTTTATATGAAAGGACATGAAAGGTTTGGTACTATAAAAATTTGCGGACAAACGCACAATTAGTAGACGTACACACCATTTGACCTAACGCAAAATTGTGTCCGTTTTGTAATCTGTTCTATGGGATCTTTGCATTGAAGTCGGTTTTTTTTTGGCAGAGTTATTTCGTCCATATTGCTAGACCAGATAGACGATAAATAGCGCATTAAGGAATTCTCCTTAATATGTTTAAAGCCCGTGCATCGCCCGGTCGAAAAAAGCTAGTTTAATTTATCTATGTTTGAAGGTACATTGATGATAAACTAGATGTAAGCCTAAATTTTATTCAGACGTTATAAGTCCAGAATAATAGACAATAGTTAATACTTACATGATAACATCATCCCTCTTCACTATAGCAGTTGCAATGCCACCTATTATGCACCAAGGGTTTATGGTAATATTCTGCACATGAGCCCTACATCCCGCCAAGACCGCAGACTCTTGAAATCCGGTTGCAATCATTGGCATAACTACCTTGCGTTCTTCTTCTTTTAATTCTTCGGGTGCTGTTATAATTAGATTAAGTTTGTCAAGATCTGTAACACCTACAGCATAAACATCACTAACAACGTTTGCCAATGCTATTTTTCCCATGTTGTGTGGATCATCTATTAATGGGTAAAAGAAATCCACTGTTTGTACAAGTGATAAGTTTTTAAATTTTTTTAATGGCACTACAGCGCAATCCATTCCAGATCCTTAATTAAATAATTATACGTACACAAGTATGCAAGCGTATTAGTTAAAATTCTTACATATGTAATAATATCGGTGCATACATATGAAGCACTGAGTTAACTCGTTCAATTATATTTGAAATGCATGCAAGAAAGCAATAGTTTCTCTCTAGAAAATGTCAGGAAGGAGTTTTGAAGCTCAATCCAACTGTCAATACACTTTATAGAGGGCAAAGAGTCGCTTTTGTACATTTTCCACTTCAGATATTAAAGCAGTCAGGTATTACATCTTATATTTATTGCTTTTTTTAATGCAAGTAACGAGTTTGGGAATTCAGCTCCTAGATATCTACATATGTATGCATGTATTTCTCACCTATAAAATCATCGTCAATGTTATCCTTCTTTCCTGGGTCAATTGATTGTAAAATGTCTGTGCCCTGAAGATACTTTAGTAAAGAATCCTGGGGAATTTTACAACCTCACCCCCGCAAAGTAGAGAACTTTGTTAATTGAAAATCGGCTGACAAACCAAATTCTTCCGGATTAAACATATTACTTTTTTTTAAAACGCAGACGGTGTCTCACCTGTCCTACTTTGTGACAGAATATGGACAGAATACTCACTTCAGGCGGCTAAAAAAGGCTGTTATCATGTGTAGTGCAGTTTTACATGCAAAATGTTCTTACTTAAGGTGGTTTTATACTACATGTGTTTTACATCTGACTTGTCAAATTTCCCACTTCAAAAGCTATACAAGTCGTGTGAACTAGAGGTGGAAAGCTATCGATAGTGTCACTATCGAAAATTTTCGATATTTTGAAAAAACATATCGATATATCGATTCTAAACTATCAAAAGTTAGAAAAACTATCGATATATCGACGATACTATCGTGATACTATCAACGTTTTATGGTTCTCAGAGAATGCACTTTATATATGTATGTAAAAATGCTAATGAAAAAGGTTTTTAAACAAAACAGAACATTATTTCGTAGCTTAATACATAACAAAACTAATATCCTTGTAACATTTCAATATAAGAAAAATGTGTGAGTTCAGTGATTTTTAAGTCCAATTTAACTAACTGATGATCGTTGAAAATAGAGTCTAGTACAACAATAGTAGTAGATCATATACTATCGATAGCGGCAAAAATATATCGATTGTTTTCAAATAATAATCGATTACAGAATAAAAATATTTGTAGTCAAAAAAAATTTTAATATCGATACTATCGATAGTGCCATCGATATTTTTCCACCTCTAGTGTGAACCTTTTGACACATTGCCACCTGAAATTTACAGAACTAAAGCCATGCGACAAATTTTTCAATTAAGCTGTGTTCAAAGCGAATTAATATCAAGTGGCCATATCATCAAAACAACACACATACAAAGTAGGTGTAGGACTATTTTTATTTGTGCTTTGACAGTTCGGGTTAAAGTTTTTCTCTTTTCTTATATAGAGTTTGACTCTATGGTGTAATCAGCTGATGATCATCTGTGATGATAGGGTTACCTAGTACTGAATTCGCCTTGGCTGTGTTCTCACTATGTGTATTTGTCTTATGGAATGTAAATTTTTTAAACACATGTGATTTCATGTGTATGTCAAAATTTGCGGTTTACATAAGGTTTATAATTTTTGTGTTCACCTGTTGGTATGTTACGTACATTTGACATAACCTACAAAGCAAAACAATCATAAAACAGCCGAGTGGTTATTCATATTTTATTGTTATACATATATACTTCTTTTATTTAATTTTACACTTATTTTATTTAATTTAATACTTTATTAATTTAATAATTATTTTATTTCATTTTCCCGTCCGCAAACAATTGCTTTATTAAAAACCAGCTGATGTCAGATGCTTTGTCACTTCAAAATAGAACTCGTTCTAAATCATGTGTACTGTACACAGAGAAATAACACAGGCTATTGTTTGAATAGGTTCAGACTATATGTACAAATTTACCTTGTGAAAATGTGACATTCCATATGGCAAATACACATAGTGAGAACACAGCTTTAGAGCGCGTTCTATTTTCATCTGACATCAGCTGTGTTGAGTTAACAAGTATGTGTTGGCGTCACTTAGAGGTTATGTCAGATGGGATTATACATGTACGTGTGAAAGCAAAAATTAAAAATCGTCTGTAAATGGACAATTTTGACAGACACGCAAAGTTACATGTGGGTCTCAAAACTGACAAGTCAGATGTAAAGCACAGATAGTCTAAATCCACCTTTAAGGTGGTTTTATACCATCTGTGTTTTACATCTAACTTTTCAAATTTCCCACTGCAATAGCTCAAGGCGAATTCAGTACCAGGTAGCCTTATCATCACAGATGATCATCAGCTGATTACACCCAATCAGTCAAACTCTATATAAGAAAAGAGAAAAACTTTAACCCGAACTGTCAAAGCACAAATAAAAATAGTCCTACACCTACTTTGTATGTGTGTAGTTTTGATGATAAGGCCACTTGATATTAATTCGCTTTGCAATAGCTTTACTTGTCGCAAGGCGAATTCATACTAGGTAGCCGCAAGAGCCCTGCTGTTTACGTAAATGTTTACACATTTGGCCTGTCAGCAGTGTTAAGGACATAATACACAATCAATCAGCTTGATGTCAGATTCGTTTACGTGTGCTTGACGAAAAATCAAAACCAAGTAGATTTTGCATCAATCGTCGTCGGTGTCACTAATACTAACGAAATTTCACACATACTACTACCACGCTTGTCAAGCATGTTGACTGTGTATATTGCCCTTTAATGTATCAACTTTTTTGACAGCCCAAATGTAAATTCTCCACGGCGAATTCACTTGCGACTACCTGGTGTTGACATATCTTGACTTGTCGTGTGAACCAAGATAGATTGAACAGGTACCACTACAGGAACAGCTGTTTTAGTACATTTGAGAATGTGTGCGTCACACAGACAATAGATTTTGACACATGTCTGGGAGTTTTCTATCAACAATGGGCATGTGTTAGTATATTTGAGAGAGCTGATGAATGTGTACGACTCACAGATAATGGATTTGACATATTTCGGAGGTATTTCTACTAACAAAATACATGTGTTTTTTGGTGTTGTATTTGTTTTACTTGTGGTGGTACCTATAATGAATATGCCTTGGTGTGAACCTTTTCTATTTTCAACTGACATCAGCTGTTTTGAGTTAACAAGTATGTGTTGGCGTCACTTAGAGGTTATGTCAGATGTGATTATACATGTACGTGTGAAAGCACAAATTAAAAATCGTCTGTAAATGGACAATTTTGACAGACACGCAAAGTTACATGTGGGTCTCCAGTCTAAATCCACCTTTACCATGGTAGAATATTATAACAGGTAGCCGCATAACTAGTACAAATGTACATTTTGGGATACAAAATGTCAAACATTGATATAGAGGGTACGTGTGTGCATACACAAAAAACTAGACCCGTCACTATACAACAACATTACGAAGATTGTATGAAAGAGAAAGCAAATCTTATTTTCTAACGTGGTTTATAATTGACTATCTCATTCATACAATCTTATTAAAAACAATAACAACAACATGTAAAACTGCATAACACATGAGAACAACCTTTTTTAGCTGTCAAAAGTGAGTATTTTGTTCCATATTCTGTGTGTGTGTGTGTTTGTGTAACAGAAGCAGCAAACGTACGTGTGGTATTGTGTGTAAAACGTAGTTATTTCACATATACACAACATTTGACAGTTCGTACCATGAAAAAAGCAAATAAAAAAATAATCAGCTGGCGTTACAGGGCTACCTTGTATATTATTCTACCATGGTTTTAATAAAGTTTCATAAATTTTTGATACCAAATATAAGAACAAAAGAAAATAAACATTGACATGAGAGAATTTTTAAGCTACTGCCATCAATTTAGTTTTGGGCCTCTATATTTGGCAGTGTTTTTGCCTGAAGTTGCAGACTTAGTTCTGTTTCATCATTAAATGAATTTTGTTCAATAGTTGATGATATGAAAGAAATTGGAATCGTGTTAAACGACGATTTACTGTCACTTTTGTTGTTGTCTACCAGATGAAATGGATAGTTTTGTGATAGCAATCGAAAGCCGATATAATAAGATAATATAGAAGAGAAAGTCAAATTAGAAACCACATAGAAAATAAGATTTGCTTTCTCCTTCCAAGATACATTAATACAGATAGTGGCAATACTAAAACAAATACAACATGACAAAAACAACATGGGTTCTTATTGTTGTTTCGTTGCCAAAAGTGTCAAACAAGCGAAAGTCTGATCAAAAGAAAATTTTCCGAGAACAAAAAACAAATTCCAAAGGTGGGAGTACAGCACTAAACTTCCAGTTTCACCTAACTAATGATAGTGAAAAATTTGTCACTTCCACTACTGCTATTTAGTAATGAATTGCAAAAATAGGCCTCAATAAATAATAGCGGTTGTGATGGGGAACAATTTTCTACAGAAATTAACATTATAACAAGGAAAAATTTATTCTGGGCCTTACTCCCAACTCTGCCCAAGTCTTGACTATTTTTTTTCAAATTACTTTTTTAGTTTTTTCTTTGCGTTTCTTTCATCCATGGTAGAATTATACTACAGGTAGTAGCGAAGCTACAACAACCCAACAACAGCAAAAACAACACGGCTTTTTATTGTTGTTTATGTTCGAGGTTGTCAAAAAGCACAAAAGAAAATTTGAAAAAAAATTTATATGTTCACATGTGTGTGTTTACTTCGCCATGTTTTTTTCAGTAGTGTGGGTGTGTGTTGGTATAACATAAACAACTTTTGACAGATTCGAACTCAAAAAAAAAAGTTCGTTAACGCTTCACCACTACCTGTATTATTCTACCATGCTTTCATCACTTCAACAGGTTGTAAAATGTAAGCAACTTTTGACACTTTCAATAATGAAAATAGATAAGTAGCTGTGTTTTTACCACTACCTGTAAGAAAAGACACATATAAAAAGCACATATAAAAATAGTCCTACACCTACTTGTATGTGTGTTGTTTTGATGATAATGCCACTTGATAATAATTCGCTTTGGTACCTGTATTATTGCATCATGGTAGTCTACAAGGTACATTGAACAGGTACCACTACGAGAACAGCTGTTTTAGTAAATTTGAGAATGTGTGCAACACACAGACAGTAGATTTGATATATATCTGGTATGTTTCTACCAACAAAACACGTGTGTTTTTTGGTGTTGTATTTATTGTCGTCGTGTGGTACCTGTATCATTGTATCATGGTGGTACCTATTATTGATAAACATAGATAGCAAGCTCTCGCACTGTCAATAAAATTATGACAACTCTCTTCACACGTATAGATATTGTGAATTCAACAAAAATGAGACGACACAATTTTTGCATTTCAACACACTTGAGAGACTATCATTGTTCCATTTGAAAATGCACTAAATCATAACTTTTTTCCACGCACAAACACTTTATAGTTTTATTTAATTTTTTTATTTGTTTTAATATACATTTTATATTTCTTTTTAAAATATATTTTTAATTTTGTTAACATTTGTGTGTTGAAATTTAGCAAAGTTTTCAACCCTCTTTTTTATTGAACAGTATTGTATTTTTGTTCCTATTTGGGATGAAAATGTTTAGTACCAAATAGAAAAATTGCAAAACAATAATTAGCAAATCAATATATATTGAGCTCGAATGTATTAAAAAGCATTCTAAATTCATATTTTCATTAATTTATACAACAATAATTGCATAAACTTCTAAAAATTCTTGTATAAAAAATATAAATATTTTATAATACTTTTTGTTACAACCAAGTGCGGTTTTAGTGCTGTGGGGAATTTTTTATTTTAAACCAATACTAATATAAAATGTTCTGCTAATACATCCTTAGACTTAGGTTTTTGACAGCGTACTTAGGTTTTTGAAGTTTCTGTTTGGCCTTTATGTACCCTATGGTACCAATATCATAGATTATACGTAGCAAGCAGCGTTACCGTTGTGACCCTAAAAGGTAAATTTTACCCTTTTTTGACGGAATTGCCAATTTTTCTGACCCTTTTCAAATTTGCCCTTTTGTATAATTTTCAACTAATTCGTGCTATTTTTTATCCTTTTTGACAATTAGTGCTTAGCTGGTAGCTCAGCTGTCTACGTAAATGTTTACACATTTGGCCTGTCAGCAGTGTTAATATATCAGTTTTTTGACAGCCCAAATGTAAATTCTCTACGACGAATTCTCTTGATACGTGGATAGTCAAGCCAGTACAGGTGAACTTGTAAACACAGCACAGGTGATCTTGTAAGCACAGCTGTTAACTTTTTTTTGCATTTTCTTCATGGTCGGATGTCAAAATACACTATTTGCTTTGTGAATTTGAGTACGAATAATTATTTTACAAAAACAAAATGCTTGTGGTTTTTGTTACATGTTGTACTTGTTTTATTAGTGAGATTACCTGGTATGAATTTGCCTTGCGAACAAGCACTGTGTATTCAACTCACATGAGCGAGGTTATTCAACAAACATCGAAGAGCGTAATTTTTGCATTTGAAAATGCTGTAATATCTATCTGTTTTGCTAACACAAACACTTTTATCACTTGATTTATTTTTTTTATTTGTTTTGGTATAAATTTTATGTTTCTTCTTGCTGTAATTTAAAAATATTTATTTAATTTTGTTGACATTTGCATATTGAAATTTATCAATGTTTTGAACCATTTTTTCATTCAGCAAAATTGCATTTTTTATACTATTTGGGATAAATAGAATAATTTCAAAAAAGTGTTTAGAAAATCAATATTTTTTAGCTCAAATGTATTAAAAATTATTATAAATCATATAAAATTAATTGTATATAAAATTAATATAAAATTAATTGTATATAACAACTAAAAATTCATGTTTCAAATACAAAAATTTTGTAAAATACTATTTGTACAACTATGTACGATTTTGGTGCTGTGGTGAAAGTTCTATTTTACACCAATACTTATAAAAATATGTTATACTAACACATTCTTAGACTTAGGTTTTTGACAGTAGACGTAGGTTTTTGAAGTTTCAGTTGACTATATACGTATAATCTATGCCTATATTATTGTATCATGGATGTCTATGTATGGAACAGAACCATGATACAATGACACAGGTACATGCATTAAAAAATTTTTCTCATCTAGGTTGTCATATCTTAATGTGAGTTGTCAAAAATTACATACTGAGCAACAACAAAATTCTTTGTACACAGAGCCAAACACGTGCATACAAGACACAGCTGATGATAATTTTCGCTAATGCATGTACCTGTATTATATTATCATGGAAGAGAACATGGTAGAATCATGGTAGAATAATATAACTCGAGGTCTACATGTAACATAATATGTAAGATGATATTGTCAAATTCAATCGCAGAGTTACGTGTAGACTTCAAATTAGTGTTATCTCAATGTTATAGGAATTTTCATGAGATCGTTGTTATAAGAATTCTTATAACAACAATCTTATGAGATGAACTGTCAAAAAACACATGTACATGAAAATAAAATTGTGTTTATTAAAATAAATGAAAAGCGATGTTTTTGATAAAATTTCTGTGTTAAATATATGTGTTTCATTGATTCATATATTTAAATTTGTGTGAAAAACTAAAACTAAAATAGCTAATTATGCAAAAGTAGTACATGTTAACTCGATGAGCATTTGCATAAAATGAAATCTTGAAATCGGAAAAGTTAAATTACGTCTTCCCCTAGTGTGAGATTTTGTTTTTAGTCAAGGCGAATTAATTTTACAAGGTGGTGTCATAGGCGAATTCAATTCGCCTTCATGGGATTTTGTTTTTGTATTCGAAGCTCTTTATGTCAGAAGCAAGGCGAAACACCATGAGAAATTGTTGTCAGTGTGACCGTTGAAAATTTTCAAAAGGTGACAGAAATAACGGATTATGAAGAAAAAAGTGCCACCAAGGAGATATTTTTCAAACAAGGAGACATTTTTTAAAACGAATCAACTAAACCAAATTATTGCATTTTTATGTATTTCGTAGGCATTAAAAATTCGTTGACAAAATTAACCAATTTTGATATTTTTTCTTTCTAAAATTTTACAAATTACTTAAACATTGGCACATAAGTTGTTATATATGAACAATTCATACAAAAATATGTACATGTGGATAAAAAGTAAAAAAAGTATTGCCAATATAGGTAGCTGTGTTCCCTTTTATATAAAATATATATTTTGCAAATCAGTCGATAAATGGCGGTGCTCTGAAGGAACAAACACAATAAACAAACGTGTTGATAACCTTCTTCGTTTAATGACGTGGACTAAAAAGAACTCTGTAGAACAAAATCTAAATTTTAAAAATGACAGACTTCTAGCGAATGATTGTGGTAGAAGATAGACAAAAATAGATATTTGTTGGCGTTTTGAAAATTTACATCTGCCCTTTATTTAGGGAGGATGTAAAATCGTCCCCTTCTTTTTGCACATTGTTATTGTGAATCGGGGTAATAAATCTTGTAAGCTTCACATTTTGGTTACATTTTAACCATATAACTAACTCTTCAACTTAAACGGCGATACAGCGCACACTTGGCAAAAAGGCCAATATAGTGGCGGAAAAATATCTTCCAAACTAATAGTCTGATCCACAAAAAAATGACGGATGAATTATAGGGAAGGATGTAGTCTACAAGGTATATTAAGAGTTATGCAGCTATTTTTAACACAGTGGGCGTTATAAGTTGTGTCATAAGACCAATTTTACCGATTAAATTCTTAAGTATTCGAAAAACCCATATCTTCCAAACTAATAGTCTGATCCACAAAATTGTATAGATAAGCTATAGCCAAGGATGTAGGTTATAAATTCTGTAAAAATTAGACAGCTATTTTTAACACTATGGGCTGTATTTTGTTATAAAGACCAATTTTACCGATAAAACTATTTAGTCATCAGAAAGCTTACATATATCTTCCAAACTAATACTATGATCCACAAAAAAAGTGTGCATGAATTATAGGAAAGGCTGTAGTGTATAGTTTGTAAAAAATTAGGCAGATATTTTAACACAGTGGGCGCTATATGTTATTATATACGACCAATTTTAAAAATTTATAAAAAAATCCAAGTGCATTCAAATTTCAAAATGCATTAAAAATTTATCTTGAAATTGAAAACGAGTACTTTATTTGTGTTTTAATTTAATAACAAGTGGCTTCGGAAGCAAATCACAACAAAATCATTTAGAAATACACTCAAGTAGAAAATTTTTAAAAAGTTGTATACATAGTTAGAAAAACCGATGTAAAGTCGCATACGCAAGTTTCCGCAGCTAATTTTTGGAACAACATTACTCCATAATATCTATATTAAGATTCCAGGGGCCCGTTTCTCAAAAAGTACAAGTACAAATCTAGATGTAAAATACACACAAAACAACAAAAGTTTAAAAAGCATTGTTGTTTTGTGTGTATTTTACTTGTAGATTTATAACTTGTAGTTTTGAGAAACGGGCCCCAGGTATACTAGGGTATACTTTTTTTGTATTTCTATAAAGATTTAGAACAGTTTTAAAAGCAAAATGTTTCTGTGTTTACGTAAGGCCGCTTAGAGTAGCTGATATAACACTTTATCAAAAAAAAAAGTTACTTTGTCCGAAAACGTTCATCATTACCGATTAAATACGCCAACATATAAGATATTTAAATCAAAGAATTACAACCCAATTTTTCTCAATGTTTAAAATGCCATATTTTCAGAGCCAGGTAACTTAGTGACAAAGAACACTTTGATGCTGCGCTTAAACTTTTTGTATATTCAATATTTTTGTCTTATTTTTCCGCCGCTAGATTGGCTTATTTTCCTCTGTGCAGCGGGCTGAAATGTCTTTAAAATATAGTTGTCAGAAAATTCTACTATATGTAAGACTTCAAAGACACCAAAACTCGAAACTCAATTTAAACACCAGAAATCATAAAAAACTTAAAATGTGCTTAGAGGTTAACTTCGAATTTATTTACAATTTGTTCTAAAACATCCTACAGAACCGGATTTTACAAGACTAGTTTGTATTAAAATATGTTTTACGTAAAATTACAAAAGAAAGCTGTAGATATACGGCTATACGTTTTTTAATATTATTGCATTATAGAAAGCTCTCATAATACAGTATAATTCGGTAATAAGCCGCACCGCTTATAGTAGAATTAGCGATATATTCCAAAATGTTAGTTTTTCTGTCATCTATACCCTGCTGAAAATTTGGTGACAAATGATCCAAAATTACGCGTCCTATGACTTGAGAAAATGAGACTGGTACCAATAATAAGGAGTAGTGAGTGTTGATTAATTATTTTTAAATTTATTTTTTATGCAAATGCTCATCGAGTTAACTACTTTTGCATAATTAGCTATTTTGGTTTTAGTTTTTCACACAAATTTAAAATTATGAATCAATGAAACACATATATTTAACACAGAAATTTTATCAAAAACATCGCTTTTCATTTATTTTAATAAACACTATTTTATTTTCATGTACATGTGTTTTTTGACAGTTCATCTCATAAGATTGTTGTTATAAGTATTCTTATAACAACGATCTCATGAAAATTCCTATAACATTGAGATAACACTAATTTGAAGTCTACACGTAACTCTGCGATTGAATTTGACAATCTCATCTTACATATTATGTTCCATGTGGAAATCGAGTTATATTATTCTACCATGATTCTACCATGTTCTGTTCCATGATAATATAATACAGGTACATGCATTAGCGAAAATTCTCATCAGCTGTGTTTTGTATGCACGTGTTTGGCTCTGTGTACAAAGAATTTTGTTGTTGCTCAGTATGTAATTTTTGACAACTCACATTAAGATTTGACAACCTACATAAGAAAAATTTTTTAATGCATGTACCTGAGTTATTGTATCATGGTTCTGTTCCATACATAGACTTCCATGATACAATAATATAGGCATAGATTATACGTATATAGTCAACTAAAACTTCAAAAACCTACGTCTACTGTCAAAAACCTAACTCTAAGAATGTGTTAGTATAACATTTTTTTATAAGCATTGGTGTAAAATAAAACTCACCACAGCACCAAAATCGTACATAGTTGTACAAATAGTATTTTACAAAATTGTTATATTTTAAACATATGTATATTGCCCTTAAGGGCAATATACACGGTCAACATGCTTGACAAGCGTGGTAGTAGTACGTGTGAAATTTCGTTAGTATTAGTGACACCGACGACGATTGATGGAAAATCTACTTGGTTTTGATTTTTCGTCCAGCACACGTACACGAATCTGACATCAAGCTGATTGACCGTGTATATTGCCCTTTAAAGTTAATGTCTCGTGAAGACGCTGTGTAAGGTAGCCGCATAACTAATGCAAATGTACATTTTGAGATAGAAAATGTCAAAAATTAATAGAGAGGGTATGTGTGTGTTTGTATAAGAGAAGCAGCCAACATACGTGTGGTATTATGTGTGCAACGTAGTTATTTCACATATACACAACCTTTGACAGTTCGTACCATGAAAAAGGCAAATAAAAATCACTTTTGACAGCTAAAAAAGGCTGTTATCAAGGCAAGGTGAATTCATACTAGGAGGCCGCAAGAGCCCAGCAGTTCACGAAAATATTTACATATTTAACCTGTCAACAGTGTTAACGGTGAATTTTCTTGCGACTACCTGGATCTACCCAACGTAGATTAATACAGGTAACATTATCCGCATAGCTGACTACCTTTTTTATTTTTTGAAGCATCGTTCAATGTCAAAGTTTATTTATGTTTTTTATTTACATTAAATAAAATTTTTTTTTAAAATATTGTTAAAATTATTCTGTAAAAAATTAATGATTCTTAAAAAGATGGTAAATATAAAAAATACATATACATACTTATGTATGTACATAATTATGTACAAGCGTGGTAGGACAATGTTATCTGTTGCCACTCTTTGAACAGTTCCTAAACATTTTATGGGCTTCTGCCTGCTTGTCTGGCCATGCTAACTACTTACATAAGTATATACTGCAAACAACGATTTGCTACGTCTGGAGGACTTTGACGTAAGCCCCACAGATTGAGCTGCTTATTGACTTATGCATATTGAGTTTTTTTTATTACATGTACAATAATGTATGTAGAATCAGACAAAAAACTATTGAAACAATATTATTTCTTTTGACTTCAGCTAAGGCGAATTAATTTTAGTAAACTTTTTGACACTGAGCAATACTTCAAAAACAAAAAAGTTGCTTTGTTATAGTCGAATTCGCCTTGCATATACCTTATTAATCTACCTTGGTTCTACCCAAGGCGAATTAATTTTGCAGGTGCAATATTAATTCGCCTGGTATCTGTCAAAAACAGAAGACGAAAATTAATTTAAAATGTACTTTTAACAACCGTGATTACAATTAATATGCCTAAAATATATACCTTATGATGTTTATTGCCACATAAAATTGTCTATGCCTTACTAATCATTTAAAAACACACGTTTAAAAATCAATTGATCTACCCATGATCCAATAATACAGGTCGTGTTGAAAACACATATGACTATTTCGTCGCGTTGGCTGTACCTGTCAATTGTTTTTTAATCGTGTGTTTTTAAATGATTAGTAAAGCATAGGCACTTTTATGTGGCAATCAAGGCGAATTCATTACAGGTGAACTTGTAAACACAGCTGTTAACTTTTTTTTTGCATTTTCTTCAAGGACGGATGTCAAAATACACTATTTGCTTTGCGAGTTTGAGTACAAACAATGATTTTACAAAAACAAAATGCTTGTGGTTTTTGTTACATATTGTACTTGTTTTATTAGTGAGATTACCTGGTATGAATTTGCCTTGCGTGGCATATTGTATGCACATGAGATTGCGTATGGTTCGACATCATATTGAGTTGACGGCAGAGGTGTAGGATTAGAGGCAGATCCAGTCGGTCCATCATTTTTGCCCACAAAATTGTGGCGTGTTATGCTAGTGCGGCTTAAAAAAAGTATATACTTATATAGATATAAATGATGCCCGATGTCCAACATGTCAAGGGATATATTATTTTTATGGAGTAGATTAAAGAAAGGAATCACGGCATTGCCACAAGAAAAAAGGGAATTTGGCCCAAATAGAAGGGTGAGGCAAAGGGACTTTGTAACATACCTGGTTTTACTTTACAAAAACAAATAATAAAAATTGTAGATGAAAGGGAGGCGTTAATGTGTAGTAGCCGTTGATGTGAGAGGAGGAGGAAGGAACAGAGGAAGGTACATGAAACGACCCGGACACAAGTGCCATTATAATAAGAAACATCGCCCGAGTCACAACGGAGAAGGAATTATATACAAAAAGTTTTGAAAATACTAAAAATTAATAAAACCCATATAAAGTTGTATATATAAGAATTAAAATCACATTCAACAGAGCCGCCTGACAAGTGGTGATAAGCAAATACACGGGAGCACTGACGATGGAAGTGTAGCGGCTTCCGAAAGTGGCGCTACTCTGTTCTGCTGTGTACGTTGAAAAATTAAGTTGATGTTAATTTTTCCCTTGTTCCATGGAATATTAATCATACCAAATTCTTTCTCAATATAACGTTACGAACCTTAGCCTAATAATCTATTTAGATTCACAAAGCAAATACGCTCGAAATAATCATATTAATAAACAATTAGCTACTGGCTTGAGCTTTTCACATGTTTACATGGTAATATATACTTAAGTATAAAATCAAACCAAAAAAGTTTGTCTTAAGTAGAACAAAAATCAGAAAAATGGGAATGAAGTAAAAGAAACCGATGCAATGCTGGGAAAGTGCACTTTAATATAAGTTTGAGAGTGATTTAATTCTCGTATTCAATTTTCACGAAAAAGTTGTATATAAGTAAATAAAATTCTTTATTATCTAAATTTTTTTAAAAGAATTTTATATTTATTTAGAGGAGAAGACTATGTCTTCTTTATTCTTTTATTATTTCTAATTATTTAATTTGCCGGAAGACTATGTCTTCTTATTCGGACTTCTTATTATTAACTTATTTCTAATTATTTAATTTGCCGGAAGACTATGTCTTCTTATTCGGACTTCTTATTATTAACTTATTTCTAATTATTTAATTTGCCGGAAGACTATGTCTTCTTATTCGGACTTCTTATTATTGACTACTGCTATTATTATGTTTTTTAAACTTAATATTAAACTTTATAAAAACTTAAGAATTGTCGAACAGCAATCATCACCTTGAAATGCAACGTGAGCTGTTCCAATTGCATTCAGTGCAAATAGGTCGTCAGCACTTTAAATAAATGTTGTGAATTAAAATTTAAATGGAAATGTGTCAGCAATTGAATTGCGACAGAGGAGATTGAACTTTATTAAAGTAAGTAAAATAATTATTAATTGCAACTAACGGAAATGTGTCAGCAATTGCATTGCGACAGAAGAGATTGAACTTTATTAAAGTAAGTAAAATAATTATTAATTGCAACTAACGGAAATGTGTCAGCAATTGAACTTTTATTAAAAATAAATATGTTAATTATTAACTCCTCCCTTCTTAATTTGATTGTCCCCAATCATTCAGAAAAATGGGATATTGTTCAATCTAGGAGGTTTGACTGGAGCTTCAAGCTCTATTGGGTTTCGAGGGTCGCGAATAGTTTGTAAACTGAGTACATTCGGGGTTAACTTGCTACTAGTGAGTGGGTTTTGGTGTTCCCAAATTACTACCTTTCGGGTGCGTTTAAAGAAAAAACCCAGACACGCAATTAATATGATTATTAGGCAAAGTATCGTTGATATTGACCAACCTCCGATTTCTAGGTTTTTTTTTATAGTTGAGATTGTCTCAGTGTTGTTGATTTGAAGTTCGTTTAGAGCTTCGAGCGATAAGAGATTGATATGGTCAATTTCGAAAGGAGTTGGCTGTAGTAATGCGGGTATCATTTTTAGAGGAGAAGCCTCCATATTACTGAAAGTTCTATTGTTAGCTTTTATGGTACTGTTGTGAAATTTAATGAGAAAGGTTCCAGATAAAGATCGATATGTTTTGTCTATGTAAATGGATCCATTGTAACCATTTAGTAAGATCATGCCAGACTCAATTTCTTCAATTGGTGAAATGTGATGATTGTTGCTCGTTACACATGAAGAGTTTCTATTATTAATAATATTAGGGATACAAGTATTATTTGTTATGTCAATTATTTGATTTTCTTTACAAATCATAATATCGTTATATTCTTCACATTTTTCTTTAATAGCATAAATTGTTTTTTCATTTTTTAAAATTTCTAGGAATTCAAGTTTGATTACATATGTTTTCTTTTTTACTGGTCTTAGAATCACATTTTCATACATTTCCTTTTTTGTCAATGGTACTTTAACCATGTAAAATATTTCATTATAATTATTTTTGTTATACAAAACTGACACTTTGGCAAATTGAAGTGCCTCCTCTGGGTTTACAAAAGGAATGTTTTCTTCTTCGATTTTTTTCATAGCTACTTCAATTTCTTTTTTATTTAGTATTAATGGGTTTACAATTCCAATTTTTGCCCATTCTATTCCATTTTCAATATTTACTAACTCTTCCTTGACTAATCTTATTCTATTTTGTAAATTAATAACTATTTCATTTTCTAAGTAAACATTCTTTCTTACAAAATTTGACATTCTATTAATAATTTCGGTTAAGTTGTTTATTCTTTTATTGAAAGCTTCATTAACATAAAATTGTTTATTGTTATTTTTATTTAATTCGTAAACGTTATTAGTTAATATTTCAAAGTCGTCATGATCCGGAGACCCTGCGACGTATTTCCAAATTGTTCCCAAAGTGTTTATGGCTCTTTTATTTCTTGTTAGGGGTGTTAGATTCTCTAGTATGTTGTTAATTTGGGTGAGTTCATGATTGAGGATAGGGTATAGGTTATGGTTATTTGGGATGTTTTGTTGGATAAAGGTGTGGGTGTTGGCTATGGATGTTGCGTATTGTTCCAGATCTATTGGATGAATGATAGTGAAGGTTCCCTGCTGAATTTTTGCTGTACCCTTATTTATGGTGACAACGTAGGAGGACGTGTAATCCATGATTTGGATTTCCGTCAGTGCGTAGGATAAGAATAATAGTATAAGATGAATTGGACACATTGTGTTGACTGACTGATGTTATTCTGTTGATCTTGTTGCAGCTATCGATTTCGGACAGATATTTGAATGGTTGTCTTCTACGGTGCAGCTTTCAATGGCAAGGACAAAGCTGTTGTTGAATATTATGTTCTTAGGTCTTTTCTAGTCTTTATGTTTCATTTGTTGTTAAAAATTCTTTTGGTTAGTGTTCTCTATTATGTCTTTATTACCTTTTAATTAATATATTTTTTCCTTTTATAATATTTTTTAGTTATATAATTTTTAATTTGTTCACTGTTCTTTTTATTTGTTCACTGTTCTTTTTATTTGTTGTGTCTATTTTCTTATTTTAAATTGTAAACTTATTAAACTATACCGTCCCGATCACGCGAATTTTGTCCTTTTCGTACTTCTACTAAGGATTCACTTATGACACTTTATACGGACGGTCGCCTGCGGACGGACACTTACAGGCTTAATTAATATTATTTTTTATTTTAGGGTTCTTTTAGTACACTATTTTTGTACCGGTTGCTCGGGCGCCAGTAAATAAAATTCTTTATTATCTAAATTTTTTTAAAAGAATTTTATATTTATTTAGAGGAGAAGACTATGTCTTCTTTATTCTTTTATTATTTCTAACTATTTAATTTGCCGGAAGACTATGTCTTCTTATTCGGACTTCTTATTATTAACTTATTTCTAATTATTTAATTTGCCGGAAGACTATGTCTTCTTATTCGGACTTCTTATTATTAACTTATTTCTAATTATTTAATTTGCCGGAAGACTATGTCTTCTTATTCGGACTTCTTATTATTGACTACTGCTATTATTATGTTTTTTAAACTTAATATTAAACTTTATAAAAACTTAAGAATTGTCGAACAGCAATCATCACCTTGAAATGCAACGTGAGCTGTTCCAATTGCATTCAGTGCAAATAGGTCGTCAGCACTTTAAATAAATGTTGTGAATTAAAATTTAAATGGAAATGTGTCAGCAATTGAATTGCGACAGAGGAGATTGAACTTTATTAAAGTAAGTAAAATAATTATTAATTGCAACAAACGGAAATGTGTCAGCAATTGCATTGCGACAGAAGAGATTGAACTTTATTAAAGTAAGTAAAATAATTATTAATTGCAACTAACGGAAATGTGTCAGCAATTGAACTTTTATTAAAAATAAATATGTTAATTATTAACTTATATAAGAATTAAAATCACATTCAACAGAGCCACCTGACAAGTGGTGATAAGCAAATACACGGGAGCACTGACGATGGAAGTGTAGCGGCTTCCGAAAGTGGCGCTACTCTGTTCTGCTGTGTACGTTGAAAAATTAAGTTGATGTTAATTTTTCCCTTGTTCCTTGGAATATTAATCAGCCCAATTCTTTCTGAATATAACGTTACGAACCATAGCCTAATAATCAATTTGGATTCACAAAACCCATATAAACTTTTAGGGCCATTATTACAACTCGGCTTTAGTTATAATTAGCATTTTATCGGACGGATAAACAGTTTTTCATTATTACAACTTTAATTTAACCTAAAAGTGTGGGATTACTTACTGGGAAGTTCATTCTTCCGCTAACTTTTATCGGTACACATTTTCATAGGTTGCCATACTTGCTTCTTTATCAAGTAAACACGAAGACGTATCTAACAGGTGAACTCACTAGAACACATGACCTTACTCGGCAAACTTAGTGGAGTGATGAAATTATCACAATTTCGTCACTATATGGAGCTTCCCTTCTTTAAGGTATTGGACATTTCATTATAGAGCTACCTGCGCTGATAATTCCATCCATCTTTCCACATTTTTTGACAACTGTAGTGCAGTTTCTACAACAAATTTATACTTGTTGTAGACTTGTGTGTACCTGTTATCTGTGCCATTGTAAATACATATGTATGACGTTGCCACTTGTGCTCTGGTATAGCCATACTTTGAAAAAGATAATTTTTATTTTACAGGCAAGTTGTAATAATGAAAAATTGTTGCAGGTCAGTTTACCGGTCACTTCTGCTTATCATGCCAGTAACTATCTTCCACTTTACTGCTGAGTTGTAATAATGGCCCTTAAAGTGGTTAAAGTTTATTTTTAAAATTTATTGTTAAAAGTGATAATTCGCTTACAGTAAAGTGTTGGAGATATCTTAAGGCTAAAAATAAAATCGTGAGTAGTAAAATAGAGTTAGGGCCATTATTACAACTCGGCTTTAGTTATAATTAGCATTTTATCGGACGGATAAACAGTTTTTCATTATTACAACTTTAATTTAACCTAAAAGTGTGGGATAACTTACTGGGAAGTTCATTCTTCCGCTAACTTTTATCGGCACACATTTTCATAGGCTGCCATACTTGCTTCTTTATCAAGTAAACACCAATACGTATCTAACAGGTGAACTCACTAGAACACATGACCTTACTCCGGCAAACTTAGTGGAATGATGAAATTATCACAATTTCGTCACAATATGGAGCTTCCCTTCTTTAAGGTATTGGACATTTCATTATAGAGCTACCTGCGCTGATAATTCCATCCATCTTTCAACACTTTTTGACAATTGTAGTATAGTTTCTACAACAAATTTATACTTGTTGTAGACTTGTGTGTACCTGTTATCTGTGCCATTGTAAATACATATGTATGACGTTGCCACTTGTGCTCTGGTATAGCCATACTTTGAAAAAGATAATTTTTATTTTACAGGCAAGTTGTAATAATGAAAAATTGTTGCAGGTCAGTTTACCGATCACTTCTGCTTATCATGCCAGTAACTATCTTCCACTTTACTGCTGAGTTGTAATAATGGCCCTTAGTAAGATGAGGTGTAAAACAAAGAATTATATTAGAACAAAATTCCTAGTGGAGGTTGTGGAATTCGTGGACTTATCCACTACGACACATTCCGTGATCAGAAAACGGCCAGAAAACCGGCAGTGTAACAAGCTGGAAGCCAGGTAAAGATCCTGAAAACGAATAGAGAAAGGAAAAAAGAGAATTGAGTGAAGCAACCAACCTCCAGGTAAAATTTTTAAATACATAAAGATATAAGCGAGTTGAAGACTTACCACAGAAAATTAGGGTTTGATGGGCATGCTGGAAGATCGCTATCTTGTCTAGCTCAACCTTCAGACATATATATATATATATATATATATATATATATATATATATATATATATATATATATATATATATATATATATATATATATATATATATATATATATATATATATATATATATATATATATTGATAAACTACATCAAATTCCCGCAAACGCCATCTTTTTTCATTAACTTTATTGATTGTTATGATAAATAAACAGTGAGGTTAGGGTTAAAATTACTTTAATAAATAATAATCGCGCTTAAATTTTGTGAAGGGTAATTTCTTGATATAAAAGTTAAAAATTTTTGTTTGTGTTTTGCATTAGGTCAGCAAATTACTTACCAAGGTGAGGCTATTTTTTGTGTGGGCTAATCAGGTTATTTAACTTTACTTATTTCCCCCCTAAACGAGCTCATTTAGGAAGGATGGTATAAAATAAGCGCTAATTGAAAGGTTAGAAAGAAAACAGGTCATCTTTATGGGTGATATAAGGACCTATAAATTTGAGTTAATTTAGAAGTCCTATTTGTGTTTTATTTTTTTATGGTGAACTTACATATTTACAAGTTTAGGGTACATTTCAATTTTAATTAATTTTGTGTAAACGTATTTATTTTTTCTACCAGTCTTAGTGAAACAATTTTTATAAAATAACGTCTTAAAGACTGTTATATATAAAAAAACAACTAATGTAATTTTGGCTGAAGCCTAATGAAAAAGAATCATTTTTATTTTTATATCCATATATCAAAAGATCATTTAATTTTGCTACTGTTTACGCAGTTTTGGTTAATTAACCGTTCGTTTAATCTTTAAAAGACGAAATTTTATAATTTATAAAACAAAGTTCAAACAAATTATTAGTTTTTAAATTACATAAAACATTTTCCTATTTTTACTGAGATTTAATATTAGATTTTAATTAGGATTTAGTAATACCTTATTGTTATAAGCCCTAACCTAGTTTAGTAGTAGGGAACTGGGTGTATGAAACCAATTAAAATTTTAAAATTTGGGTAATTAAAATTTGAAATTTTAATTGTTAAATAAACAAAAGTGTAATTTGATACCCGTGGGAAAAAAAATGAAAGTACCCAGTAGGCAAAACGTGTAAAGTGAAGATTGTGAAAAATTATAGTGTGTGAAATGATTTTTGGTGTTATAGAAATTTAGGGTGTTGTTCTAATGGGGTGATATTGAGATAATGGGTAGTGAGTTCGGGACTTGGTAGTATTGGCTTAGTATAGACAATGTGGTTCTAATGGGGTGATATTAAGACATTGGGTAGTGAGTTTGGAGCTTGAAAGTATTGGCTTAGTATAGACAATGTGGTTCTTATGGGGTGATATTGAGACATTGGGTAGTGAGTTTGGAGCTTGAATGTATTGGCTTAGTATAGACAATGTGGTTCTTATGGGGTGATATTGAGACATTGGGTAGTGAGTTTGGAGCTTGAAAGTATTGGCTTACTATAGACTGTGTGGTTCTTATGGGGTCATATTGAGAGATTGGGTAGTGTTTTAAATTATATGTGGAAATAAAGAGTGTAGACAAGTTTGGTGACAACGTCATCAAACTTGTAGATAAAAAAGTCGACTTGGGTTCCTACGGGGTTTATTGTGTCGCTATTATTATTTTGTTGTTCTTGATAATTTTTTGTGATGCTTGTGTTTACATTTACTTTGTGCATGGCTGTGGGGTGCGTGAATGTGTGGGGGATGGGGGTGTGTGTGTGTTTCTTTTTTCTTATCTTTAGATTTGTGAAGAATGTGTGTATGTCGTTTCAAATTTCTGTGTTGTTTATTTCTTGGGATAATAATTTGAATATTTGTTCTACAGAATCATGTTTATTGCTTTGTTTATTCAGCTGCGCATTTTTTGAGAATGAGTCATCATTTGAAATGTCCGTCTGATTATTTGTTTTGCAGAATCATGTTTATTGCTTTGTTTATTCAGCTGCGCATTTTTTGAGAATGAGTCATCATTTGAAATGTCCGTCTGATTATTTGTATTGCAGAATCATGTTTATTGCTTTGTTTATTTAGCTGCGCATTTTTTGAGAATGAGTCATCATTTGAAATGTCCGTCTGATTATTTGTTTTGCAGAATCATATTTATTGCTTTGTTTATTCAGCTGCACATTTTTTGAGAATGAGTCATCATTTGATAACAAAATTTTATTAGTCATCATTTAGTTGTGTTGTATTTGAAATAAAAAAACAGTTGTTTTAATTTTTTTCTATGCACTTAATTTTTATTAAATATATTTAAGTGATTAAAATGTTTTAAAATTGTTAATTTTAAAACAATAATAATAATAATTTGTATATTATTATTATTATTATTTATTATTTATTAATAGATATTAGAAAAAGTTTGTACATATATAGTTTGTTTACAAAATACAATTAATTATCTATGTGTAGCAAAATTTTAAAGTTGTGTGCCAGATTAGCATTTTACTACTTATCTTAAATATAATTTTGTGAGATTTATTTTTTAATTTAATTCAAAAGTAAATATCTATATGAGATTAAACAAATTACATATCAAATTCATTAATTATCAAATTTCTATAATTTAAACTGATTTCAAGATATTTATATAAGCTGTCAAAATTTGTGCCATTTAGTATACGTATAACTTCATCTTTCTCAAGACGATTTTTACCAAAATACTGTAATCTGAATGCATTATAAATAGGACATATCCCGATAAAGTGGAAAGTGTTTTCAGACTCATCTAAATTGCATATTGTGCATATACCAATTGTGTTATTCCGAAATGCCCTTGCATTGATATCAAGCAAACCACCTCTAGCTTTTATTACCAAACTAGTATTCCTTGACGAAAAATCACTTGCTAAAATATGGGTAACATTATAGTCCAATTGAGAGTAAAGATCGTGAAACTGTGAACAAGATGCAGCGGATATATATTCTTCTCTTTCTTTTATTCTTAATTGATTCAATATTAATTCCCAACTGTGGCTTAGTGGGATGCTTGTATTTTCGGGTGAAATTTGTAATCTTTGGCGTAGATTTTCCCAATCTGCAGCCCAATATAGTTTATTTGTAATAATATGATTTGCTAAAATATGCGGTAACCTGTTTGGGCTCATATTCAAAACTTTATTAATATAGGTAAAATGCAGCTTCAGAGTATCGAGATATAATGAGTCAAGACCAGTTTCCAGATAAAGCATATAGTTGGGCGTTGAATTCGGCAAATAAAGCATCTTCTTAATAAAAAACCTAAATAGCTTCTCCACATCATCATATTTTTGAAAACCCCAAACCTGTGCAGCGTAGAACATTATTGATCTCGAGGCAGCTTGAAATATTTTAAGTTTATTTTTCTTTAAAATACGTGGATTATTTATATATTTGGAGCAGGTTGAATTGATAGCAAGTTTTGCAGAAGATAATTTTCTATTTAAGTGTTTTTTGAATGAAAGAGTATATGTAATTTCAACTCCAAGATATTTGTAACTGTTAACGACTTCAATATTGTTCTGACCATATTTCCAGTTCAAACTCGAAGAAACTCTAGTACCGGAACGAAAAATAATTATTTTTGACTTGTCCAGATTCACTGTAAGGCTCCACTTTAAACAGTATTCATAAAGTTTATCAATCATACTTTGTAATCCAGGTGCTGAGTCAGATAAAATAACGATATCATCTGCATAAAGCAAAATCTTAATATTAATACCAGCAACGTTAACACCACCTGGCAATTCATCAGCTAAATCATTTGTATATAATGAAAATAAGACTGGACTTAGAATACAACCCTGTTTTACACCAACATCAATCATAAATGGGTCAGAATAAGCATTACCATCCCAAATTCTGCTTTCTGTTTTTTCATAGATAAGCTGCAGTATTCTGATTATTTTGGATGAAAGACCCATACATGAGAGCTTGTAGAATAAGCTGTTTCGAGGAATTGTATCAAAAGCACACGAAAAGTCAACAAAAAACGCAAAAGTGTTCTTACCAGCCGCCTTGTTGATGTTTACAATATTCGAAAGATTGAAGATATTATCTACTGTAGAGTATTTTTTTCTGAATCCAGCTTGGTATTCATTCAAAATATTATTGCTATTAATCCAGAATGTCAATCGGTTTAGTAAAATGGAATTAAATATTTTACATATAGTGTCAATCAGAGAGAGCCCACGATAATTAGTTGGTAGATTTGGATCACCCTTTTTGTAGAGAGGAATTAAAATGGATTTGCGAAAATTTGTTGGAATTTGTTCATGTAGAAAAATTTTATTAAATATATTTAATATTTCATTTAAAAAACCTTCCGGTGCATACTTGTAGAACTCAAAAGCTATACCATCCTGACCAGGGGCTTTATTTTGTTTTAGTGATTTCACAACTGTAGATAATTCACAATATTCTATGGGTGAGTCTAACACGGCATCAATAAAGTATGGCATAGCCCAGCTTATGTTATACGACTCTTCTTTACTTTGCAACATATTGCGAAAGTGTGGCAGGAATTCATCTGCATTTAACATATTGTTATTTGTAAAACGACGAGTTTTCATAGAATTAGACAGGTTCCACCAATCACTGCTGCTTTTAACTGTATTCAGTTGGTCTAAATTTTTATTGTATAACTCGAGTTTTTTGGTTCTACATACCTTGAGATATTTCGATCTAGAATTTAAATACCGGGCTTTAGTTTGGGCTGTGCAGTTCCTTATATAAGCTTTTAGGCTCCTTTTCATGCTGTTACGGTAACGAGCACACTGCCAGTCAAACCATTTTTGTTTAGGTTCGAAAAAGGGTTTTTTAACGGTTGAGACATTGGCTTTCCTTATTTTATTTGTTGCAATAGAAACTAAATCATCTACCGATATACCCGATTGTAGGTCAACGTTACTAGAAAGACGGCTTAGATTTTCTGCATATTTGTCCGCATTCTTAGCATTCCACCGCAACCTTTGTAACGGATTATTGTTTCTACAATTATTTTGATTATTATATTTAAACATAGCGGCATATGATCAGAATATGGTCGTAGACCAATAGAAAAATCATCCACAAATTCTAGGAAGCCATATGAACATATACAAAAATCAATAACCGTATTACCCCTAGCGCCATGAAAGCTAAAATCACCTTGAGCATCACCATTAGTCCGTCCATTAAGGACAATACCACCAATATTTTCCATCAAATTTATCAATTTTCTTCCTTCACTATTCAATGTTTTGTCGTTTGAACTTCGGACTTCACGAATACTTGGCGTATCCTTTAAAATGTCCACATCTAATACTTGTTCTTCAGCAATTCTTGCATTGAAGTCACCAACTATGCAGAAATTTGTAGGGCCAAGTTTCTGAATAAACCTTTCAAATTTCTCGAAATCATTACTCCAGTTTGCGCAATTTAAATATCTTGGTATAAAATAAAACAGATTACCATTGATTTTAGCAGTTAACACCAAATTATTTTAAATATCTACAAAATTAAATTCATATGTTTTTTGAAGCTCTTTACTGTACCCATACAAGCATCCACCACTTGCACGCCCTGCGTTGTGAGTTTTTGTAGCTGGAATCCATTTGAGACAATAATTTTTAAAATACAATTCAAACATTTTTTGTTTTTCTTCAGTGACATGTGTTTCGAAAAGGAAAAATATGTCGAATTTATTCAAATATGATATAAAATTACTAAAATTTAAAGACTTTGCTAGATTTGCTACATTATACGATACTAAATGGCATAAATTATATTGCTATTGACTTTGGGATACATCTTTCTGATTTTCTCTAACACATATTTCAAAAGTGCAACCACATTCTGTTAGGAGAGTATTTAAAAAAGCAGCATCATCATTAGTGTAAGCGATAATTTTTCCTTTGGACCAAGAATATTTCTTATTTTCAATGAAAATCCAAAATTCTCCAAGTCGTACCTTAACACCTTTCTTCTTTTCGTTAATATTTTTACTTATTTGGCGTAGATTGTATCTTACTTGCTGCTCTTCTTCCGTGTAGTCTTTTTGTATGAAAATTGCATGATTTTTTAACTTCCCTTTGGCAGCGAGCACTTTTTGAACATCGGAACACGATTTCAGGTTGAATAAAAACGTGTTATCTTTTATTATCATTCTGGTCGATATAACATTTATCTTTACATCGAGAACGTTAGTACAAATTTTTATAAATTCCATTTTGGCAGATTGAATATTGTTACATTTTAAGCCACTAGCAACAACATTTGATGAACGTGTTCTGCGATCAATCAATTCTATACGTGATGTTAGTTTTTTGATTTCATTTTTTAGTTGACGATTTTCTTCTTTCAATTCCTCAATATCAGATTTAATTGTTTGCAAATCTTCTTTTTTAGCAACATCGTGTAGCTTTTCATCAAGAATGCCTCGCATCATCTCCCACGAAAATACATCTGCAGTATTATTTTGATTTGCCATGGTTTGAGACAAAAATTTTTTACTATTATTATTAACAGTTTACTCTGGCGAAGATTGTTGTAGTGAACGTTTATTCATTTACTTTTTTAAAGTATACTTTAAGGCATTAAAATAATGAGTATGCATATATAGTGGCAGCACCTTTTTTTTGTATGCGAATGCTACTGGCAGTACTTTTTATATACAACAGCTGTTACCCAGTGGAGCGCCAAAATACAACAGCGAATATGTTTATAATGAAAATAATTTTAAGGCTTCTTACTTAAAAAATCCAATTGTACACATCCACTTGCGCCGGGATAGAGTTTGCAGATAATTCAGACGTGGTTAACGAATTTTGCAAAAAAAATAAAAGAGACAATGATCATCGAACGCCAATAGAACAGCAGCAACATTCACAAACTGCGCCAGACCAAAAAGCAGGAAAACATATAAAATAAACACTTTTATGCGCAGTATTCCATTGATTTTGTATACTGTTAGACTTAAACCACTTTCAGAAACAGTTCTTTTGTTATTTTATCTTAAAAACTTTAGAATTTATTAAAAAATAAATTATTTTAACGCAGAAGCAAAAATTAAAACTTGTTGACATTTAGAGAACAGAGTTGCCAATAATAATTTGTATATATAAATTATTTTAAACAAGATATTTCTTTTGTTAGTAAAAGAGCATTTCTTAATGCGCAAACACCATATGTATGATAATTACAATATAAATAATCGGGATATTTAATTTCCATTTGTTTAATGTTGATGCATCCAAAGTCCTCGATGTTAAAAACTCTTTTTTTTAACTATTTTTTCTAGCCATTGTCTCTTTTCTTTTCCTTTAACATAGATTTTAGAATAGCGTACATTAGCTTTTAAAAACTTGCAGGCGCTTTGAAATGTGACTGATCCATCGTTCCACTTTAGGTGATGATAGTTCTTTGTTAACCAGTTTACTTCTTTTCGCTTCTTTGGCGATAGACATTTAAAATCAAAGGGGGGTTCTATAATGAAATTTATGGCTTCATTGTTGTTGTTGTTGTTGAAAACGATCGCTACTTCTTTTGCGATGAAATAATTTGAATGGCTTTTGAATCCTTGCATATCTATACAAACTATACTATTATCCATATTGTTTAATTTATAAGACTTTTCGGACTTGTCCTTTTATGGGTACATATTCAATTATGCGATCATGAATAAGAATGCAGTAAGCTGATGTCTTTGACGCAATATTTGTAGCGGTTTCAAATTCAATTTTTATATCAATTGGTCCGTTATTGAGCGATTCGTTTTGATGGCTGACATCTACTACAATAATCGGTGCATTATTTTTAAATTCTTGAGCAGTTAGAAGCGGTTGAGATTCTCTCATGTCATAGCTCTGTTAAAATCTTAGATACATATCATATAGAATTGCATAGCGTTCATTCCTAAATTTGATATTTTGGTCATCATATGGATATGACGCTGAATTTAAGTGTACTTTTAAATTTGTCGGGTCACAATGAACAAACTTATTTTCTTGTTCAAAAGCAATCAATACAAAACGGGGTCGTTCTCTACTTGCAGCTAATTTAACATTCCAGATATGACTTGTTCCTGTATTAAGTTGTGGATTAACATGACAATCCCAACTACGGAGTGCCATCGGTATAGAAGCACCATTGTTAATAATTTTTATCATATTCAACTTGCTGAAATCAGATAATTGTACATGTGGAATTCTCCATGAGATGAGTGAAATTGAAAGTTTTGCTTTTTCTGTGGAAACGCTCGAGTGTACAAGATCTTCATCGTTCTTATTACGCAAGAGTATCAATTCATGTTTCCCATTTAGTATGACTTTGTTGTAGTCTTCAGCGAAACCCAAAAGCATTTTTAAGGGTACATAAAAGTTAAAATATCCATTAACAAGTTGTTAATACATACTTTATTGTTTTTTATTTTATTTAAGTTTATTGAACCTCTGAATATATTTGGCCTACTTTTATTGAATTGCATACCTTTTTTTTATTCTTTGGTTTATTTATAATTGAAACTTGATACTTAATATTAATGTTCTTTGGTTGTTTATTGTAACTTTAATTAATTCGCTTACTCAGTTATTTTGTTTCATTGACATTAAACTTAAAACTTATTGTAAGCCCAGCAGAAATATTATCAGCAAATTAAGCATAACTTTTATTGTAAAATTAGTATATAAGTTGGAAATAATTATTAATAAAAACACTCTCTTATTTGAAAGCAAAAAACCAAGTCTTTTAAGTAAGAAAAGGCAACACAGTTAAAGTGCTGTTGTTGTAAAACGCAAACTCACGTTCAAGATAGTTAAAGTGCTATATTGAACATCTGTGAATCAAGTTCAAGTTCAAGATAGTTTAAGTGCTATATTGAAGATTTGTAATAGCTTGAACATTTTGGTGACCCCGACGTGATCCTTGCAATAACATGGCTTCGTTTGACGAATTGGTGGCCAGCCAAAAGCAGACTGGTGAAAAAATTGAAGTCATCATACGAAACTACAAGAAGGATCCATCATCCCGGAAGACATCGCCCAGCTATTTGCAAGAGAGATTGAGAAGGCTGGATGAAGAATGGCCAGCCTTCGAAACAACAGACAACAAAATTCGATTGCTCGACAATCTACCAATGGACCACCAATATTTTAAGGAGGAATACTACACGGCAATCATGGACATTGTTCACCAATACAAGGAGGAATTTGAGCAATCAATCTTGAAAACAACTTCTCCCAGCACAAAAGAAAAAATTACAACTCAAAATCATTCAGCAGGCATTCAAGTCGCAAGGTTAGAAACTGGTGAGCTTATCAGACTAATACGAAGACAAGCAGCTATGATGTCTACGTTAGAGCGTATATTAAACCACGAATTCTCACATGAAGATATCGTATCTGCAACTAAGCTTTGGCAATCTATTGAAAGCATTCATTATGAGATCGCTGAAATGTACGGTGATAACGGCAACCAAGGCTACGATATGGACAGGTTTATCAAGCTAGAAAATCTTCTACGGACGGCGTCCAGAAGCATAACTTTAACTAATCCCAATTCAACAAATGGCAGCAATAGCAATCAGTCAGATGCTATGCCAATACCAAAAATAACAATTCCAAGGTTTGATGGAAATTACCTAAAATGGCAGGAATTCCACGACCTATTTTCATCACTAATTGTAAATCAGTCAATACCAAAGGTTCAAAAAATTTGGTATTTGAAAACCCATTTAGTTGGGGAAGCTGGAAACCTAATAAAGCACTTCACTGCATCTGGCGAAAATTTCCACGACGCATGGGCATTGGTGGTGGATCGCTATAACAACAAGAGATTGTTGGTCAGCAAACTAGTGCAAGAACTAGTCGATTCACCAATTAAGGTATCAAGCGACAACTACAAGACACTACATGATAAAACTCAGGAGTGTCTTTTAGCCCTCAAAAATCTAAATATAGATACTTCAAGTTGGGATCCATTACTTCTGCATCTCTTATTGAAAAGATTGGACAATTCCACACGCCTTCGCTATGAGCAGTCACTGTTACAGCCTCGAGAAGTGCCAACAATCAAGGCATTCCTCGAATTCTTAGAGAAACATTTTCAATCCATGGAAGCTATGGATAAGGAAAAATCAAATTACAAGGCAAGGGTTTGCACATCTATAATAGCCAGAGATCAACGAAATGAAGTGTGTAACATGTGCAAAAAGGGAACACATCCATTATTCGCGTGTAAAGAATTTCTTAAGGCTTCACCTTCTGCTCGGTTGCAATTCACCCAAGGTCAAAAACTATGTGTGAACTGTTTAAAGGCTGGCCATAAAGCAACAGCCTGCCTTTCAAGAGGGTGCACTCATTGCAACAAAAAACACAACACGGTATTGCATTTAAATGGCTTCCCTCCAAATGACAGCAAACCAATAAGAAATGTTTTACAAAACCAGATGTCGGTTAAGCACCAATCAGCTGTGCATAACGTTCCTTCACCCATTAACCACCAAGAAGCTACATCGCTTACCACCTGTAATACCTCGAAGCCAAATAAATATATCCTACTTAGTACAGCAATGGTAACGATTAAGGCAAATCAAGAGGAAATTCAATGCCGAGCAATCCTCGACTCAGGCTCGCAACTAAATTTGGTTAGTGAGCGACTAGTCAAACGCTTGGGAATATCGCCCAAGTCAACCTCAATTTATATAAATGGAATGGGATCAAGTAACACAAAGGCTCAATACCGAGTAAACGTCGCCTTACACTCACGTATCAACAACTTCACAACAAGACTAGAAGCAGCAGTACTGCCACATATAATTTCACCACAACCTTCGCAACTAATCAATCTTAGCAACTGGCCAATTCCGAAAAACATCGTTCTAGCCGATCCAGAATTTCATCAGCCCGCCAAAATAGATGTTTTGCTGCGCGCCGAGTTTTACCATCAGTTGCTGTCAGTCGGAAAAATCCAGCTAGCCAAAGATCTACCTACAATACAGAATACCGTACTAGGTTGGGTGATTGCTGGACCGGTTGGCGGACTCGATGCACCTCCTTTGGCATGCGGAGTATGCACCGGAGATGAATCCAGCTTAGAAGAAGCCATTGCTCAGCTCTGGGAACTTGAGACGGTACAACCAGCTGAAAAATGCCTATCAGTGTCAGAAAAACAGTGTGGAACCCATTTTGCACAAACTGTTACACTGGATACCAACGGAAGATTTGTGGTCAGGATTCCATTTTGCAAAAATCCTGATGAATTAGGTGATTCACATGGTGTAGCATTCAACAGATTTCTATCACTAGAGAGACGTCTAGCTAAGGCTCCAGAAATAAAAAAACAATACGTCCAGTTCATGAAAGAATACGAAGCCTTGGGTCACATGACAGAAATAGATGTATACTCCACTGACAAGTCGAAGTATTTCATTCCGCACCATTGCGTAATTAGGCCAGAAAGTCAAACAACTAAATTACGAGTGGTATTTGATGCTTCTACTAAAACTTCTGATGGCATGTCACTAAATGATCTAATGTTTACTGGACCCACAATTCAAAGTGACCTATTTTCACTCCTGTTGCGTTTTCGGCTACCAAGATTTGTTTTCACGACAGATATCCAAAAGATGTATCGACAAATCCTAATGCACCCAGAAGACAGAAAATACCAGCTTATCATCTGGAGAGAAGGCACCAATATGCCACTGAAATATTACCAACTTAACACAGTTACTTATGGAACACGATCAGCACCGTATTTGGCTACAAAATGCTTAGAAAAGATAACGAAGGAAAATATGGCACGGTATCCCTATGGAGCTCAATTTCTACTAGAAAACTTCTACGTGGATGATGGCATTGGTGGAAATGACAACTTAAACATAGCACTAGCACAGCAAAGGGAGTTACAACATATACTACAAAAACACGGCTTCTACCTTCAAAAATGGAGCGCAAATCATAAGCAACTCATCCCAAACGCTACTGAACAACAACAAGAAGTCAACATTGCCTTTAACAATGAAAACAATCAGTACGTAAAAACTTTGGGGCTAACCTGGATGCCAAATATAGACAAGTTCTCCTTCAAGGTTAACCTAGGAGATGTGCAAACTGTTACAAAACGCTCAGTTAGCTCTGATATAGCTAGAGTGTTTGGTCCATTGGGACTGCTCTCACCGATCATTGTTACGGCAAAAATGTTCCTTCAAGAACTATGGCAAATAAATTCAAACTGGGATGACCCTCTGCCATCTGATCTTCATCAAAAATGGTGTACATTCCGCGAGGACTTAGTAAATGTAAACAATATCCAAATCTCCCGACATGTATTTGAAGGACATGTATCATCAAATATACAACTTCACGCATTCGCAGATGCATCGGAAAAAGCGTATGGTGTAGCACTGTACGTCAGATCTGTTATCAAGAACGAGCAAGTAATAGTAAGATTACTTTGCGCCAAATCACGAGTAGCACCAGTAAAACGTCAGACATTACCTCGTCTCGAGTTATGCGCTGCACTGTTAAGTGTTCAACTAACGGCAAGAGTTAAAAAAGAGTTAAAACTTGAAGATACACCAACTTATTTCTGGACAGACTCAGAAATCGTCTTGGCCTAGATAAACTCTCCATCATCATCCTACCAAACATTTGTGGCCAATCGCGTTGCTGCTATACAAGAATCATCATTAGCTGCCCAGTGGAGGCACGTTAAATCAACTGACAACCCGGCAGATATTGTATCAAGAGGCCTTTCCCCAAAAAGGTTAGCAACAAATACATTATGGTTCTACGGCCCTTTGTTTCTGCATGGGCGGAAGGATATTTGGCCACCAGGGTATTCGATGGTGCAAGGCAAAACTGATTGTGCTGATATGGAAAGAAAGAAAACAACTACAGTCGCAATAACCAATGACAGTTCAACAAATATTATTTATGAAATAAGACACAATGGATCATTTAACAAACTACAACGAGTAGTAGGTTTTATGCTGAGGTTTATAAATAACGCAAGGGGATTAAGGACACAAAGTAACTTCACTTTATCAACACTGGAGCTTAAACGAGCCACTATCACCATTATTGGGGCAATGCAGCGGTCCGATTTCAAAAGCGATTTAAAACATTTGGCAATATACAACACAGTACACAAAAATAGTCTGCTTAAAAATCTAACGCCTTTTTTGGATAGCAATGGCATTATCAGAGTAGGAGGACGTTTGGAATCATCAGAGCTTTCGTACGACGCCAAACACCCAATGGTGATTCCCTACCTCGATCCGTTAACAAAGGTGCTAATGCAAACGATTCATGTACAAAATAGACACTGTGGTCCTCAAGCGCTGCTGTCATACACAAGGCAAAAATACTGGCCAATCAAGGGAAAGTCAACAGCCCGATCAATTGTCCAACATTGTATAAAATGCGCTAGAGCCAAACGCAAACTCCTCACACAAATTATGGGAAATCTGCCATCAACCAGAACCAGGCCAGCTCGACCCTTCATTAACTCTGGAGTGGATTTTTGTGGCCCATTTTGGGTTCACTATAAGATCAGAGGAAAGAGGCCTACAAAGGCCTACATAGCAGTATTTTGCTGCTTTGCTACCAAGGCGGTGCATCTAGAAGTAGTTAGCAGTTTAACTACAGATGCATTTATAGGGGCATTAAAACGATTCATAAGCAGACGAGGTCACTGCAAAAATTTGTACTGTGACAATGCTACTAGCTTTGTTGGCGCCAATAATCAACTGGCAGAATTATCAGAAGCGATTTACGGAAACTTAGCTGTCGAAAAAATAGATAAAGAATGCACAGCACGAGGCATGATGTTTCACTTTATACCACCAAGAGCACCTCATTTCGGAGGCTTATGGGAAGCAGCTGTAAAATCAGCCAAACATCTCTTGATGAGAAGTGCGTCAACAGCATCACTGACATATGAGGAATTCGACACAGTGGTCATAGAGATTGAAGGAATTCTTAACTCTCGACCCATAAGTCCGATGTCAGATAATCCAAACGATTTGGCGGCATTAACCCCTGGCCATTTTCTTATAGGAGCACCGCTAAACTCCCAAATTGAAGCAGAAAGCACAGCAAACGGAAAAAAGCTGTTAACAAGATGGAAATTAGTTACACACTTAAAGTCAGAGTTTTGGAGGCGTTGGTCACGAGAGTATCTCTCCGAACTGCAGTACCGACACAAATGGAACACACAACAGGACAACATCAAAACAGGAGACATGGTAATAGTAAAGGAAGACAACACAGCTCCATTACAGTGGCCACTAGGAAGAATCATAAAAACACATAAGGGTGATGATGGCTTCATTCGAGTAGCAGATGTCAAGACATCAAGGGGGGTTTTCAGAAGACCAATTTCCAGGCTAGCACCATTACCAATTAACAATTCTAAAGAGGACGAACCCACTCAACAAGATGACTCGATTGGCACAACCACTAAGCAGAACGAGACTCCTGAGAGTAAGAGAAAAAGAAGACGGATGTCAATAAGCCAAAACATTTTCACTATTATGATGGCAATCATTTTAATGCCGCTAGTATTAACAGCGCAGAATCACAACAAGCAGTTCGCTAAACAGCTAGGCATACATTTTGAAGCCATTGGATCAGCAGCAATTTCATATTCAGACTGGCAGATCCTAATTTATTACGACTTACAGGAATTTTGGTCCGAATCAGAAATGTTTTCAAGTGGTACCAGAGCTTTAAGCAATTTATGTGAAGACATGCAAGATAAATCTACGTGTCAAAACCTTGTCAAATACTTTGAACATACCAAAAATGAATTAGACATGAGCAGCACTCTACTTTCCGGCAGAAGACACAAAAGGGGAGCAATCAATTTAGTGGGAAACATCGCAAACTCACTGTTTGGCGTACTGGACTCAAAATATGCAGAAGAGATGGCAAACACGATTTCACAAGTTAAGCAAAATGAGGCACATCTGCTCAGCCTGTTAAGAAATCAAACGTCAATTGTAGACTCTACTATGAACATCCTTAAGGCAGACCAAGGGCTAATAAAAAAGAAATTTGACCAAATCGACCAACAAATATCGCAAGTATACAACAAGATACATAACGTCAGTAAGGAACTATACGAAGAAAACATATACCGCATTTTCTCATCACTATCCATTCAACTAACGATCACTGCGGCAAACTTGCAACACATACAGTCTTCAATACTGGATATTCTTACAAATACTCATCACGGTATTATAAGCCCGCTTATCCTTACTCCGTACCAATTAGAATGCATTTACCAGAGTCACTTGAATTGCCTGTAGAACAGAATGATACATTGCAATTGTACAAATTGATGAAAGTTCAAGGTGGACTCACAAATAACACCGTCATATTTCGCGTTAATTTGCCATTAGTTGCGCGTGACCAGTTTTTGGTATTCAACCTTATAGCAGTGCCAAATTGGATCAACGATACCTTATTATCAATAAAACCATGATCTTCCATTTTGGCGGTCAATGTTGTCCATCGTCAGTATTTTACTATTGACAACACTGAACTTAACTTATGCGACGTCATCAAAGAAGATAAATTTGTGTGTTCCAAAGTACAGATCCTGTATGAATCAAGTTCACCAATATGCGCCTGCGAAATAAACTTATTTCACAACGAAACTAAAGCTGACTGCCCAGTTCAACAAATAAAGGCCACCAATGCTTGAATCCCTCTCCATCACCAGAATAAATGGATTTACGCACTACCCACGGCAACTCATACAACGGCTGTGTGTAAGAAAGATATCAATCAATTTACACTAAAGGGTTCGGGTTTGCTTTATTTGGAACCGGAATGTTCTCTCAAAAATAAGTTCATGTCAATTCAAGGCCAACAGACAACATCCAGCTCGCTTAAGGCATCTTACACCAAGCTTTGGGAGATAACAGAACAAACCCATTCAACACGTCTAAAGCCATTACTCAATAGAATACATACAAGCGAGTACAGGTCACAAATACAAAACTTAACCGATTTACAAACCTCACTAAGGGCGCAGGAGATACTTCAGCTACCAAATAAAATTGAGACTCATAATTATCATCACATGACTGTCGGTTACTCAGCCTTAATCATCACTCTCTGCATCTTACTTTATCTAATTACAAGACAAAAATGTAAACACCAACCGACTCCAGCACCTCACAAGCAACAAACAACGTCGGATTTCACGGTGCATATTTGATCAATATCAACAGCAGACCTTAACGAAGTTTCAAACAGAATTCAACCCAATCCCTCATCAATTCAGCAGACTCCACCCACTGACTATATTTTTGAGCTACACTCAACGGGGGGAGCATGTTAATACATACTTTATTGTTTTTTATTTTATTTAAGTTTATTGAACCTCTGAATATATTTGGCCTACTTTTATTGAATTGCATACCTTTTTTTTATTCTTTGGTTTATTTATAATTGAAACTTGATACTTAATATTAATGTTCTTTGGTTGTTTATTGTAACTTTAATTAATTCGCTTACTCAGTTATTTTGTTTCATTGACATTAAACTTAAAACTTATTGTAAGCCCAGCAGAAATATTATCAGCAAATTAAGCATAACTTTTATTGTAAAATTAGTATATAAGTTGGAAATAATTATTAATAAAAACACTCTCTTATTTGAAAGCAAAAAACCAAGTCTTTTAAGTAAGAAAAGGCAACACAGTTAAAGTGCTGTTGTTGTAAAACCCAAACTCACGTTCAAGATAGTTAAAGTGCTATATTGAACATCTGTGAATCAAGTTCAAGTTCAAGATAGTTTAAGTGCTATATTGAACATTTGTAATAGCTTCAACACAAGTTTTAAATAATCAATTTTATTCCAGCTAGCATTCTGCATTACAGTGCTTTACGTTGGTGATAAAGAAACCAAATTTTTTATGGTAATTGTACCTCCTAAATATCTTGTATGATCAATTTCAATACAATTAAGTTCATAACGAATTTCATCAAAGAGATATGCAACAAAGTAGTTTTTTAATTTAAAGTTGTCTGTAGATGTGGAGGTTTTCTCATCTACAACAGATCCCTCAACATATATATAACTTTCACTAGGTAACACATACAAATCTTGATTTTGAATTGAAATGCGAATTTCATCATTATTGTTGTAGGATTGTAGGTATGGCACATATGTATGATAGTCTTTTTTGATTATATTTTCATCAGATAAGGGTTTATCTAAGACATTTATTATTGAACTCATTTTGCCTTCAATTTAAAATTCAATGACTTGAGAAAATTTTTATTTGTTGTAGTTAGAGTTTTTTGATGAATTGACCTCTTTAATTGTGGTTTAGGTCGTGATAATATTTTAGGTTCGTATGCTGATGGTGTTGTTGGTGTTGTTGTTGCTATATTCTGTGATATACTCGAGTTGAATATTAGCATTATTTAGTTGGTCTTTAATGAATTCGTATTGTTATTTCCTCTCCTCGGAAATTAATTAAATCACCGTGCTGATCAACTACTCGTAGAGCTAGTGAACTTATCTCTCTGGAGTTCACCGGTAAATAGATGAGATTTCGAGGTATCTCATCTATTTTATAGCCTGGAGGCACATTAATCGGAAATTCATGTAGTGTATGCGCCTTGGAAGTATTCATATATGTATTAACAGCGATACTACTTTCAATTTGCAACAGATTCACATTGAAAATATTAACTGGAAGATCAGAATAATGATCTACGTTTGGAGTTAGGATTTTACTATTGAATCCCAAGAGTTTTCCAATTGTATTTTCTTTATTAAAATATATTGCATCCTTAGAGCTGTTGACTTTAACTTGCATTGTATTGTTATTGGCTTCTATAAAAATTCTATTTTCTGCATTGTAGCGTTTATATTGTTCCTCTATATAATCAACAATATCATTTAATTCATAAGATCCAATTGGTATTTCAATCACATTTTCACCTATATGAAACAAATTGTTGTAGACATCAACATTTCGGATGCTATTATATGAATGAAAATCAGTTAGAGCACACTCATATGCCCCATTTAAATCAATAGGTGGGAAGTAATTAGCAGATAACTCTGATGAGTTGGAGCTTAGAGTAAGTGTTATTGACAGTATGACTGTCTGATTACGAATAAATAAGTTCAACACAAAATTGTTTATAAAAAGGATTTACATATTTATTTCATCTTTTTTATTTTAAATTTACATTATAATCTTAAGTACTAAGTATGTATGTATAATAATTGCTGATAATGTTTCAACTGTAATATATCATCTTTACTTATCCATGAATTGTGATCGTTACTAAAACCTAACCATTTAACAAATGCTTTGGCTCCTCTGGTTTTAATAGCCTTTTCAACTAGATATGTATTAGGAAATCTTGTTTTTAAAAGTTCTTCATCATAAAATCCACCTTTAATAGGATTTCCACGATAATCTTCTAATATGTATGTTGTGGGATATGTATTTTGAATAGATTTAATTGTGAAAATTTCTGTTGTCCAGTTTTTAGTATAGCCTTTTTCAAAAATATGCTTATATTTGCTTATGCGCACATGATCACCAATATAAATTTCGATATTTTATAAATTTTCAAATGACTGTATACTGTATTCAATAATTTTTTCTCATTTGAAGAGTTGACTTTAATCGGAGCCATTTTAATGGTACGATGAACTTTTCTGATATATGATTCTAACAGATCTTTGTATATATCAAGCCAATTGTATGTACCATTAAAACTAAATTCTTTCTACGTCATTTTAATGTTCTATTAAATCGTTCTACTATTGATCCTTTCATTCTGCTATACGTTGAATAGTGATTAATTTTGTACTTATCCATCAATTTTCCAAAGTGTTTATTGAAAAATTCTTTACCATCATCTGTTTGTAGGTTTTTTGGTACTCGTCCCAATTGAAAAATATCTGACATGGCTTGGGTTGTTTCAAGCGCAGTTTTTTTTAAGTGGTACTGCCCATGCAAATTTGGAGAATGTGTCAATTACAGTTAACAAACATCTATAATTTTTGTTGTCCATAGAATAATTTCCCATTTCAACTAAATCAGCTTGCCAAAGATCATTTATTCCTTTCATCAGAACTCTACGGCGTAAAAAAGATTTTCGAGCTTGTTTATGGAGTTCATTTACTAAAATTCTTTTTGAAGTCATTTTTTTAGTATTAAGAATTATTTTCGATGTGTTGTGATCTATTTGATACACTTTTAGCTATTGATACAAACATGTAATTTTCAAATCTATAAATCTTCTCATTAACTTTTCTTTTGTATACTTTCAACAAATTTTTGTAGATATCCGTCTTCCAAAAATTGTTTGATTTTGGAAATAGTTTCTTGCATTTTCTTATTCTCTTCCAACTGTAATATTATTGCATGTTGTAGCATTTCGATTTGAGTTCTTAGAGTATCATGAATATTGTTGTTATCTTCCTTAAAGTATTTTAATAGCTTGTGTTCTATTTCTTCGATTTGAGTTTGCAGAAACAATTTATTGATAACATCGTTTTCTTCCACAGCTTTTGCCACATTTTTGATTCTTTTGTTTTGGACATCGATGTTGTTGTTCGCATCCATAAAGAACCCCAACATTTTAGGGGCATTTTTCAATGAAATTATATTGCTTGTATCGTTTAGATAATGTCCAAACTTATCAACAGACATACTTTATATAGATTATTCTATTATATTAGCTTCGCGAAGTTCTTCAATAATTGATACAATTTCGTTATTATGATTAGTATGACATGCAGCTTGTCGAAGTCGATCTACCATCTCATTTGGATCATCCCAGTATATATAGTTTGGCTTATGAGGGTTAAACTGCATCAATCCATCACCTTTATAATTAGATATTGTCTTATTTTTTGATAAAGTCTGTTGGTTTTTCTCTTTAAACATCTTTTTAATAATATGTTTTATTTATAGGCTTTCGTTCCCTTGATTTGTCCATCAGGCTTATAGTCTCTTCTGTACGCATTTGTATAAATAAAAATTTTTTTTGTAGAGTTCTAGTCAATATTTATCATCGTTTTTTGGTATTTTATGAAACATTAGAGAATATAGTGCTGGTGTTAGAGCCCATATTTGACTACCAACATGTATTTTGTTTTCATTTAATTTGAGCTTACTATCACCAAATTTCCATTCATTATTGAAATCTTTATGTGGACCATAGTTAGTACCTAATTCATTTCTTCCTTCCAAAACAGATAAGTCAGTGTAACTCTCTTCAGCATTTGAATTTTGAGAGTAAAAATCGTCATCATCATCATCATCATTATCAATAGTACTTTCACCATTAGGATCAGCAAGTGAATTGCTGGTATCAAATATTGATTCTTCTACAAGTTTCTTTGGTGTACTTGTCTCCAACTTAATTGATGGTTTCTTAAGATGATTAGAACTATTATTATATTCAATTTCTGTTTTCATCTCATTCTTTCCTTTTTTGATAATTCCATTGATATTATTAGAATTCTTTATAAATTTGCTTAAAGGATCTGTTATAGGTTTAAATGTATATTTTAGTTGTTGACGTGTGTCTATTTCGCCCGTTTTTATACTACGAAGCTTTTTCTTCAAAACATTTCTTGTCGCAACCAGCTCTTTTAAAATTTTTTCATCCATTTTCCAGCTATCAGATCAGCTTATTAGGTATCTGATCATGTTATCAGATCGGCTTATTAGGTGCCTGATCAGGTTATCAGATCAGGTTATTAGGTATCAGATCAGCTTATTAGGTATCTCATCAGGTTATCAGATCAGCTTATTAGGTACCTGATCAGGTTATCAGATCAGGTTATTAGGTATCAGATCAGCTTATAAGGTATCTGATCAGCTTATTAGGTATCTGATCAGGTTATCAGATCAGCTTATTAGGTACCTGATCAGGTTATCAGATCAGGTTATTAGGTATCAGATCAGCTTATTAGGTATCAGATCAGATCAGCTTATTAGGTAGATAATTAGATCAGGTATAGTTAATATTTCAAGAGCTATGTAGATGTATTATGGTTAAAGCCAGATTATATACTAACGTTTTTCTTTTATGTATAGCAATTTATATTGTTATGAAATAATCGAATAATTTTCTGTAGCGCCCATTGTTTAATTCATTATCTTTGCTTATCATCAAAAATCCATATTTATCCTTCCAGCACAATCGACAAATTTCATGAAACTTTGCATAACTCATATCGCTGGCAACATGATCCCTATAAACATGTTTCATATTTGTCTCATCTTGTTTAAACATTATAATCATATTCGCATTGTCTCTTATTAAATGCTTGGGAATTCTGGTATAAGTTTGGCACAAGTAGAATGAATCAACATCCCTATGTCGTCCCATACAAAAATAAGCTCGTATATTATTCTGCTTCTCATATGCAACATCATCAAATATCATAATTGAATTAGTTTTAGCTTTGTCAGGGGGAATAACTGATTCATTTTCGGTGAATGTGTAATATCCCATTCCTTTAATAGGTGTAATTAATCTCTTCAAGTATTCATATTTCGGATGATATAGAGATTTTGAGTATAAATAGATGTTTTCAAACTTTAGTCCATTAGGACTTTCTAGTAAGCCAATCATAACATTAGTCTTTCCACAATTTGATGGTCCCACTATTAGAGCACGAATAGAATTTGGTAAGAGTGAACTATGTTTTATTTTTGAACTGATGTTCGATGAATCATCAATGTTTCTAACTAAAATATTTTTATGTTGTTTTACTAACTGCATTTTTATTACTAAATGCAATTCATGTTTGTTACCTTTTATTATAGAAAAAATAAATAAATAAGATGGTTATACATTATCAAAAGTCATTTAGTCATAAAAACACCTTCGTTGGAGCAGGTTTACTAGATAAAATAATAAACTCTCTTCCTGTTGAACTTCATCTTCCTGGATATCAATACTGTGGACCTGGAACTAAACTACAAAAACGTTTAAATCGAGGTGATAAAGGAATCAATTTATTGGACTCTGCCTGCAAAAATCACGACATAGCTTATTCTAAAAATAAAGATTTAAATATTAGACATCAAGCTGATAAAATTCTTGAAAATTCAACTTGGGATCAAGTTTTATCAAAAGATAGCAGTCTTGCAGAAAAATCATTTGTTTATATGGTTACTAACGCTATGAAAGCCAAAACAAAATTTGGTATGGGTGTGGAGAAAAAGAAAAATGTGAAGAAACCTAAATTAAATGGTAAAAAATTGTACAGTTCATCAATTAGAGCTGCAACAAAAATACTAAAGGAGAACAAACCTTTAGACATTAACAATGCTATTAGAATAGCACGTAAAACGATCAACAAAACATTAAAAGGCAGAAAATCCCAAGTTATAATACCTCGCATAATAAATGTACCAAAAATTGGTGGTTTTTTACCTCTAATACCGATTTTAACTGCTCTGGGTGCAATTGAAAGTCTAACGACTGGAGGTGCTGCTATAGCTAAGGCTGTAAATACGACAAAGAATGCAAAAAATCAGCTTGATGAAGCAATTCGACATAATAAAGCAATGGAATCTATAGCTGATGGGAGAGGACTTTACCTAAAACCATATAAAAAGGGTTATGGTTTAGTTTATAAAGAGCAGACAAAAAACTCTTAGAAATACTACCTAATAGACCACTATTTTAGAGGAGTTTTCATGTTGGACTCACTACCAAAACGACCAAAGAAAAAAGAATGTGGCATAATCAATTTGGATCTATCAACAGGACCTGATACACATTGGGTAGCATATTATAAAAACATCAATGAAAAAGAATATTTCGATAGTTTTGGAAACTTCCAACCTCCTTCGGAAGTACTCAAATATCTGGGCACAAATATAAAATACAACTATAATCAACATCATTTATGTCTTAAGTTTATGAAATAACTGAAAATATTAAATAAAAAACACAATTGTATATATATATATATATATATATATATATATATATATATATATATATATATATATATATATATATATATATATATATATATATATATATATATATATATATATATATATATATATATATATATATATATATATATATATATATATATATATATATATATATATATATATATATATATATATATATATATATATATATATATATTTATTTATATATATATATATATATATATATATATATATATATATATACATATATATATATATATATATATATATATATATATATATATATATATATATATATATATATATATATATATATATATATATATATATATATATATATATATATATATATATATATATATATATATATATATATATATATATATATATATATATATATATATATATATATATATATATATATATATATATATATATATATATATATATATATATATATATATATATATATATATATATATATATATATATATATATATATATATATATATATATATTTATATTTCACAAAACTCTTTAATGCATTTTTATTTATTTATTTATTATTTACTATACGGAATTAATTTTTTATTTTTTTATTCCAAAATGGGATATTGAGCATTTTGAATCAAAAATTGGCCCATCTCACTGTCAAGGATTAAGTTTTGTTCACCATCTCTGCGTAGTTGAAATATTCCACTCGAGAGATCCTTAATTTCATCTTTTAGGTAGAAACATTATATTTTTTTCCATCTCAACTCTTAGTGTTGGTCCATATTTTGTTGTTACCCGTGTAATATTTTGAACAGGATATTTAGCTGCTACATCTAGATCCTTTATATGAATTAAGATTTTGTTGTTTAGTGAATTAAATTTTGATATTAAATTTGTTGAGGAGCTCATTTTTTAAATAGATCTTGTCACTTTGAATCTTTAATGGAAATTGATCTTGAAAGTAGTGATGATGAGTCCAATAAGCCTAACCGAAAATATTTATTGTGAGAAGGTTAATATGTATGTATATGTGGAGAAATAGTGCTAGAGAGATAGGGATAGATATATAGGAATATTAATATGAATGTTCCTTCTTTAAATTTTTTAATAGTCTCTTTGAAAATGAGTTGGAAAGAGAAATATGTATATTCTATACCCTCTATTCTAGAAGGATTATAGGAAAATGGAGAAGATATAAGAGGAGAAAAAAATAATATTGAATTTTATTCACTTTGTAGCTAAATATTTAGGAAAAAATTATCAGTATCGACGAATCCTTTGAAAAAGTAAGCAGCAACAAAATTAACACGGAATATTAACAAAAATGAGTCAAATAAGAAGGAGTCTTAATAAATTTATATCGGATTTTGTTAACTTTAGACTATACGATCATTGGGAAATGATCACATTTTTTCAAAATATGCTGGACGAGAATGATGAATTTGATGTTATGGAAGATGAGGACAACGTAGAGGGACATTTTAAATGCTGTCCCTGGTATGATCCGAATTGTGAGGAAGGACCTGATACATGTAGGTGCTCGATATACTTTCTACGGAAAGCTATATTAGAAAATTTAATGGAATCTTATTATACAATGTTTCAACCATCATAATAAAATTTAATAAATAAAATAGTATTATTAAAATAAAATATTCACTGTCTTGTATTATTTTTTCTAAAGGATAATTAGGAAAATTAAAGAAATTTTTAAGTTAAAAATTTAATGAATAACTTATGAGATTATCCATTTTTTTTGACTCTGTAAAATGTTGAAATAATTAAATTTAATACAATTTCATAATGTTGTGAAATTCAAATTCAAGAAATAAACAAATCAAATCAAGATTATGCAGGATCTAAGAGTACAGTTAAACTTATAAACAGAAAAATTTGCAAGTAAGCAAAAAACAAGACAAGAATTGTTTTGATCCAACAAAAATTGTTTTCTCTGCTAGCAGCAAGTCGCGTATGCACAGACAACGTCAACGTTTTTTCAATTCGATGACGTAAGGACTGCCTATAGGCAGCCGCTAAAGCACACAACCTTTTAGCTATATTCTTTCATTCACACACACTATTTCAAATTCTTTTTTCCGACGGCATTCTTTAATAAAAAATTTTTGCTAAAATGCTTTTTTATCTAATAATCGATGGCGGATATTGAAACTAATATTCTTCCTTAACCTATTCAATTACCCTAGAGGTCAACTCTTCAAATGAGAAAAAATTATCTTGATGGTATTTTAAGTCTAATCTAATAACAATTAAGCTATTAAATTTCTATGGGTATAATCTAATATGTATCCAAATGTTTGTAAATGATGTAAGGTTCCCTTTCATCATCTAAATTAAAATTTTATGAATCTTCAACCAATGAAGAATGGAATATGTTAGGTAATAACATATACCATAGTCATACAAGTTGTTTACAACTAAATAACTTAGATAATTTGATTTATTTGTAAAGTCCTGTGTTACATCATAGTACTACATTTGAATGTAGTACATACTTTTCCAACATATTCATAATCATCCTTACTATATGACTAATTAGTAATCATTTCTTCGAAACTAATTCAGATGATTACATGAGGAGATGATACCTGTACATATAATTAAGTAGACTTCATTAACAAATCAGTTATTTTGTTAGCAACGTCATCATATCGACCATCATCGTTCAATTTTCTTTAATATGAATATGCATAGATACATTATTATTTAAAAATTCTTTTATATATATTCTAAATATGCATGTATATATAGTACATACATATGACTAATGTTGAATTAAAGGAATACTTAATATGATAACTGTAAGCAAATGGAATATGCTTTTACAGTTATCTAACAATATTTGAGTTTGGTATATTCACTGATTCCTAAATACAATCGAAATCCCTAAATGTATACTATAAAGGCCTATATATTTGCTTTTTTAAGTTCTCCCCTTATGTTTTTATTAAGACTATCCCATTATGGTATTGAATTAAGCACATGAATCTAGTGGGAATATTTTCGTAGTTGACTTCTTATCAACCTGTAATTTAATAATATTCAAAAAGATATTGATTAATAATATTCCGAAATATATCTACAATTAAATTGAATTTTCAAGGATATGTGTACTAATATGAGTTTTAAAAATAGTACGTATTTGTATATTCAGTTTCAGTATGGAATTAGTCAACAGATTTTACAGAATCTCATTCATAATAATAATTTGAATTTACATTAATTCAAATAATTAAACTAGAAAGTCTAAATAATTACTTTCATCTTAGATTTTGCATTTATTTGTATCAAAATTTTTCAAACATGTTCATCACAATCTCTATAATAAACACTTGCTTCTTTCATATTTTTAGAATGTTTTATTAAACGCTGGTGTTTTAAAACAAGCAGCTTTACTCTGCACATCAAAAATAATAAAAAATATAAAAAAACTAAGCTTGTTTAGCAAATCAGTATAAGAAAATGTATGTATTATTAAGTAATATACATACATACATATGTACGTTCAATGACACGCTTCAGAAAAATAAAACAAAACTCAAACAATAGAACACATCAATACAAAGATCATCTATCGATCACAGCATACTAATATCATCTACTACTTTCCAGCGGTCAAGAGAAAAATTAACTTATAAAATCCCTACTTGATAGAATATTTAATGTATAGAAATATCTTTTTATATCAAATAAACTCATTAAAATTATTAAAAATATCGGATGTAAAAGTGATAGAAATAATTAATGTTCCTGTCTTCCATGTATAGGTATAAGCATTCAAATTAAAGAACAACAAACATGTAATAAGTATATTGATATACCTTTCGCCCTCAAAAATATAACCGCCGAATACTAAAATAAATTTTCTGAGTCATGAAAACCTTCCATGACTTCCTCCCAAAAAATTAATCTTCTGGTCCTCGTGTAGAGCTCATTGTAAAACAATCACACAAAGTGATAAGAAATAGTGATGTATATGCACAACAACTACCACTACAAGCTCAAGACTATACAATCTTTATTTGTACAGTTCAAATGATAAACAAAAAATGTCCAAGTCAGCAGAATTAAGAATACATAAAAAAATTTTAAAAGAAAAATTAATATGTACAACCTCAAAAAGAAATTTATATACATACATACATACATACATACATACATACATACATACATACATACATACATACATAAAAAACCTACAAAATAGCAAAATTTATATAGATACTAGATCGATCACAACAGACATATATCGTATACACATACTCAACCCAACACACACCTACAAAAAAATGATGACGTAATACTCATACACAAACATAACATATAATAAAATTTCATACTATGTATTGTGAAATTCAAATTCCTTTGTCTAGCAATACGAACCACTGTTTCTTAAATAAATAAACGAAGGTGCCATAACGACACCTTCGTCTCACCTACGAAGCAATAGTCGGACAGACAAAACCCCATAAAATAATAATGTCACCTTAACATCTATCTACAATTGTTACATTAAAATAAAGAAATCAAAATATCCATCACAAGATCATTAACCCTATTAAAAAACTCTGGTTATCAATACTATGGTCCCAAAATATTGAACAACTGAAATGCACTTGTACATAAAAAAACCTCTGCAAACAAAATACATATTTCAAATAAAATATATCAGCATTTTTATTAGCTACACACAACTACAAATCCAAACGATCATGCGAATATTTTGCAACAAAAAAAAAACAAAAGCTCTCACTTGAAAAAAATTAATACAAACATAGAGCAAACACTTACTTGTATGTATTTACATACATACATCAAATAAATTTGCAGATATGTACATAAGTATGTACACATATTGTCAAATTTCATACCCATGCGATTGCGTACTCAGAACATTTGGTAGAACTTAACACAGCTCCTCTTCCCCTCTCACACTTCCATAACCACATAATGAAAATATACAAACCGTTCACCAACCGACTGACGTTGAGTCAAAAATGGACGGACATGCTTAAATAAATAGAAACAAAGATAAGCTTGACAAAATAAAAAAATTTCATCGTCCACAGTATTATAAAACACAGATGTAATCAAACGGATTTTAGCATAAACGTATAAAAAATAGGGAAGGTCACATACATGAGAACATTTTATACTACATATGTACATCACATGTCGCCTACAAAAACAATTCAAACTATTTTAACAACATACCTCCAAATCATGGACAGATTCAAATTCATACATTCAGACATATAGAAATTCCCACATACAGACAGAAATTCTCACGCCCCCACCCATACTTACACTAGCAAGTCGACTTTTTTATCTACAAGTTTGGTGACGTTGTCATTAAACTTGTCTACACTCTTTATTTCCACATATAATCTTAAACACTACCCAATCTCTCAATATGACCCCATAAGAACCATTTAGTCTATACTCAATCAATACTTTCAAGCTCCAAACTCACTACCCAATGTCTCAATATCACCCCATAAGAACCACATTGTCTATACTAAGCCAATACTACCAAGTCCCGAACTCACTACCCAATGTCTCAATATCACCCCATTAGAACAACACCCTAAATTTCTATAACACCAAAAAGCATTACACACACTATAATTTTTCACAATCTTCACTTTACACATTTTGCCTACTGGGTACTTTCATTTTTTTCCCACGGGTATCCAATTACACTTTTGTTTATTTAACAATTAAAATTTCAAAATTTCAAATTTTAATTACCCAAATTTAAAAATTTTAATTGGTCTCATACACCCAGTTCCCTACTACTTAGTTTAGTTAATTTTCTTTTTTTATAATAAGTATTTGTAATATGTGAATGTATGCGAAAATCAATATGTTTTGGTAAATTTCTTGTGGTCAAGGTTAACGTGGCAAGGTAAGTAGGTAATTGTGCGTGTAAGTGGGGATCACAAAAATCGTATAGAGGATGAAACAGTGATGCAAGGTAGGGTGGGCGTCGTAGAGGTAACAACGTCGAAACCTCTTTCTTAACGATTCGTGTCCGGTTTTGGTTTTTAGTGAGTTTGATTTAGTCGTTATTTTTTTATTTCCGGTTTGAGAAAATATGTTGTAATTTGTATTGTGCTTGTCCTTTGCTGCAGTGGTGGGTTGGAACCCGTCCCGAGGTAGTTTTGAGCTGGCTGGCTACACTACTGCAGTGCTTTTTGCTCCATGTAACAATATTGCACCCAAGTGCAACAATATGGCGGTAAAAGGCATGCTACAAAAAGGACATACAATTGGACACGTTAAAAGTGGACAAAGAGTTAATAACAGGTTTTCAATTTAAGTTATTTATAAAATAAACCAACTAGTGTTTGAATATGAGTATGGGCCCTTGTATTTACTTAAGGCGAATTCATACCAGGTGGCTGCGAGAGCTCACATGCAAGGCATATTCATTACAGGTACCACCACAACTAAAACATATACAACACCAAAAAACACATGTATTTTGTTGGTAGGAATACCCCCGAAATATGACAAATCCATTATCTGTGAGTCGTACACATTCATAAGCACTCTCAGATTTACTAACACATACCCGTTGTTGATAGAAAACTCCCGGACATGTGTCAAAATCTATTGTCTGTGTGACGCAAGCATTCTCAAATTTACTAATACAGCTGTTCTTGTAGTGGTACCTGTTTAATCTACCTTGCTCACATGTTTACGAAAATGCAAGGCGAATTCATAATAGGTATACGCACCTTAATTCGATTTGTCCCCTTTTACATATGAGACATTTCTTGCCAGAACTTTATCGATTCTCTCTTGAACTTGCCAGCAGCTTTTACATATTGGAAATTAATAGACAGACTGAAATCTTATAGTTTGTTTACTTCATATTCAAGCTTGCTACATGCATACACATAAAGTATGCATTTAGTGGCTGAAATGAGAAAACTCATATGAAGCAACAAGTAGAAAATACCGAAAAGTAATAAAAAGAAACAAGAAATGTCCGGTGCAGAGAGTCGCTGTTGCGGGTGGTAATTGCACTCACAGATATTCATAGGTAATAAGGGCAGCTATTAGCTTACCGTCATGGATAGGTACAATAATCATTTGCAGATTCTGATGCTTTAGTTTTCGTAAGGGCGGCTTCATATTAAACACGTGCACAAGCATAACAGAAAGTATTGACAAAACAAATATACTAGATACATATCACTTACTTTTGTTATAACTGAGAGAATGCGTGTAACTGATATTGTGTGAGTTTTCTTTTACGCTCTCACTCTCTCTAACAAAAATAACTCACTCTAACAAAAATAACAGTTGTTTATGGTTTCGCATTAAGTAACAAATTTACCTGTTTTTTGAACTCAAATAACTATAGTACCACAGTTATTTGCATTTAACTGTGGTATAACGAATAAACAAGTGCGTTTTGGTGACCGATTATGAGTGGTGGAATTAAATAAATAAAAATTATAACATTTTCTGTGACATTTTTATTAAATAGAAATGAATAATAATCAAATAAAAGAAAAGATTATATTAAATATATATATATATATATATATATATATATATATATATATATATATATATATATATATATATATATATATATATATATATATATATATATATATATATATATATATATATATATATATATATATATATATATATATATATATATATATATATATATATATATATATATATATATATATATATATATATATATATATATATATATATATATATATATATATATATATATATATATATATATATATATATATATATATATATATATATATATATATATATATATATATATATATATATATATATATATATATATATATATATATATATATATATATATATATATATATATATATATATATATATATATATATATATATAATTTGTGAAAAGAGAGGACGAAGCAAAATTTGGGATTGGTTTGGAGTAGTTAAAGATGAGAATTCAATATCATTCTGCCAAATTTTGTTGCATGCAAAATGTGTAACAATGTATATAAATACAACCAAAGTGCCATATCAAATTTGAATAAACATAAGTGCTATGCATTATTAAGAAATGCTTATCAAAATGATTTGATTGAACCAAACCAAGAGACTAAAAGGGCTTGCACCGATGCTTTGACTGAATGGGTTCTTAAAGATATTCGGCCATACTCCTTAGTAAAAGATTATGGCCTAAAATGTTATTCAACGTTAATGTTATCCCTCGGTCATAAATTCGGAGCTAGTCTTAATATAGAAAATCTAAAATACCACATCCAACAACAATCTATAGAAACGTTGAAAATAGCTATTTAAGCATTTTGGAAAACTTAAGTCAGAAATCTCATCCATACGAAACATTGGTTATACCCTGACATGTGATCTATGGACAGAAAATTTTTCAAAAAGTTCCTACCTCGCCTTAACGGCTCATTTTGTTATGGATGGTGGCTGTAAAAGCAAGCTGCTAGGAATGAAATCTATGAAAGGAGTATCAAATATGAGTAAGCTATCAATTAAATAATGTCAGTAGTAAATAACTTTCAAGATCGTTTGTAAATCAAGTAAAAATTTTGCTACAATAAGCACTATAACAAAATTTTTAGTTAGAAAACTATAAATTTGTATTTTGTTTGACTAATCTGTGATTTATGTACTATATACATGTGTGTATATAAAATGATATCCTATTGTAAATATAGTATATTATTTATTTAATAAATAGGTTTAAATATCAAACATAAATTGGAGACTCTACTCAGCGAGTTCGAGTGTTGGTGGGTGTAAAAGCAAGCTGCTAGGAATGAAATCTATGAAAGAAGTATCTAATGACATTATTTAGTTGATAGCTTATCAATTAAATAATGTCATTAGTAAATAACTTTCAAGATCGTTTGTAAATCAAGTAAAAATTTTGCTACAATCAGCACTATAACAAAATTTTTAATTACAAAACTATAAATTTGTATTTTGTTTGACTAATCTGTGATTTATGTACTATATACATGTTTGTATGTAAAATGATATCCTATTGCAAATATAGTCTATTATTTATTTAATAAATAGGTTTCAATATCAAACATAAATTGGAGACTCTACTCAGTGAGTTCGAGTGTTCCTTAAATGATTCCATTGTTATAGTAACAGATAGAGGAAGTAATATTAAAGCTGCTTTAAAAGAACACGAAAATATGAACTGTATAAATCACCTGATTCACAATACAATAGAAAAATGTATTAAAAAGTCAACACAAATGGATGAAATCGTAGCAACGTCATCAAAACTGGTGAAATTCATGAAGAAGTCTGGTTTGAATTGTGATTTAAATACATCTTTCAAAAGCTTCACACCCACAAGATGGAATTCAGTATATTTAACCATATTATCTATCAAATCTAACTTTTTTGATATTCAAAAAATACTATGTGAAAAAAATCTCACTGCTAAATATAGCATTATAAAAGAATATCATTTAGACCAGCTAATAGCAATTTTAAAGCCTTTCATGGATGCTTCTTAAGAACTTGAGGGCAGCTCTGTTGCGGGATGAACAATTTTTGACATCAATCAACATGAACATCTAATGCAACTTTGCGTGAAGTTGTATTTTTATTTTTTTTGATTAAATGTTGAAAGATTTTCTACATTAAATTTTCCTTTTTTTCAGGTTTTTATTTAGTTGTTTTTTTTTACATTTTTTTTTTGTATTCCACTATCCCAGCTCATTTATGATTTTTACACAAGAACTTCACTAGTATTTAAATTTTATAGTTAGTCTTTTCTTTCTTTTAATTCCATTTCTTATTTTTTTTAATTTTTTTATTTTAATTTCACCGGGATTTTCGTGTTTATTTTGTACACAATGTTCTTTGGTTTGCATTTTTTTATTTTTCTTATTAATGAAATATGACAGGGACGTAAACATGTGTGTGTGTGAATGTCAGTCTTGCAGCCATGTATTTTTTTTTTTGTTGGTTCTACACATGATAATAATGTGTAGTGTAGTACGCCAAATGTAATAACGGGGACGTCATATTCATTCATGCAAATGGCAGTTATATTGAAAAGTATGAAAAAATTAAAAACAAATACAACCTACTAAATTTTATTAGCGCCGGATACAATGGAAATTTTAAGGAGCGAAAACTCCGGAAAATATATAGGAAACATCTAGAAAAATTATGTATATGGGAAAGAAATATTTCGAGGAAAAGTAAAACGTAATTAAAACTTGTTTTTCTGATAAAAACGGTTTCAGCGGAAAAGTTTTAAAGTCCACCAACAAATTTATAAAAATAAGAAAGATCTAGAAGTAGGTATATAAAGAAAAAAGATGTCGATTTTGCGGGAAAAGTTATATGTTAGGAAAATGGAAAATTGGAAAATTTTGGAAAACTGAGAGGTTTGATAAATCTTGCAGCGATGATCAAAGATCATTATAAAAAGTTATTTCAAAGTGTTCGCAAGAGTAAAAAAATAAAGTGCAGAATTAAATAATAATTAAAAACAAATTGCAAGAAGTAAAGTAAAAAGTGCTGTGATTACATCCTGGCAAAAGGATCTGGGGGAAAATAAAAAAAAAAGAAGTATAAAAAAATAAAAAAAATGTTAGTATGAAAGACAAATTATTAGAATACGATAGTGTTTAGTTATAGTTTTTTTTGTATTATGTTTGTTTAATTGTGAACAGTGTAAAAACCTAAGAGGAAGCCTGGCTGAAGGTCCCAACAAATTAAGTCCTGCAACAAGGAATAGAAGTGGTGTCCGTGGTAATAAAATTCATCCCCTGGTACACAAGATAAGTCAACCAAATTCACTTCAGGGAACAAATAAAATAGCTATCCAGGTAACCATTTGGTTGTAAGACTCTCTAAGTTCACGGAAAGAAAAGTTAAAAAGAAAAAAAAAATGCGAACACGGAAAAATATATAAAAAAAGAAAAGTCACGTATTGGTTTAAAACAAAAGAATCTAAAAAAAAAGAACTATACAGAAATAAAAGAGTTTGTCTCAAATATAAAAAAAAAGTAAAATAATTGAAAATAAGAGGACGATATTTATAGAAGTCCCAAAAATCAAAAAAAAATTAAGTAAACTGTTTAAACATTCTGTTTATATCGGTATTTTATTTATTATTGCTTATTATTATATATTTTATTATATTATTATTTGATTTCATATATTTAAACATTTATTTAGGGCATAGTGTAATTGTTGTTTTTGTTTAAATTGTTAGAATAGGGTTAGGTTTTGTGTATAACAGTTTAAGTTATCCCCAAAAGTAGGGAATAGTTAATGTAATTTGCGTTATTTTGTTGATTCGCGGTCGATTGTCAAGAGAGGGCACTAGTTGTTTTTGTTTGCTTTTTGTTATTTTGTGCCATAAGCAAATTCCAAATATAGAAAAGGTCCACAACAAGTTCAGTGTCTGAAATCAGTAGAAAAATCGAAAAAAATTTAAATTAAAGCATTTCCAGCCTTAGGGAGCTCCTTCAGGTTAGGTTTAGTACAAAATTAATAAAATCCAAAAATTTGGAAAAATTTGATTTGGGCCAGGTCTATATAGGGAGAATTTTTAATAGAAGATATATTTTAAATAAAAGAAACGACGTTTATAACACGATAGCGCAAAAATTTTGTAGGATTTGGTGAATAATTTTATAAGAAATGTAAAAATAGTGAATTTGTATATTTTCTTGTTTTTTTTGTATAAATTAGGATTAGGGAAATCATAAGAAAAAATTTTGAAAAAAAAAAGAAAAATTAAGTAAGAAAAAAAAAAACAGCATTAAAAAATTTATTTATTTAAATTAAAAATCAAAACAATTTTGCTTTATTGAAATTTATTAAAAAAATTACATTTACATTTATATTTAAAAATTTTTTGAAAAATTATTACATAGGTTGAAATTTAGTTTTATATTAGGGTTAGTATATTATGTGAAATAAAAATTTTATTGTAATTTTGAAAAATGGAAATTATGAGTGAGTAGTCAGTTAAATACGGGTGATGGTGGAAAGGTAAGGTAAGGAAGAGGTCAGGTGGATTTGTGGGTCATGAACAAAAGTAAGTCTGTGGATAAGTTTTTTCATGACAAGGTTGGGAGGGCATGGCAGGAGAAATTTCATCTACCTCCTGTAGCGTCGGCTCTGATGGTATCCTTTGTTTTTGGGGTTTGAGTTCATTTTTTTTGTTTTTGTAGTTGTCTGACATCTTTTTTTTCTCGTGCAAATACGCGGCTGGCGAGAAGGGTTGGAACCACCTGAGTAGAAATGTCAAAAGAGCTAGCTGGAAACCTCGCCAGGTCAACCGGTTTGTAACAGAATGGCGCCCAATTTGAATGTTTTGAAGCATGTGCGAACAGCAAGACATGTGGAAATAAAATAATAGTTTTGAAAATAGTCCAAATTCAACCGCAAATCATACTTGCAGGGTTGGTTCATGTAGCCGCTCTAAGACGTAATAGAGTGTAGTATGTGGGCTTGAACTCTGGGTGTGATAATCGGCGTAGAGATGCTTTTTTGGAATGACTGACAATATCTTGCGAGTGACCCCGATGTGTCCCCAAATGTATTGTACTCGATTCCTGTTTGAGTAATTGTAGTATTTAGAGTTCAGTTTTTTTTAGCCATTAGTCAGTGTTGAATGGAGTATAGCGTCTGGTAGCCTGTCGGATCATATGTATCGCGAAGTGTGTAGTATCAGAGTTATATCCGTTCGTCCTGACAGTGTTCGTGTAACAGAATGGCGCCCAAGTTGAAATATATATAGCTTTTGATTTATAACATAAATGGCGACCGAGTGAACATTTTAAGTTTTTATTTGGAACACAAATGGAGTCCAAATTAAATACGTTTAGATTTTGATTTTCAAATATATATTTACATCATTAAGGTCATCCAGTCGAAATCTGAAAATATAAAATCAAAAGTTTAAAACATGTATAAGCATCTAAACATGAAGAAATAGCCTAATCATTTTTAACAATAGCCCAAAACAATCAAAAGTAATATCCAAGTTTCACTCGTATAGCCTCTTTTTTTTAGAATCGATAATAGAAAAAGTGTTGTATACGAGAGAGATTTGTAAATTATTTAAAAGTTGTTAATAGTTCACCAGAAAAAAAAACAATAGCTTAGAGGATCCCAAAGAATCCCTAATTGTATTGTGTGTTGTCCTGTTTTGTAAAGTAAGTAGTAGAGTCCGTTTTTTTTGCAATTCCTGAAATAGGTAGTATAATCGGGATCGATGGATAGCCTCTCGTCAAGATAAGATTTGGCGAGGTTAGTTGTATCCAACGAAACGATATCCACTCGTAGCTCTCTGATACCTTAAGTACGGATGATAGTACGAGGGACCACCTAAGAAGGACATCGACAATTTTTTTTTGTAGAGTAAAATTGATTTATACCACCAGAGAGACGCAAGATAATGAAAATAAAGAACCGCTTTAACCTCCCAAATCTTCCATCATCACCTGTAATAAAGTCCGAGTGAGAATTTCTGAAAAAAGAAAAATACAAATTTGATTTAAATTATATGAAACAAAGTGTTAATCTAATTTCATATATTTTATTTTAATACTTTTAATTATTTATTGATTTATTTAATTAGTTTATTTTGATTTATTCATTTATCTATTATTTTATTGCATTTTATTTAAGTATTTATTTTTGTAATTACTCATTTATTTATTTTTTTTATATACTCATTTTTTGTTATTTGCTTATTTAATTATTTATTTGCTCATTTATTTATTTATTCATTTATTTATTTAAGTATTTTTATATAATTTACGAATTTTTATTTATTTTACTATTTATTTTTCTATATATTTCTCTTAGCTAGTTATTAGTAGATTTTTGTATTTAATAGTCTTGTTTTACTTGAATTATTCGATTTTTTTTATCCGTGAATTTAAAACATTTATTTACACTGATTCTGTTGCGTTTTTTTTAACTGTTTGGTGAAAATAATATATACAATTTCGTATCCGGTTAATTTTGTGTGAGATTTGCGTTAAGTAGGTAATGAGTGATAGGACTCCAACTAAGAGAGATAGAAAAAGAGACAGGCAAGTCCTTTTTGATTTAAATAGATCTACGCCTCACGTGGCTTTCAAAATCTATAAAAATAGTGCTCCTCTTATTAAATCAAAGCCTAAAAATAAAAGCAAGATTAAAATGGCAAATAGTGGTAGTGGTCAATTTAGGGATATGTCAAAAACAATAATTTCAAGTGAGCAGAATTTACCTCCGGTCGAAATCTTATTACCCTCCGATTCTGAAGGTCCTAGTACGAGTAAACAGGCAGCGAGTAGGCAAAATTCAGAAGAAGCAATTAAGAAAATGATAGATCAGGGAATTAGCTCACAAATGGCAGACATTAAAAGAACCATGGCCCAACTAACTAGCACTGTTAGTAAGTTAAGTTTGGTAGTACAGCAAACCCAACAGCAAAATAAAAATTTACTAGGGTCAAATGTACAGCGGGGAAACAAATCGTCGGATGATGGCCAGCAGTTGGATATGTCTGGGGTAAATGCACAATCTGCACCTTCCTCCAGAGGTTCCTCATTCAGCAGCGATAATGCGCATAGAAAATATGATAGCCCTAGAATTGAAAAATGGGGTTTAGAATTTGATGGGGACACAAATAAGTTGGCGATAGAAGATTTTGTTTTTCGTTTGGAAAAATTACAGGCTCAGTACAACGTTACCTGGAAAGAAGTGTTAGACAATTTTCATTTGTTGGTAAAAGGGGCTGCTGAAAAATGGTATTGGTTATTTATACAGACCAATTATGTGTCCGAGTGGTCCACGTTGAAAGCAGCTATGCTGAAACAGTATAGATCATCGCGTTCTAGTTTTGAGCTGATGAGGGATTTGGTCGAGCGAAGACAACAGCCTGGTGAATCTATAGACTCATTTTTCTTCACCATGACACAGCTCCGATCGAGGCTGAGTATAACGATGCCCGAAAACGAGATGATCCTAATGATCAAGAAAAATTTAAGGGAGAGTGTAGGCAGAATCGTTTACCCGGTGAGCGTGTCGTCTGTGGAGGAACTCAGGGTCTGTTGTCTTGACGCTGAAAAGACATTTCTCAAGCGAGAGAATAGACCTCAGCATATGCCAGCAAGCCGATATCAGAGACAGGTAAATGAAATTTATGATGAAAGTGTAGAAGCTGATCACACTGCCGAAAACTACATTGATGAGGTGTCTGCGGGGCGAATTAAAAACACCTTGGTCTGTTGGAATTGCCATCAAAATGGGCATGTGTTTATGGATTGTCCCGCCGATCAAAGAAACATTTTTTGTTATAGATGCGGAAAGCCTGAAGTCATTTCTCCAAATTGCGCTACCTGCAAAAATAAGAATTTTGTCAGGTACGACGGGAAAGCGGGGGACCATCGTTCATCGAAAAACCCGCAGGCGAATCCCATCACAAATTAGAAACATCCACGAATAGAATAAAAGAAGTAAAACATTTCAATAGAATCACACCACAGAAAAAACATTTGTATACCCTAGAAGAAAGAAAAGAAAATTATGAGCACATAAGAAATAAAATATTTAATTCAGAACTATTTCAGAAGCCAGTTATATCCAAACGCATACAAAAATTGAGAGAAAAATTCAAACAAAGAAAAAGAACGAGAAGCATGGTTTTAGATTCAATTAAAAAAGTCTCTATTAAGTCAACCGATCCCCGGCCATATGCTGAATTTAAAATCGGAAATAAAATAATCAATGGTTTATTAGATTCTGGTGCCTCTGTAAGCATATTAGGGAAAGGCTGCAGAGAATTTGTTGAAGAATTAGACATAGCCATATCACCGATTTATGCGACAATTTCTACTGCGAGTGGTCAGGAACATAGATTACTAGGTAAAATAGATGCTACAGTAGAATATAAGGGCCAAAGTAAAAATATAGAATTTTATCTTTGTCCAGATTTAGAACAGCCAGCATATTTAGGTATTAATTTTTGGAAAATATTCAACATAGCCCCTGAAGTTATAGGTATTGCGGAGATAGATATTGAAAAATTAACAGAAAACTATAAAACAGAAGATTATAAATCAAATCCCCACAATTTAACAGAAGCCGAAAAATTTGAGTTAGACAAAATAACTGAATTGTTCCCATCATTTGAAAGACAAGGTTTAGGATGCACAACCCTAGAGAAACACTCTATAAAATTAGTAGATGGTGCGGTGCCTTTTAAGGACCGACATTATCCGTTGTCACCAGCAGTACAGGAGATTGTTTATAAAGAGATCGACACAATGTTAGCGTTGAACGTAATAGAGGAGAGCGAAAGCCCCTGGGCAAATAGAACGACCATAGTTAGAAAACCAGGGAAAAATAGGTTCTGTCTTGACGCGAGAAAGTTAAATAAAATTACCATCAAAGATGCGTACCCGCTTCAAAATATTGATGGGATTCTGAGTCGGATCGACGAGACCTATTATATCAGTAGCGTCGACTTAAAATTCGCTTTCTGGCAAATAGAATTAGAGGAAGAATGTAGGCCCTATACAGCGTTCACCGTAGCAGGTCGGCCACTGTACCAATTTCGCGTAATGCCCTTCGGTCTTTGTAACGCTGCCCAGCGCCTCTGTAGACTTATGGACAAGGTCATTCCACAAAAATTAAAAGAAAATGTATTTATATACTTAGATGACCTTCTGGTGATTTCAAATACGTTTGAAAAACATTTAAAAATATTAGCAGAAGTTGCATCCTGTTTAAGAAAAGCTAATCTGACAATAGGCTTGCAGAAATCGCAATTTTGTTTTCAACAGCTGAAATACCTTGGCTTTATTATAGGTGGCGGAAATTTGAAAACAGATCCAGAAAAGGTGAAAGCTATTCGAGATATAAGAGCGCCTAAATCTCCTCGCGAGGTACGCAGCTTTTTGGGAACAGCCGGTTGGTATCGCAGATTTATAAAAGATTTTGCATCCATATCTGCGCCACTAACCGATAGACTCAAAAAAGCAAAAAAATTCGAAATGACTCCTGAGGCGATTGAGGCATTCGAAAATCTAAAGCGAGCATTGACGTCAGCACCTGTGCTAAGGCATGCTGATTTCACAAAACGATTCTGGATACAGTGTGATGCATGCGATTATGGAATCGGTGCGGTGCTATATCAACTCAATGACAAGAATGAAGAACATCCTATTGCGTTTTACAGTCAAAAACTAAATACATGCCAAAAAAATTATAGCGTGACTGAAAAGGAGTGTTTGGCGGCAGTCATGGCTGTTAAGAAATTCCGCCCATACGTTGATATGATGCCTTTTACCATAGTCACGGACCACGCTAGCCTTAAGTGGCTAATGTCGCTAAAGGACCTGGCAGGTAGATTGGCACGATGGTCACTCCAGTTACAGGCATTTGACTTTGACATCATTCACAGAAGAGGCTCAGAAAATATTGTAGCTGATACTCTCTCTCGCATGGTTGAAGAAGATGCAAAGGTAGATGAAATAAAACTAGAAGATCTGCTTGGTTTCGAAACAACAGAATTTGAAAGTGAAGAATATTTAAACTTAATTGAACACATAAATAATAACAACAACTTGTTACCGGATTTGAGGGTTGAAGATGGCCTCGTATTTAAGAAAACCGAATTCGATAGGGGAGACGAAACAGAAGACCAGTGGAAGCTTTGGATTCCCGCCAATATTACCCAAGCACTAATCGAAAAATCACATAACAGTTTGACCGCAGCGCATGGAGGAGGGCTAAAAACACTAGAGCGGCTGAAAAGATTTTTTTACTGGCCAAAAATGTACACCCAAGTAAAGGCATACGTTCAAAATTGTCAGCTGTGTAAGGAAATTAAGCCATCAAACCAAAATCTTCGCCCAGGGATTGGAAAACAAGTAATCACAGATCGACCATTTCAAAAACTATATTTAGACTTCCTAGGGAAATATCCAAGGTCCAAAAGTGGTAATTGTTATGTATTTATTGTGTTAGACCACTTTACAAAATATACTTTCATAAAAGCTATGAAAGAAGCTACTGCCGGAAAAGTCGTTGAATTTTTAACACATGAAGTATTCCACAAATTTGGCGTACCAGAAATTATACACACAGATAATGGTGTCCAATTCAATTCAAAAATCTTTCAAAATTTAATAAGTAGCTACAAAATTCAACACCTAAAAACACCCGTCTATCAGCCAAGTAGTAATGCATCAGAAAGAGTAAATCAAAGCATTTTGTCAGCAATCAGATCCTATCTAAAAGAAGATCATCGTGATTGGGATCTTTACTTGTCGGAAATTGACTGTGCATTGAGGAATTCATTCCATAGTGCAATTGGTTTTACACCATTCTTCGCCTTATTTGGATACCATATGTATTCAAGCGGAGCAGACTACAAATTGGGTAGAAAACTAAAATCTATTACCGATCACCGAATTCTTTCAAGTCCAAATGAAAAATTAGAGCAAATAAGAGATCAAATTAAAGCAAATATGACAAAGGCCTACGAAAGAAGTGCAGCAACATATAATAAAAGGGCCAGAATAGTTAAATTTGTTCCAGGACAGGAGGTCTACCGCAGAAATATGGTACAGAGCAATTTTGCGAAGAACATAAATGCAAAATTCTGCCGAAAATTTCTCAAATGTAGAGTGGTCCGACCTGTTGGGAACCAGATGTATGAATTAGAGACATTAGAGGGAAAGAAAGTAGGCGTGTATCACGTAAAAGATATTAAATTATGAGTTGCTAAAGGGAAAGTAATTTATATCGAGTTTGACTCGAAAATAAAGGCAATATTAGGACATAAGAGAATTCTTTTATTGTTAGTAATTCTACAATAAAATGTTTGTTGGGTTGTTCCTTTTTTTTTAGAGTTATCAAATCCCTTTAATATCTGTGATAAAAACCCCTTTAATATCTGATAAAAATTTAATATCTATGATAACACAAATTAATAGCTGTGATAAAAATCCCTTTAATGTCGGTGATAAAAATCTCTAACACCTGCGATATAGATTTATAGGTAGAACTTCTAAAGCAATTCCTAAGTGCAATATTAGTATGTAAGAAAAGTACCTGATTTCCATCTGTGATATAAGTGTTTGCTGTGTTGTCTCCTTTTTCTTAGCATATAGAAAACATTTTGAAATAAAATTCAGGAATCGTCGATCAGCATGAAAATGAAACCTGAAAAGATAAAGAAAAGGATTCACAAAGTAAACTCTTGAATTACGTAGGAATATAAAGGTTTACTTCCCGTAATAAAGTTAAGTCCAAAAAACATTTCTTCTCAAAGTCCGTTTTGTTTTTGCGAAAAGTGTATGAGAGAAGTGTCCACATCCGTAGAGCTACCTAATGAAGAGGAGAAATAAGTAGAGGCGTTACCCAAGCTAAAACAAAAGATAAGAATAATTTAATTTAGACGAGAAATAAACGATGAATAATAACTGATCTATAGAAAATATAGAGGAAGAAAACAAATTATATTTTAAATTTTGCCTCAAAGCAGTTTTGTAGGCGTTCGATTGAATAATGTTCGCACATTATGTGCCCAATTGGAAAAGACACCAATTACAAGATGTTGATATTAATACTTATCTTTTGGAATCTTTGGGATTGCCACTATGGTTTTTCTTGCCTCAAGAAAAGTTCAGCAGTCGGCTATAGCTCTAGCACGGCGTGGATGAAATGTTGAGGATTTAACCTGCTCAAATATTAAAAATGTATAATAATGCACTGAGGAATAAAAACTAGAACTTACCTGTTATTCTGAATAAAACATTGCCCGGCTAATTCTGGGTATGAGACTTTCAGGGTCATGGGAGTTCCCCACGTTGGACTTGAGGTGAGGTAATCATAAACTCCCGCACACCGTTTCCACCGACATTCTATCGTTTGATCCGGAGTTTTGTTGCGGGATGAACAATTTTTGACATCAATCAACATGAACATCTAATGCAACTTTGCGTGAAGTTGTATTTTTATTTTTTTTGATTAAATGTTGAAAGATTTTCTACATTAAATTTTCCTTTTTTTCAGGTTTTTATTTAGTTGTTTTTTTTTACATTTTTTTTTTGTATTCCACTATCCCAGCTCATTTATGATTTTTACACAAGAACTTCACTAGTATTTAAATTTTATAGTTAGTCTTTTCTTTCTTTTAATTCCATTTCTTATTTTTTTTAATTTTTTTATTTTAATTTCACCGGGATTTTCGTGTTTATTTTGTACACAATGTTCTTTGGTTTGCATTTTTTTATTTTTCTTATTAATGAAATATGACAGGGACGTAAACATGTGTGTGTGTGAATGTCAGTCTTGCAGCCATGTATTTTTTTTTTGTTGGTTCTACACATGATAATAATGTGTAGTGTAGTACGCCAAATGTAATAACGGGGACGTCATATTCATTCATGCAAATGGCAGTTATATTGAAAAGTATGAAAAAATTAAAAACAAATACAACCTACTAAATTTTATTAGCGCCGGATACAATGGAAATTTTAAGGAGCGAAAACTCCGGAAAATATATAGGAAACATCTAGAAAAATTATGTATATGGGAAAGAAATATTTCGAGGAAAAGTAAAACGTAATTAAAACTTGTTTTTCTGATAAAAACGGTTTCAGCGGAAAAGTTTTAAAGTCCACCAACAAATTTATAAAAATAAGAAAGATCTAGAAGTAGGTATATAAAGAAAAAAGATGTCGATTTTGCGGGAAAAGTTATATGTTAGGAAAATGGAAAATTGGAAAATTTTGGAAAACTGAGAGGTTTGATAAATCTTGCAGCGATGATCAAAGATCATTATAAAAAGTTATTTCAAAGTGTTCGCAAGAGTAAAAAAATAAAGTGCAGAATTAAATAATAATTAAAAACAAATTGCAAGAAGTAAAGTAAAAAGTGCTGTGATTACATCCTGGCAAAAGGATCTGGGGGAAAATAAAAAAAAAAGAAGTATAAAAAAATAAAAAAAATGTTAGTATGAAAGACAAATTATTAGAATACGATAGTGTTTAGTTATAGTTTTTTTTGTATTATGTTTGTTTAATTGTGAACAGTGTAAAAACCTAAGAGGAAGCCTGGCTGAAGGTCCCAACAAATTAAGTCCTGCAACAAGGAATAGAAGTGGTGTCCGTGGTAATAAAATTCATCCCCTGGTACACAAGATAAGTCAACCAAATTCACTTCAGGGAACAAATAAAATAGCTATCCAGGTAACCATTTGGTTGTAAGACTCTCTAAGTTCACGGAAAGAAAAGTTAAAAAGAAAAAAAAAATGCGAACACGGAAAAATATATAAAAAAAGAAAAGTCACGTATTGGTTTAAAACAAAAGAATCTAAAAAAAAAGAACTATACAGAAATAAAAGAGTTTGTCTCAAATATAAAAAAAAAGTAAAATAATTGAAAATAAGAGGACGATATTTATAGAAGTCCCAAAAATCAAAAAAAAATTAAGTAAACTGTTTAAACATTCTGTTTATATCGGTATTTTATTTATTATTGCTTATTATTATATATTTTATTATATTATTATTTGATTTCATATATTTAAACATTTATTTAGGGCATAGTGTAATTGTTGTTTTTGTTTAAATTGTTAGAATAGGGTTAGGTTTTGTGTATAACAGTTTAAGTTATCCCCAAAAGTAGGGAATAGTTAATGTAATTTGCGTTATTTTGTTGATTCGCGGTCGATTGTCAAGAGAGGGCACTAGTTGTTTTTGTTTGCTTTTTGTTATTTTGTGCCATAAGCAAATTCCAAATATAGAAAAGGTCCACAACAAGTTCAGTGTCTGAAATCAGTAGAAAAATCGAAAAAAAATTTAAATTAAAGCATTTCCAGCCTTAGGGAGCTCCTTCAGGTTAGGTTTAGTACAAAATTAATAAAATCCAAAAATTTGGAAAAATTTGATTTGGGCCAGGTCTATATAGGGAGAATTTTTAATAGAAGATATATTTTAAATAAAAGAAACGACGTTTATAACACGATAGCGCAAAAATTTTGTAGGATTTGGTGAATAATTTTATAAGAAATGTAAAAATAGTGAATTTGTATATTTTCTTGTTTTTTTTTTGTATAAATTAGGATTAGGGAAATCATAAGAAAAAATTTTGAAAAAAATAAGAAAAATTAAGTAAGAAAAAAAAAACAGCATTAAAAAATTTATTTATTTAAATTAAAAATCAAAACAATTTTGCTTTATTGAAATTTATTAAAAAAATTACATTTACATTTATATTTAAAAATTTTTTGAAAAATTATTACATAGGTTGAAATTTAGTTTTATATTAGGGTTAGTATATTATGTGAAATAAAAATTTTATTGTAATTTTGAAAAATGGAAATTATGAGTGAGTAGTCAGTTAAATACGGGTGATGGTGGAAAGGTAAGGTAAGGAAGAGGTCAGGTGGATTTGTGGGTCATGAACAAAAGTAAGTCTGTGGATAAGTTTTTTCATGACAAGGTTGGGAGGGCATGGCAGGAGAAATTTCATCTACCTCCTGTAGCGTCGGCTCTGATGGTATCCTTTGTTTTTGGGGTTTGAGTTCATTTTTTTTGTTTTTGTAGTTGTCTGACATCTTTTTTTTCTCGTGCAAATACGCGGCTGGCGAGAAGGGTTGGAACCACCTGAGTAGAAATGTCAAAAGAGCTAGCTGGAAACCTCGCCAGGTCAACCGGTTTGTAACAGCTCCTATGTAACAATTCATTTAGTTCATCCTCATATTCGTAATTTAAAAACCATATGTAATGCCACCACTAATGATGAACCCAGTTTTATCTCAGAGTTTAAAAAACAATTGCATGATACTTTAATCTCCTTAGTAGTATCACAAAATAGCAATATTTTTATTTCCGCCAGCCAATCAGCTCACTCAATTTAGTTTAGAAGAACAAACTGAAGTGATAAGCACATGCAAAACTTTCATGCATCCATATGCTACTGATATAAATATTTCTATTCCACCGAAAGAAACAAATTCATCAAAAATATTCTCATTATTTGAAAATTATGTACAACCAGTGGAGGGAGCTAGTTCTAGCCATTCCATAATAGAAAATGAAATTACTAAATATAAAAACACTAATGTGTCCCTACAACCCGATTTTAATATTTTGAAATGGTGGCATGATAGAAAAACTAAATTTCGATTATTATACAAACTAAGCTGCCGAATATTAGCTATACCAGCATCTAGTTCCCCTTCAGAAAGGATATTTTCCATTGCACGGGCACTAATAACAGATAAACGTTCAAAACTGGGCTCTAATGGAAAGCATTTTTATTCGTAAATATAAATTCGAAAGACTGAGTTTTATTTGATATTCAAACATACATATATATGTAGGTACGTACATAAATATATACATATACTTACATACATACATATACTTACATTTAAATATTAAACTGAATATTTATTATTATTGATAGCGGAGTTCAGTATTTGATGTAAACGGTATTTAAAAAGTGCAAATCGTAGGTTTTCCATGGAACTATATGTTTTTTGTTGTAAAATTTCATTAAAAAGCAACGACCGTTTGTATCAAATACTGAACTCTGCTATTGTTTTTTTTTTAATTTGAATTTTTCATACCATAGCAAAATATAAAAACTAATGGTGTTTTCTTTTCTTGAAAAATATAATTTTTTAAATGAAACATAAAAACAATCTATTTTATATGTAAAAAGTTATATTTTTATGTTTTTTGTGAAAATATCTTTAAGCTTATTTAATTTAATAAAAGGCATTGTTGGAAAATATACAACTATTGATAATCTTGAACCAAATCAAACTGAATGTCATATTGTTTATTTTGTAAAATAATAAAAATTTTCCATGCATTTTGTCGTTTCAAATTTCAAAACTTTACATTTATTATAATTCAAAATTAATAATATTTCATTCAGTTTGAATTGGGTCATTAATAATGTAATACCAATTTGACGGTACAATTTTAATAAATAAGTATCAGGGACAGTAAAAATTATGACTTTTCATAAAAGTCAAAGTATAATTGGCCTTTCCAATTTTTATTTTGTGCAGAAATAATACCTAGTTAGTAGAGTTCACATATGCTCATGAGTGTTTAGTAATGCGTTTAAATTTGTACGCATGCGGAAAATGTTTTTCATATACATATGTATGTATACCTACATACTTACATAAATATATTTTTTAACTATAAAAGTCCATAATAATGACATTATGCCATGGTTTCTTGTAAACCGTTACAAAAAAATCCTTAAAATATAAATGGAAATAATGCAAAGGCTGAAAAAATTTAGGTTTTTGTGACAATTAAGTTGAAAAACAACAATTCCCAATTACCTGTTTTGTACAAATTTTGGTAAAAAATACAAATCACACAACAAAAACATACACACTTGTAAGAATAAAACTGTCAACCAAATACCTGAAGGAACAATAACACTGAGCATATTTCGTGGGTATTCGAATGAAGAGTACTCTTTCAAACGCGTTACGATTGCTATTCATTTTCATTGTGTTGTGAAGTTAGCAAATAAATTTCTCGATAAGTAATAAAAACATAATTTGAAGAATTTTATGAACACTTGTAAGAGCAATAAAACAATGAATTTCTTAAATTTTATTTTTGTTTCCATATACACTTTCCCTTCTACTATGCGTTCTCAAGAATAAACGACAACATGTTCTAATTTACTTCTTTCTACGCATAATATAATTGCTATTCGTACAATTAATGATTTTTTTCCACAAAAAAATTTTGCATTTTTGCCTTTTTCAATGAAAATTTGTAATATGAAATTTTTTCGAAGAAATGTATTTATTATAAATTATTGTATCATCGCTTATAAATGGAAAATTTTGCTTTAAAGGAATGTTAAAAAAACATGATGGTAATGACTTAGCAGACAATTCCGCGCTATTCCTTGCCCCTTATAAAGTACGTTGACAGTTAGAGTGAGCTCCAAAGCTCTTTCCTGGTATTACCTAGTGAGACACAATATTGCTTCCTGGCATGGATTTCAAATGCAATTGAACGAGTTTTGGAAATCAGCGCCTCAGTCATAAATAGTAATAGCTCTGGACATCAAATGCAATTTTGGGAAATAATTTTTTTAAATCTGTGTTCTCTATGGCGTCGCAACGCAAATCTACAGCCTGAATCACCATTTCGTTTTCAATGCAACTTAATCTAACAAATATACAATATCCAAGTTTAAAAAAATTGTATCTAGGAAATGTATGTATGTGAATTCCATGGCCATTATAAAATGGAGCACTTTAACATAAAAACTCTAGAAATCTACCAGGGTGCTGTTGGCAGAGTAGTTAGCGTGTTTGACTACAAACCCTGAGGTCTTGAGTTCAAGACTAGTTTCAGGCAAGCCAACAACATCATGCATTTTTCTCATGTGCATTGTGTTGACTGTTAAAGTGATGAAGGCATAGCACTGATCACTTTGACAGTACCGGTAGTGACTAATACTAACATTTGGAACGATTTTCCGTCATCCCACGTCAAATTTGATTTGTAAACAGACCGGTTTCGGCTATGTGCCATCTTCAGTCTTCTATTGAATACTAAATCGTTTTTCTGGTGTACGTTGTTTCTTTTATAATTCGTTTGTATACCTAACTTCCTTCCTTGATCCCTTTTTGTATTCTGCCCCTATTTCTCTCTCTCCCGCTCTTTCTCTCTCTCTCTCTCTCGCCTCTATATGCTTTTGTGTGTTTCTACCTGCTACCTGTTTCTCTTACTATTATGTTTGTGGTTAATATTTGGTTTATAATCTGGTCTATTAGTTATCAGTTGTTTTATCCCTACGTAGGTAATAATCCGTAATTGTACGTTTCTGGGTAATCCTTTTGTCTAGTTCATTTTCTACTACGTTGCCTGGACTATTGTTTTCTTTTGTGTAAAAATATTTTAACGGTTCAAATATTACGTCTGAAGCAGTGTTTATTTGTTCATTTATTATTCTTCCGTCAAATTTTTTTTTGCTTGTATATTTCCATGTTCTCTAGTACGTTCAGTCGCCGTTCTTTATGTTGTGAATGTAATAGTTTAACTGTTTTTCTAATATGTCCTGGTGTACATTTGTTGTCGAATATGTGGTTTGCGGAATTCGATTCTGGTGTTATTCCTGGTTCTCTCAGTTTCTTGTTGTAGTCTCTCATGTGCTCGCGAAATCTTGTTTTTATCTTACTTCCAGTTTGTCCGATATAACTGTGTTGGCATGTGCAAGTTAATTTGTACACTCCTTGGTTGTCTAGGAAGTCTGTTTCGTTTGTTCTGTTCTGCAGTATTCTACCCAAGTTGTTTCTTGTTTGGAATACTGTGTTAATGTTGTATTTTCTAAAAAATTTTGCCAGTTTGTATGTTGATTTTCCCATATACGTAAAGGTAGCCCAGGTTTTCTTTTCTTGTTCCTGTTCTCTGTTCCGTTTCTTACTTGCCTCGATATCCTTTCTAATCTTGTCAACTAGGTCTTTTTTATATCCGTTGTTTTCCGCTATGTTATATATTATTCCTAAGTCTTTCATATAGGCCTCACGTGTAAGGTGTATTCGTTCAAGTCTCGTTATTAATTGCCTAATTGCTGCGTTCTTATGTTGTTGAGGATGGTTTGATGAGTTGTGTATTATTGTATCTGTAGCGGTTGGTTTTCTGTATATTTCGTATTCAATTATATTTAAGCGCTTGTTTACCCTAATCGTTAGGTCTAGGTAGTTTATCCTTTCGTTCTCCTCCACTTCCATTGTAAATTTTATGTTTTTGTGTTGTTTGTTCAGTAGATCCAGAATTTGCTCCTCCATATTTCCTTCTATTACACATATAATATCGTCCACGTATCTTGCATAGAATGTTACCCCAAAATTTGTTTTTAACTCCTCTACGTATTTCTCTTCTAAATTTTGCATAAATACTTTCATGAGTATTGCTGATGTTGGATTTCCCATTCCTAGTCCGTTGATTTGCCTATATATGCTATTGTGGAATTGGAAGTAATTTTGCTCCAATGTGGCTTTTAGCGTGCTTGTGAGTTGCATTGAAAAATCCACGTCTTCTGTTTTATTGAGTAGTGTTTTATGTAGAATGTTTATTGTCTCTGTTGTTGGGATGGATGTATGGTGTGTTATTTTGTTGGTTGTTGTTGGACTGTTAAAGTGATGAAGGCATAGCACTGATCACTTTGACAGTACCGGTAGCGATTAATACTAACATAGTCTAATACACTTTACAGCACCCTCCTTCATCGGTATTGTAACAGAACCGTCGGCGAAGTAAAAGAACTAATAAAATGGCTAAACAGTTTACACAACTCAATGCCTCTACTTGACACCAGAGGGGCTTGCAACACTGCTCTGCTAAAAACGCGCAATAGCAGAGTTTCGCACTTCCCCACCTGTTCTCTCTACACTATCCCTTTCCTAAAGAAGGTAACACATTAATTAATTAACTGGTAGGCATTAATTGCCTGATTGTGTTACTTCTCTAAAAAAAAAAGTAAAAACATGTACTGCTATTTCACGATGACGAAAGAATTCCTTATTTTGTACAACGAATTGTAGTAATTTAAAACAAAAGAAATTATAAATTTAGTCCTTCTTTTAAATGTAATTGTACGAAAGAAAGAATTCTTTCGACAACGTGAAATAGGCAGTTATTTTTCTTAAAAAAAACTCCTCAATACTTCAAAAAAGCCGAAAATTTTTAATTATATTATACCTTTATACGTACATACATAAGTATGTATGTATAGGTAGCACTTTTAAATTGTCTATTTAAAATTAATTTAAAATAGGTAGGTTAATTTAATAGGTCGTCACAAAGTGAGTTTCGAGCGAGCACACCTAGTGAAACACACCAAAAATCATTTTCATCTGTTTCGAAATTAATAAAAATTAATAACTAACTTTAGTTATTAATTTATTTTATATTATGTATACATAATCATGTACATAGTTACGGTTTTTATGAAAAAAAAATTAAAAACATATGCACCTATTCCACCATCTACAAACGAAACTAAAAACGTCTAACGCTAATTAATACTATGCTAATAATTATATCGTTTTTTAGGTAAATAGTTTTTTTAAATTAAAAAAAAATTATAAGAATAAAACGTTTCACGGTGTTTTGTACAACGTTAATACAGACATAATAGTTTTACATACATAAATATGCAGATACATTTTACTTACATACTGAAATTAATGGCTTACCGCCAGAACAAGAAAAATACCAATAGTAAAACCATGAGTATCTGCTTCAACTGTTTCAGCGAAACAGATGTAACAAGTGTGTTACTCTCATTCTCATTTTATCAATACACACCATATCTGCTAGAGAGAATACCAAT